>QNTS01002009.1:109781-205838 GCA_003317085.1 Hucho hucho
TTAACTAGACAGGGAGCGGTGGGTCGCTAGCGACCCACTCCCGACACCACCAGGTAAAATGTAAAGCGCCAAATTCAAAATCCCAAAGTTGAATTATTAAAAATCCACCAATATACAAGTGTTTCATACTCATCAAAAGCTCTGTTTCTTGGCAATATCACAGCGTTGTCAGATTTCAAAAAGGCTTTACGGCGAAAGCTCTACATTTGATTGTTTGAGGGTATCACCTCACATACTTTCTCATAGCCATGAATTCATTAGCCAGCGTGGCACACACATAACACATTTCACAGCGAAAACAAATCAATTACCTGTTGAAGAACTTCTGCTGAGGTCATCCTAAGTGTCCAACGAAGACAATCCATGGTTCTTTTGTTAGAAAAAGTAATGTATTATATCCATAAATCTCCATTTGGTTCGCGCGTCATAGTCAGAAACGACAGCCTCCACTAGTCCATTGAAACGTGGCGCGAACTCGTTCATCTTATACCTATAAACTTGTCCAAGAACATTCAAACATAGTTTTAAATGTATCCTTAGGAACACTTTTACGTATATTTACTATTATAAATCAACCGGAATATAAACTGAGCTCTAAAGACGGTAAATAAGACACTGCGCGACTTCTCGGGCGCGCGCCCTGGGTACTGTTGACATCAAGAGGGGACCCACTTGTTTGCTCTTATTCTCTGGTCTAATTCATCCAAAATGGAGGGAAACACCGTCTCGAGGCTGCTGACATCATAAGGAAGCGATGTGTACTGCATTCATATGCCCTTATATGGTCATTTTCATGAGGGAGGGGTTCCCAAATGAGCAATGTGTCAAAATCACTTTTTCCAGGACAGAAATTCCTCGGGGTTTTGCCTGCCATATCCGTTCTGTTTCACTCACAGACAAATGGTTAACAGTTTTGAAATATTCAGAGTGTTTCCTATCCAATGGTACTAAATATATGCATATCCTATTTTCTGGGCCTGAATGGGAGGCATTTTACTTTGGGCACGCCAGGCTCTCCAAAACCGTCACTTCGGGAGCTGCTCCCTGAGAAGTTAATACCCTCCTTGCCTGGTCCATGAGTTTTGGTGGGCGGCCCTCTCTTGGCGGGTTTGTTGCGGTGCCATATTCTTTCCATTTTTTAATAATGGATTTAATGGTGCTGTCACGTCCAGGCCTGGGTTAGCAGGCTGGTGTTTAGTTTGTCTTTTGTTTAGGAGGGTTTTGTGTTCTAGGTTTTGTATTTCTATGTTGGGGAAATGGTTCCCAATTAGAGGCAGCTGTTTGTCGTTACCTCTAATTGGGAACCATATATATGTTTGTGGTTTTCTATGGGGTTTTGTGGGTCGTTGTTTGTTTAATATGTATAGTTGGTGTGTGCACTGTTAAGCCACGCCGGTGTTACGATCTTCATTCGTTTATTATTTTCCCAGTTTTGTTTAATAAAAGATGTATACTGGAAGCATCGCTGCGTCTTGGTCCGTCCATAAATGAGATTGTGACAGGTGCTCCGTGGGATGTTCAAAGTTTCAGATATTTTTTTACAACCCAACCCTGATCTGTATTTCTCCACAACTTTGTCCGTGACCTGTTTGGAGAGCTCCTTGGTGCTGCTGGTTGCAGACTCTGGGGCCTTTCAGAACAGGTGTAATATGCTATATACTGAGATCATGTGACAGATCATGTGACCATATTTTTTTTTTAAACAAGTAATATTTTTCATTTCACTTCACCAGTTTGGACAATTTTGTGTATGTCCATTACATGAAATCCAGATAAAAATCCATTTCAATTGCAGGTTGTAATGCAACAAAATATGAAAAACGCCTAGGGGGATGAATAATTTTGCAAGGCACTGTATGTAAGAATGCTGTTCACTGACTATAGCTCAGCATTCAACACCATAGTACCCTCCAAGCTCATCATTAGGCTTGAGGCTCTGGGTCTCAACCCTGCCCTGTGCAATTGGGTCCTGGACATTCTGACGGGCCACCCCCAGGTGGTGAAGGTAGGAAACAACATCTCCATTTCGCTGATCGTCAACACTTGGGCTCCACAAGGGTGCGAGCTCATCCCCCTCCTGTACTCCCTGTTCACCTCCAACTCAATCATCAAGTTTGCAGACGACACAACAGTAGTAGGCTTGATTACCAACAACGACGAGAGTCTACAGGGAGGAGGTGACTCAACATCAACAAAACAAAGGAGATGATCGTGGACTTCAGGAAACAGTGGAGGGAGCACCCCCCTATCCACATCGACAGGACAGCAGTGGAGAAGGTGGAAAGTTTTAAGTTCCACGGTGTACATATGACTGAAAAACGGAAATGGTCCACCCACACAGACAGCGTGGTGAAGAAAACGCAGCAGCGCCTCTTCAACCTCAGGAGGCTGAAGAAATTTGGGTTTTCACCTAAAACCCTCACAAACCTTTACCCTCTACAGAGGGTGGTGCGGTCTGCACAACGCATCACCGGGGGCAAACTACCTGCCCTCCAGGAGACCTACATTACCTGATGTCACAGGAAGGCCAAAAAGATAATCAAGGACAACAACCACCCGAGCCACTGCCTGTTCACTCCGCTACCATCCAGAAGGTGAGGTCAGTACAGGTGCATCTTGGGACCAAGAGATTGAAAAACAGCTTCTATCTCAAGGCCATCGGACTATTAAACATCTATCACTAGCACAGAGAGGCTGCTGCCAACATACAGACTTGAAATCATTGGCCACTTTAATGAATGGAACACTAGTCACTTTAATAATGCCACTTTAATAATGTTTACATATCTCGCATTACTCATCTCATATGTATGTTCTGTATTCTATACTATCTATTACATCTTAGCCTATGCCGCTCTGACATTGCTCATTCATATATTTATATTTATATACAGTGAGGGAAAAAAGTATTTGATCCCCTGCTGATTTTGTACATTTGCCCACTGACAAAGAAATGATCAGTCTATAATTTTAATGGTAAAATCCAGAAAAACGCATGTGAAAAATGTTATAAATTGATTTGCATTTTAATGAGGGAAATAAGTATTTGACCCCCTCTCAATCAGAAAGATTTCTGGCTCCCAGGTGTCTTTTATACATGTAACGAGCTGAGATTAGGAGCACACTCTTAAAGGGAGTGCTCCTAATCTCAGCTTGTTACCTGTATAAAAGACACCTGTCCACAGAAGCAATCAATCAATCAGATTCCAAACTCTCCACCATGGCCAAGACCAAAGAGCTCTCCAAGGATGTCAGGGACAAGATTGTAGACCTACACAAGGCTGGAATGGGCTACAAGACCATCGCCAAGCAGCTTGGTGAGAAGGTGACAACAGTTGTTGCGATTATTCGCAAATGGAAGAAACACAAAAGAACTGTCAATCTCCCTCGGCCTGGGGCTCCATGCAAGATCTCACCTCATGGAGTTGCAATGATCATGAGAATGGTGAGGAATCAGCCCAGAACTATACGGGAGGATCTTGTCAATGATCTCAAGGCAGCTGGGACCATAGTCACCAAGAAAACAATTGGTAACACACTACGCCGTGAAGGACTGAAATCCTGCAACACCCGCATGGTCCCCCTGCTCAAGAAAGCACATATACATGCCCGTCTGAAGTTTTCCAATGAACATCTGAATGATTCAGAGGACAACTGGGTGAAAGTGTTGTGGTCAGATGAGACCAAAATGGAGCTCTTTGGCATCAACTCAACTCGCCGTGTTTGGAGGAGGAGGAATGCTGCCTATGACACCAAGAACACCATCCCCACCGTCAAACATGGAGGTGGAACCATTATGCTTTGGGGGTGTTTTTCTGCTAAGGGGACAGGACAACTTCACCGCATCAAAGGGACGATGGACGGGGCCATGTACCATCAAATCTTGGGTGAGAACCTCCTTCCCTCAGCCAGGGCATTGACAATGGGTCCTGGATGGGTATTCCAGCATGACAATGACCCAAAACACACGGCCAAGGCAACAAAGGGGTGGCTCAAAAAGAAGCACATTAAGGTCCTGGAGTGGCCTAGCCAGTCTCCAGACCTTAATCCCATAGAAAATCTGTGGAGGGAGCTGAAGATTCGAGTTACCAAACGTCAGCCTCGAAACCTTAATGACTTGGAGAAGATCTTCAAAGAGGAGTGGGACAAAATCCCTCCTGAGATGTGTGCAAACCTGGTGCTTAACTACAAGAAACGTCTGACCTCTGTGATTGCCAACAAGGGTTTTGCCACCAAGTACTAAGTCATGTTTTGCAGAGGGGTCAAATACTTATTTCCCTCATTAAAATGCAAATCAATTCATAACATTTTTCACATGCGATTTTCTGGATTTTTTTGTTGTTATTCTGTTCAAATAAACCTACCATTAAAATTATAGACTGATCATTTCTTTGTCAGTGGGCAAACGTACAAAATCAGCAGGGGATCAAATACTTTTTTCCTCACTGTATTCTTATTCCATTCCTTACTTAGATTTGTGTGTATTAGGTATTTGTTGTCGAATTGTTGGATATTACTTGTTAGATATTGCTGCACTGTCGGAATTAGAAGCATTTCGCTACACTCGCAATAACATCTGCTAACCATGTGTATGTGACCAATAAAATGTTATTTGATTTGAGTTCTACAGTCATTTATAAAGTTTACCTTGGTGTTCTTTGGCACAGGGACTATGGTTATCTGCTTGAAACATGTCGGTATTACAGACTGGGTGAGGGACAGTTTGAAAATGTCAGTGAAGACACTTGCCAGCTGGTCAGCACATGCTCTGAGTATGCATCCTGGTAATCTATCTGGCCCTGTGGCCTTGTGAATGTTAACCTCTTTAAAGGTCTTACTCACATCGGCTAAGGAGAGTGATCACACAGTCCTCCGGAACAGCTTGTTCTCTCACGCATGGTTTAGTGTTGTTTGCCTCGAAGCGAGCATAGAAGGCATTTAACTCGTCTGGTCGGCTCATGTCACTGGGCAGCTCGTGGCTGAGTTTCCCTTTGTAATCTGTGATAGTTTGCAAGCCCAGTCACATCCGACAAGCGTCAGAGCTGATGTAGTAGGCTTCGATCTTAGTCTTGTATTGACGATTTACCTGTTGGATGGTTCGTCAAAGGGCATAATGGGATTTCTTATAAGAGTCCGGGTTAATGTCTCGCTCCTTGAAGTGGAAGCTCTAGCCTTTAGCTCAGTGCGTATGTTGCCTGTAATCCATGGCTCCTGGTTGGGATATGTACGTACGGTCACTGTTGGGACAACGTCGCCAATGCATTTATTAATGAGGCACCCAGAGAAGACTGTGCTCAGGATGATGCTCCGGTCATTATCTGACTGACTCTTAGAGACCTTTTTAAATAGGACCATGGTGTAATGTAACCAACCACCTTTTCATATAGGACTATAGAACATCATACAAACAGCAATACCAGACTACCCTTTCCTTGGCTACAGGTGCTACATGCTTTATTTTTATTGCTACGTGGATGTTGCAATTTCTGCTCAATGTTACTGCTCTTTACTTTAGGATTATCATGTTATGTTTATGGTAGACCAGATTCAACTTATTTATATGAGTAAGGCTACTAGTACCATTGATAGGAGTGATGTGAGGCGAGGACCCAAGGCTCCTGCAGCATCAACGTATGGATCTGGTAAAGGTGGTGTTAGGAGATTCCTTATTAGCCTGAGCAGAAATAAACAACAGGTAATTATGACTAAATGCATTACAACGCTGATCAAAGGGATGAGTCACCTTTGGCCTCTAGTGATTGCCATGGATACAAAAGAACAGCTGTAGAATCAGGTAGGATGTGGTTTCGTTGAGACAGAGCTAGATGTAGAAAAGTATCTAGCTATGACTCTCAGCCTAGAAAGACTTGCAGCCAATATGTCCTTTAGTCAGCTGTTTCTATCAAGCTCATTTGAGCCAAAGGCCCCACACTCTGCAGAGGCAGTGGGAGGTAAACAGTGAGTGCAATATCTGTTTGTCTCAAGGACAGCCTCAGCCATACCTATTAGTGGAAACAGTTCGATGAGTAACAGTGCCGTGGCCATTTTTATGAGCCGTCAGAGGAACGGAAAACGTCTTCCGGCTAGATTTACGGGCACATCAGTACATAAATCTCCCCTCTATGGCAAGAGTGAGGGAGGTCTGTGCCAAAGCAGGTCTGTGTCAGGGAAATTGCTTTTTTCTCATGCTGTCAGACAACAATTCAAAGACTGAATTGTTTCCACACATGCTGAGAGTGGAAGAGAAAGAAAGAGAAGGGGGATGGAGGGAGAGGATGAGATAAGCAGGAGGGGGTTGGTTGCTGCATAATTTTGTCGTTTCTTTCATGCCTTATTGTTTGATGTTAACTGAACTCTACAGTATTTTCATCATATTTATAAAAAATGACAGGGCTATTTAACACCTGTGTTTGTGCTGCCTAGTCAATGCTAGAGACTGAGTTTCACTTTTTAATTCTCTCTCTTTCTCCCTCTCTCTCAGGTATGACGTGTCAGGCACGGACGTCGTACACGGAGGATGAGGTGTTGTGGGGCCACCGCTTCCTGCCCGTCATGTCTCTGGAGGAGGGATTCTTCAGGGTGGACTACTCCCAGTTCCACAGCACTTTCGAGGTCAACACCCCACCCTACAGTGTCAAGGATCACGACGAGAAGTCCTCCTTGCCTTCGCCCCTCTCCACCCCCACGCTGGGCGAGAGCCACGGGCACGCCCGACGTGCCCGGGTCTTTTCTGTGGACTGCATCAACACTACGGACCGGGAGGAGCGGGCGGGGCAGTCCAGGCTGCCCAGTAAGCTTCAGAGGATGAGCTCGTCTGGGAAGGAGGACCTACAGAGGAAGGTTCTGATGCTGAGCTCCCAGCACTCTGAGAAGGCCTGCAGTACTGGAGACCTGCCTCTCAAGTTGCAGCGTCTCAGCTCCTCCCCCGGCCCAGAGGCTGCAGCTCGGCTGCAGCTCAAGGCCTTGAAACTGGGCTTTGAACCCATGACCCAGTCCACTGGAGACCTGCAGCTGCCCCCCACCCCAGCCCCCATCCCCGCCCGCATCCACACCCCTCTGCCCTCAGGAGGGGGCCGACCAGAGGACAACCTGCCGGCCAAATTACGCAGGATGAATGCTGACCGCTGAGGTCATCATGACCAGACTTTGCATGCATTCCAAATGGAACCCTATTCCCTATTTAGTGCACTACTTTATAACAGGGCCCATAGGGGGCTCTGGTCAAAAGTAATGCACTATGTAGGGAATAAGGTGTTATTTGGGACGCATCCCCAGAGTCTAACTTCTCTTTGATCACACATCAAACAATGGAGAGATGGAAAATGGAATGTGACTGAATATACTGAAAGACAATGATATTGAAGGGGAAAAAAACTATGATGGACGGTGTGTTACTATTTCTGTTTTTTCAAACACAATCTTTACTGGAATTACTGTGATTTTTGGGTGTTTTATAGCAACAGTGTTCATACTAGTCAAACACACACACATACATCATCACACACACTCTAAAGAATTGTGCATGTATACAATCAATCCATCTGAATGCACTACATACCCCCTCTCTTAGTTTTAAGCAAATAAAATATATTTAAGATGATAATATGTGGTGTACCTGCAACTTCCTTTGTCTATATTCTCGTTTCCATCAAACGGAACATCTACTTAGCTAAGAAATGCAATCTAACTTTTTTGTTATTATTCATAATTGGGGCAGTATGTTATAGTAATCTGCTACTAATTAGTTTACATAACACCTTTGTTTTTACATTCAACAGGTTGTTGATGGCCTAATCTTAGCTGCTGGAGCGAAACACTTTCCATAACAGTTCCATAACTCCTTTGAACAGAGTGATTCCGACACAGTGGATAATGGACTTTGCTGATACCAGAGAGAAAACACAGTCTTCGTCCAAATGGCACCCTACAGAGGGTTGTCCTTGGTGGTGATTGGCTGGTGTTTGGGAGTGGAGGATGGGAAGGATGGGGAGTGAAACAGTGGAGGAAGTGTCCACCCCCTTCAGACGGGCAGAGACAAGCAGCATGGCTAAACAGACAAACAGACATACAGACACACACAAACACACACACTCTTTCAATTGACTTGTAGCCCGTTGTAGCTGAAAGGAATTATGATTATTATATAGAGTAGGATATACATTAGTCACAAGACTTCTCTCACAATGAAGTCTTTGTCACGCTGCTATAAATGATTTGGGAGGAATGCGTAATAGTTTTTTTTATTGTACCCAAATCACGGCGTGCCGTATAAAGGCACGGGGACGAAGACCAAACAAACACGTAACAAAAACACAAGATTGAAACCCAAACAAAAGAGCGAATAAATACACACGCACACAATGATTAATGCACGGGATGAGACCACAAGGACACGAAAGCCCAAAACACACAGCACAGGTACTCACACGCACCAATGGACATTGTAACAATAATCGACCCCCAATGGAAACCAAAGGGCACATATATACAAACACTAATCAGTGGGAATAGGGGACAGGTGTGCGTGATGAAAGTTCCGGAGGGATCTGTGACAGTCTTCATTATAAAGTCCAACGGCAGACCTTAAGGACAGAAGCTTTGAAATGAACACAACCTTTTACTCATCCAAACAAATGGAGAGGAAAAAGGGGAGAGGGAGAGAGCAATGGAGGACAGAGAGAAAATAAAGAGTGGAGTGGTCACCTGAGCTCAGGGACAGAGTGCAGCGTAGGCTTTGGGAGGATTAGTCCATGGCTACGTCCCAAATGGCCCATAGGGCTCTGTTTAAAAATATTGCACTATGAAGGAGAATGGGGTTCTATTTGGCACGCAGCCAATACAGGCCTCAGTGGGATTTAGCACTCCTATGAGTAGAGGGTTCAGACCAACGGATGTATGATAGTTAGAGGCACCCACCAAGCACTAATTTCTCCACCAACGCCACGAAGGGAGGAGATTCGATCAGGGGAAATGGATTTTCCCTACTTGAGGTGCACGTCTGAAGCGACCTGCGTGGAGCGATCTCTAGCCTCTGGTAATGAATTCCTCACTGCGTTCTCCCACTCAGAGTTTAGGCTAAAGCCTAACCTGATCCACACGATTCAACCTTTTCATTTAGCAGCATAAAGAGTCTAAGTGTGTGTGTGTGTATGTGTATGTATCTATTCGCTCACACTCTTAAACACTACACTTCTTCCACTGGCTCAGCAGAGGACAAGTCACCCAATCACACTACAACAATGAATAGCCTCATTACAATAAGAGGAAAGGGGCGAGTGACCGGGACTGAGCTCAATTGACACCTCTTCAGAAGATGATTACAATACACTCTAATATCATAGTCACAGACCATATGCACTTAACAAAGATGACATACTGTATGACCGAATCGATGCACCACACAAGAGCGCATTAAAAAGGGAAAGGGGGGTACCTAGTCAGTTGTACAACTGAATGCGTCTTCCACATTTAACTCAACTCCTCTGAATCAGAGAGGTGCGGGGGGCTACCTTAATCAACATCCACATCTTCGGCGCCCGGGGAACAGTGGGTTAACTGCCTTGTTCAGGGGCAGAACGACAGATTTTTACCTTGTCAGCTCGGGGATTCGACCTTGCAATCTTCTGGTTACAAGTCCAACGCACTAATCACTAGGCTACCTGCCGCTTTCATATACAGATGTAGGCTCTTCATTTGATCAGCCTGTCCCAGGAGAACTTTCCTGCGTTGAAGAAAATGTTTAACTTGTAGTGTATTTGAGATTTAAAAATCAGGCTGGAAGATACTCTGGACCTATGGACATTACACATTCTTATCAGTCCTCAAAAGACCAATTCAAAGATCTGTCGGAACTCGCTACATGCTGATAATAAGGATATTGAAGACCTTTCTATTTCCTGCTCCTTATTTTGATATCTTATTCAGGAGTGTCAGAGGTTATTTAGGTAAAGATCTGTCTCAGAGATAACACCTCCACTGGGTAAAAATACCAGGAGCATGAATCATTTGTTTGCGTCCCAAATGGCACCCTATTCCCTATTCAGTACACTACTTTTGACCAGGGCCCATAGGGAATAGGGTGCCATTTGGGAAGCATATTTGGCATGGTGAAGTACAGCACAGTGAGATTAAAGAACAGTCTCCCTTTAGATTGTCTTGTCTGTTCTGCCCCCGAGTCTGTTTGTCTGGCTCACTGTCAATATCACTGCCTTCCTACCACAGCTTCAGTCCTTGGCTTTGATAATGGAGAGAATACAGTGTCTAGTGAAAGTCTACACACCCCTTGCACAGTCTTCACATTTTGCTGCCTTAAAATGTAATCTAAAAAGAGGTTGCATTAGTTTTATTTCCTACTGATCTACACAACCTACTCCAAATTTTCAGTGAAAGAAAAACTATAGAAAATGTTCCAATTTACTAAGAAATATAAAATTAGGATGCATATCTTCACACCCCAGAGTTAATACTTGGTGGAAGCACCTTTAGCAGCCATTACAGCTGTGAATCATTAAAAAAATAATTATTCAACCAAACCTTGCACGACATTTTAAGGCAGCAAAATGAGAAGACTGTCGAAGGGATACATAGACTTTCACTATGCACTGTACTTTAATCACAATAATTATATTAAAAAAAACGTAGCTGCATTGGAATTATAGGTAATTAAGCAACTTCTGAACACATCCATACACTGAACACAGACAAACACACACACACACACACACACACACACACAGACAGACACACACACACACACACTTACATATTTTGCTTTAATGTCACCAGGTGGGAGGGAGTTGAGTTATTCCATTTCTCCCGTAGATTGACGTGTTGAGAGGGAGATTGAACGTCCATCACATTAGTTTGTCTACAAAGGGATGTGTGCCTGGCCGAGCAACCACATCCACAAAACCTCTACGTTTTGCAAATTTGTAACATATAATATTAATTTTTATTCGTAACATATCATACAAAATGGGTGATGGATATTCACAAATTAATACATACCATACTAAACATAACATATCATACTAAATAGAGTGTCCCAGATTTACGTACAGAATAATTCGAAATTCTCTGAGACCAGGTTGAGATAACTTGTAAACAGTCAAACCAGCTCTGCTACGGAAAGCAAAATGGTCAGAGTGAGACATTCTCTCATTTGTGGCTGGAAGAAACTAGCAAGCTAGCAAGCTTTAGCGAATTAGGTTCAGCCAGTGTGTGACCATGGTAAAGTTAGTTCGATGTTGGATATCTCAATGGGGATTTAGGAACCGTCAATAAATTAAACAATGTACACGGGACAAAATGTTGATGTTGCACACCTTTTAGTTTTCTCATTAAATGCTTTCAATATTTTTTATATACACATTTTTACAATTGGTTTGAGGTTTTTAAGCCATTGAAATTTGGAACTTTTAAAATGTAAAAATATTGTTCCATGTACATGTACATTACCCATGTACAGTTTGGACACACCTACTCATTCAAGGGTTTTTCTTTATTTGTACAATTTTCTACATTTTAGAATGATAGTGAAGACAAAAACTATTAAATAACACATATGGAATCATGTAGTAACCAATATTCTTTAAATATTGCCTTGATGACAGCTTTGCACATTCTTGGCATTCTCTCAACCAGCTTCATGAGGCAGTCACCTGGAATGCATTTCAATTAACAGGTGTGCCTTGTTAAAGTTAAGTTGTGGAATTTCTTTCCTTCTTAATGTGTTTGAGCCAAAAAGGTAGGGGTGGTATACAGAAGATAGCCCTATTCGGTAAAAGACCAGGTCCATATTATGGCAAGAACAGCTCAAATGAGCAAAGAGAAATGACAGTCTTTACTTTAAGACATGAAGGTCAGTCAATCTGGAAAATTTCAAGAACTTTCAAAGTTTATTCAAGTGCTGTCGCAAAAAACATCAAGCACTATGATGAAACTGGCTCTCATGAGGACCGCCACAGGAAAGGAAGACCCAGAGTTACCTCTCGGTCCAACAAAATGGCGCCAACAAAATGGCGGCGGAAGAAAGGGCAGCCGTTTTACGGGCGCCTAACCAATTGTGCTATTATGTGTTTTTGTTCGCGTTATTTATAACTTATTTTGTACATATTGTTTCTGCAACCGTATCTTTCGGCAGAAAAGAGCTTCTGGATATCAGGACAGCGATCACTCACCTCGGATTAGACAAGGATTTTTTCAACAACAAGCAAGACGCACATAATATTCTCCAAACACCCGGCAGGGCCGACATCCCAGTTATTCGCAAGAAGAAGCGACGCAGGAAACGGGGGAAAAGAGCCGGATGCCTGGTCAGGACCCGGAGGAGGCGATTGGGAAAGCTGCCGTTACTGTCAATACTACTCGCCAACGTGCAATCATTGGACAATAAATTAGACGAGGTACGATCACGAATATCCTACCAACAGGACATTAAAAACTGCAACATCCTATGTTTCACGGAATCGTGGCTGAATGACGACATGACGACAATCCTGCTATGCCCTGCGACGAACCATCAAACAGGCAAAGCGTCAATACAGGGCTAAGATTGAATCATACTACACCGGCTCTGACGCTCGTCTTATGTGGCAGGGCTTGCAAACTATTACAGACTACAAAGGGAAGAACAGCCGAGAGCTGCCCAGTGACATGAGCGTACCAGACAAGCTAAATCACTTCTATGCTCGCTTCGAGGCAAGCAACACTGAGGCATGCATGAGAGCATCAGCTGTTCCAGACGACTGTGTGATCACGCTCTCCGTAGCCGACGTGAGTAAGACCTTTAAACAAGTCAACATACACAAGGCTGCGGGGGCCAGACGGATTACCAGGACGTGTGCTCCGGGCATGTGCTGACCAACTGGCAGGTGTCTTCACTGACATTTTCAACATGTCCCTGATTGAGTCTGTAATACCAACATGCTTCAAGCAGACCACCATAGTCCCTGTGCCCAAGAACACTAAGGTAACATGCCTAAATGACTACAGACCCGTAGCACTCACGTCTGTAGCCATGAAGTGCTTTGAAAGGTTGATAATGGCTCACATCAACAACATTATCCCAGAAACCCTAGACCCCCTCCAATTTGCATACCGCCCAAACAGATCAACAGATGATGCAATCTCTATTGCACTCCTCACTGCCCTTACCCACCTGGACAAAAGGAACACTTACGTGAGAATGCTGTTTATTGACTACAGCTCAGCGTTCAACACCATAGTACCCTCAAAACTCATCACTAAGCTAAGGATCCTGGGACTAAACACCTCCCTCTGCAACTAGATCCTGGACTTCCTGACGGGACTTCCTCTTGTACTCCCTGTTCACCCACGGCTGCATGGCCAGGCACGACTCCAACACCATCATTACAGCCTCGCTACTAGGCCTGATCACCAACAATGATGAGACAGCCTACAGGGAGGAGGTCAGAGACCTGGCCGTGTGGTGCCAGGACAACAACCTCTCCCTCAACTTAACCAAAACTAAGGAGATGATTGTGGACTACAGGAAAAGGAGGACCGAGCACGCCCCCATTCTCATCGACGGGGCTGTAGTGGAGCAGGTTGAGAGCTTCAAGTTCCTTGGTGTCCACATCAACAACAAGCTAGAATGGTCCAAACACACCAAGACAGTCGTGAAGAGGGCACGACAAAGCCTATTCCACCTCAGGAGACTAAAAAGATTTGGCATGGGTCCTGAGATCCTCAAAAGGTTCTACAGCTGCAACATCGAGAGCATCCTGACTGGTTGCATCACTGCCTGGTATGGCAATTGCTCCGCCCCTGACCGCAAGGCACTACGGAGGGTAGTGCGTACGGTCCAGTACATCACTGGGGCTAAGCTGCCTGCCATCCAGGACCTCTACACCAGGCAATGTCAGAGGAAGGCCCTAAAAATTGTCAAAGACCCCAGCCACCCCAGTTATAGACTGTTCTCTCTACTACCGCATGGCAAGCGGTACCGGAATGCCAAGTCTAGGACAAAAAGGCTTCTCAACAGTTTTTACCCCCAAGCCATAAGACTCCTGAACAGGTAATCAAATGACTATCTGGACTTTTTGCATTGTGCCCCCCCTGCTGCTACTTTCTGTTTATCATATATGCATAGTCACTTTAACTATACTTTCATGTACATACTACCTCAATTGGACCGACCAACCAGTGCTCCCGCACATGGTCTAACTGGGCTATCTATCTTCATTGTGTCTCACCACCCGCCAACCCCTTTTTTACGCTACTGCTACTCTCTGTTCATCATATATGCATAGTCACTTTAACCATAACTACATGTACATATACTACCTCAAATCAGCCTGAATACCGGTGTCTGTATGTAGCCTCGCTACTTTTATAGCCTCGCTACTTTTACAGCCTCGCTACTGTATATAGCCTCGCTACTGTATATACTGCTGTTTTTATTTCTTTACCTACCTATTGTTCACCTAATACCTTTTTTATTATTTTTTGCACTGTTGGTTAGAGCCTGTCACTGTAAGGTCTACACCTGTTGTATTCGGCGCACAAATAAACTTTGATTCACAGAGTTCAAGTAACATCAACTTTTCAAGGGAGACTGCGTGAATCAGTCCTTCATGGTCGAATTGCTGCAAAGAAACCACTACTAAAATACACCAATAAGAAGAAGAGACTTGCTTGGGCCAAGAATGACGAGCAATGGACATTAGACCGGTGGAAATCTGTCCTTTGGTCTGATGAGTCCAAATTTGAGAATTTTGGTTCCAACCACCGTGCATTTGTGAGACGCAGAGTAGGTGAACGGATGATCTCCGCATGTGTGGTTCCCACCGTGAAGCATGGAGGAGGAGGTGTGATGGTGTTGGGGTGCTTTGCTAGTGACACTGTCAGTGATTTATTTAGAATTCAAGGCACACTTGACCAGCATGGCTACCACAGCATTCCGCAGTTATTCACCATCCCATCTGGTTTGCGCCTAGTGGGACTATCATTTGTTTTTTCAGCAGGACAATGACCCAACACACTTCCAGGCTGTGTAAGGGCTATTTGACCAAGAAGGAGAGTGATGGAGTGCTGCATCAGATGACCTGGTCTACACAATCACCCGATCTCCACCGAATTGAGATGGTTTGGGATGAGTTGGACCGCAGAGTGAAGGACTTATCTCAACCAGGTGAAGCTGGTTGAGATAAAGCCAAGAGTGTGCAAAGCTGTCATAAATGCAAAGGGTGACTACATGATTCCATATGTGTTATTTCATAGTTTTGATGTCTTAATTATTATTCCACAATGTTGAAAATAGTAAAAATAAATAAAAACCCTTGAATGAGTAGATGTGTCCAAACTTTTGACTGGTACTGTATGTACATTGTGTAATTTATTGATGGTCACTAACTAGCCACATAGAGATATCCAACATCGAACTCATTTTACCATGGTCAGTGTGCGTCCCAAGAGAGAATTTATGAACTAACACCCACGTGTTAGTTGGAATTACTTGCAATCAAACCCAACCCTCAAATATGCCAAGGAAAGCAGAGACATCATCGATTCCCTAAATCTCAGACATTCTAGTATTGCAAAATAGTGACTTTATGACCAAAGTTATCCTATTTACACTTTTCAGTCAATTTGGGGACTAGAATAGATTTTCAACCAGGTTTTTGGTTTTCTGGTTTAGTTCCTTTTTAAACAATTGCTTGCTGAAGTGTACAACCTGTCAGTGTGAGTCTGGATGAATCACGAGTGTGAAGAAGGGGGAGGAAGGGAGAGATGTCACACGTAAACATGCACTTCACACTAGTGGAGGCTCCTCAGAGGAGGAAGGGGTGGACCATCCTCCTCAGTGAAAAAAAAGTTTTTATCCAAAAAAGTTTTTAAGATAAAACTTTACTAAGATAAAACTATACTAAATATATTAATGTCACCAAATAATTGATTAAAACACACTGTTTTGCAATGAAGGTCTACAGTAGCCTCAGCAGCACTCAGTAGTGTCCGTCCTCCTCTGGGTACATTGACTTCAATACAAAACTTAGGAGGCTCATGGTTCTCCCCCTTCCATAGACTTACACAGTAATTATGACAACTTCCGGAGGACATATTCCAACCTATAAGAGTTCTTGCAGCATGAACTGACATGTTGTCCACCCAATCAAAAGATCCGAGACCAAATCTAGTACTGAAAGCATAAGCTACAGCTCTCTAGCACTGCAGTGCATAAAATGTGGTGAGTAGTTGACTCAAACAGAGAAAAAGACAATAGTTGAAAAATGTTGAACAAATTTCTTCCAAAATTAAGGAGAAGCAGGAGAGAGAGAGAGAGACAGAGAGAGAGAGAGCTAGCTATAGTTGGTTTTATATTTTTTTTACTTTCATTTTCGTTTAGCTAGTGAATGCAGCTAGCTAGTTTAGCCTACTCAAACACTCGGTTCAAACAGCGAGAGATGCAATGTTAGCTAGCTGGCTATGGCTATCCAACATTGGAACTCATTCAAGTCAAGGTTTTATTAATTTGTTGCCACCTGGGCCCGCAGGTGTAACTGCTAAACTGCTTGCTGACTGTTCACTGTACTGTATGATTGTAGCGGGTTTACTAACGCGCTAGTTATAGTAGCTATGTTAACATGACAATAATGTAGGCTGTGTGTAGCGGTAAGCGGTCATGATATGAAGTTTCTGCTTGGAAAGTGTTTTTCGCCTGGTTACAGACAGCTGATGTGTTGTGCACTGAAGTTCACAAGCGAATGGAAAAGGTGAGGGAAGGAGAGCGCGTAGAAAGAAGCAATTATATATACAATGAGGAAAGTGATCCTGCTGTTTTTATGTGGCTTCTATGAAATGGAACTGTGTTTGTGTGTCATCAGGGGTGTATTAATTCCCCAGATTCTGTTGAAAAACGTTTCTTAAACTGAAGCAAATGGAAAGAAACGGGGATAAACATCTGAATTTGTCCAATAGAAACTCACATTTGCAACTGTTGGACTAATGACCTGTTCACATACGTTGTGAACTTTCATTCATAGGCTAGGTTGTAGCAACCTCATGAAGGGTACATGTAGTAGCCTAAACCTATCAATGTTACATTCAGCCGGGGCAATGGAATATGAATGGCAGTCATCCAGTATGCTGTAATAGAAATAAGATGTATCATCCTCCCTCCTAAATGGCACCATCCGCCATTGCTTCACACACACCATATGGGGTAGGAAGGAAAATCTCTCTCTCTCTCTCTCTCTCTCTCTCTCTCTCTCTCTCTCTCTCTCTCTCTCTCTCTCTCTCTCTCTCTCTCTCTCTCTCTCTCTCTCTCTCTCTCATACAGGCACACATGCAGGCACACAGAAGGCCAATTATGTCAACCTTTACCACAACAATAGCTGCAACATTCCTCAAGCGCACACAAACAAAACAACAGCTTCCCTCCAACAACACGACAGTCACCACGGCAATCTGGGAGCCTGTTTGCCCTGCAGTGACGGAGGCTTATCCCTAATTTTGCAGTCAATTTTAGAATGGGTGGCCAGTAATAAACTGGTCCTGAACATCTCAAAAACTAAGAGCATTGTATTTGGTACAAATCATTCCCTAAGTTCTAGACCTCAGCTGAATCTGGTAATGAATGGTGTGGCTGTTGAGAAAGTTGAGGTGACTCAATTACTTGGTGTTACCTTAGATTGTAAACTGTCATGGTCAAAACATATTTATTCAATGGTTGTGAAGATACACTTTCTTTCTATTGCTCCTCTAAATTGTATCTTGAACTTGGCTGAACCTCCCATACTTCAGCTCTGATTAGGGCTAGATGATGAAAAACCTAAAGCTAAGCAAAACCTAATGGAAATAATTACAAAAACCCCACATAAACCAGATCAATGCAAATCTACTCTTACAGAGAAAGTAGTAGTGCATTACTGGTCTCACTGATTACACGTAACATAGTCAATGAAAATCTGGGAGACTGGTACGTTTGGTACATAGGACAGAAGGTTAACTACGGCAAAAATGAAAGGAGTGTGGTTGATCGAGGTGATTGGGTAGTTGTATAACGCTAACGTCTAGAAACCCAAAGGTTGGGTGTTTGAGTCTTAACTTTAGCATTTTAGCTAATTAGCAAATTTGCAACCACTCTACTTAGTAACTTTGAGCTACTTTGCAACTACTTAGCTAACCCTTCCCCTAACCCTAACCTTAATAACGATTTAACCATTTAACCTAACTCCTAACCCTAACCTTAACCCTATCTCTAACCCTAACCTTAACCCCTAGCCTAGCTAATGTTAGCCACTTAGCTAACGTTAGTGTTTGCCACCTAGCCAACGTTAGTCACAACAGATCGTAATTCGTAATATATCATACGAAATGGATGATGGACATCCACAAATTATACAATACATACGATACCAAACATGACACATACCACTAATTTGAGTGTCCTGGATGTCTACTATATTACGTCTACTCCTGAATCCAGGCTGACATACCTGGTCAAAAGTAGATGAATTACATAGGGAATAGGGTGCCATTTGAGATGCAATCTGTGTGTATCACACAGGTCTCTGGGGATGTACAGATCCACTCAGCGTAACCAGATCACAGATCGAACTGGCCAATCAATACCTGTCTTACTGACGCACCTCAAACCCCGATTGCAGGACACACTGTCTTTGTTTATCACACACACATACACACTCACACACACACACACACACACACACACACACACACACACACACACACACACACACACGCACGCGCACACACACACACACACAAATGTGCAGATAAACACAACACATAAACACATCACAACACACTCCCAGCAAGATAAACATTACATTTGAAGAATACCCTCAAGGTACTTGAGACAAACAGTAGCCATAAAAAGGCAGCGTCAAAATACTTTTTACATCAAATTGACCTCTAGTCCCAATACGCTACAAATTGGTCTCAAAATCATACAGACCAATAAAACTACTGTCTCAAAACACAGCAGCTTTATACCTGGTATCTACTGGAGAGATCTCTGGACATATTTTACTTTTTCTGAGTTACATAACATCCTGCAGAGCATCCTCGACCCATGGAGTGGACTGACTCCAATGAAATGACTGGAAATTCAACAAGCCTGCAGGTAGCACCACTCAAAATGTTCACCTGGACACCTGGCTGACTGGGGATGTGTTAATAAGGAAAAGGAAAACAACGCCAGGGATAGAACAGAGATGACTTGACACACACTCACACACACAATCCTTCCTGCCTCACACACACACATGCGCACACACACACGTTTGTTTTTACTATTCTTGTGGGGACCAAACAATTGATTCCCATTAAAAATCCTATTTTCCCTAACCTCTAACCCTAAGCCTAACTCTAACCCTTAACCTAACCCCAAACCTAACCCTAACCCTACCTCCTAACCCTAACCCCTAACCTTAACCTAATTCTAACCCTAATTGTCTTCCTAACCCTAACCCCTAAGCCTAAAATGTCGTTTTTCCTTGTGGGGAACAGCAACATTTTCCTTGACAACTTGAATGAGAATTGTTTGGTCCCAACAAGGATAGTAAAACCAAACACACACACACTTTTGTTTTACTATCCTTACGGGGATCAAACAATTCCCATTCAAGTTGTCATAATTACTGTGTAGGTCTATGGAAGCGGATGAGAACCACGAGCCTCCTAGGTCTGGTTTTGAAGTCAATGTTCCCAGAGGTGGAGAGAAACTAGCTTTTTAATAATTTTTCTGAAATTCATTGAGGAGAATGGTTCTCCCCTTCCTCCTCTGAAGAGCCCCCACTGCCATAAACATAACCCCTAAGCCAAAAATAGCCTTTTCCCTTGTGGGGATCTGCAAATTGTCCTTTCTACTTGTGGGGAATTCAGGTCCGAGAACAAAATGTGCTGTTATCCCAAATACTGGTATTAGTAGCAGGATTTCCAACAGCACACAGAGAGACATGTATTACACTACAGCTGTCTTACTGGAAGATACCTGAACTGTCATCAGATTACCCTTACAACAACAACAAAAAACATGAAAAAATCATGTGAACAATGTGATAAAAAAATGTATATATAAATTATATACAATACCGTTCAAAGGTTTGGGGTCACTTAGAAATGTCCTTGTTTTTGAAAGGAAAGCAAATTATTTGGTCCATTAAAATAACATAAAATTGATCAGAAATACATTGTAGGCATTGTTCATGTTGTAAATGACTATGTTGTAAATGGCTGGAAACGGCAGATTTTTTATGGAATATCTACATAGGTGTACAGAGGCCCTTTATCAGCAACCATCACTCCTGTGTTCCAATGGCGCATTGTGTTAGCTAATCCAAGTTTATCATTTTAAAAGGCTAATTTATCATTAGAAAACATTTTTTTAATTATGTTAGCACAGCTGAAAACTGTTGTACTGATTAAAGAAGCAATGAAACTGGCCTTCTTTAGACTAGTTGAGTATCTGAAGCATCAGCATTTGTGGGTTCGATTACAGGCTCAAAATTGCCAGAAACAAAACCTTTCTTCTGAAACTCGTCAGTCTATTCTTGTTCTGAGAAAGGCTATTCCATGCGAGAAATTGCCAAGAAACTGAAGATCTCCTACAGTGCTGTGTACTACTCCCTTCACAGAACAGCGCAAACTGGCTCTAACCAGAATAGAAAGTGGAGTGGGGGGCCCCGGTGCACAACTGAGCAAGAGGACAAGTACATTAGAGTGTCTAGTTTGAGAAACAGACGCCTCACAAGTCCTCAACTGGCAGCTTCATTAAATAGTACCCGCAAAACACCAGTCTCAACGTCAACAGTGAAGAGGCGACTCCGGGATGCCGCCCTTCTAGGCAGAGTTTCTCTGTCCAGTGTCTGTGTTCTTTTGCCCATCTTAACCTTTTATTTCTATTGGCCAGTCTGAGATATGGCTTTTTCTTTGCAACTCTGCCTAGAAGGCCAGCATCCCAGAGTCGCCTCTTCACTGTTGACATTGAGACTGGTGTTTGGATTAGCTAACACAACGTGCCACTGGAACACAGGAGTGATGGTTGCTGATAATGGGCCTCTGTACACCTATGTAGGTATTCCATAAAAGATCTGCCGTTTCCAGCTACAATAGTCATTTACAACATTAACAATGTCTACACTGTATTACTCATCAATTTTCTGTTATTTTAATGGACACAAAATTTGCTTTTCTTTTAAAAACAAGGACATTTCTAAGTGACCCCAAACTTACGGTAGTGTATATTCTACATATGACATTTTCTCATGAGTCAGACGAGTGGTTTTTGGAAACGTGTGAAGTTTCACATGTAAAACAAATACCCACCTTACATTTTTTTTCACTTGAGATTTTTCACAGTTTCCAGCTACATCTGGTCTCCCATCTAGGGACCGACCCTACTTAGCTTCAAATGCAAACCAGCAGAGGGATGCAGGGTGCTGTGTTTCCGGATTGAGTGTGCCCATACTTGATCCTGGAATCCATAGAATACGCTATGGATGCTAAGACTGACCATCATGTAGAAATAATTACGCTCAAATAAAAAAATAATTAAATGAAATAATCATCCTTATCGAGGTCTCACATTCCAATGTTCGAACTTGTAAAGAATGCTGCATAGAATTTCTGGTAATGGCAATGTCCGCTTTAGGTATAATGCTGGGAGCCACTTGTGGATTTGACAGCTATAACGCAGTTCCACCTCTGACACTGTCAAAACAACTGCTATGTATATGTAGGCTAAAGCGGGTCTCTTTGAAAAGAGCCCTTAACATGTGAACTTGATACGATTCTCACATAAGAATATTTTTAACAGGTGAAACTGCAATTTACATGTGTGGTGAAAACATGTTACTCCTTACATGTGAAAAAGTGGTGTTAAGATGTTAACTCTAATTGTAATATATGTGAAAATGTGGTTTCAAATGTGAAATTTAAGTTCAACATGTGAAAACATCTATTTCACATGTAAAAATGCAATTTTGCATGTGAAAATTCAAATGTTACATGTTTTTTTTTGTAAGGGAATACCATTTCAAATCCTCTAACTCTTCCTACCATTGGGATATTGTCTGGGTATAAGCTGTGCAACACCCTCAGACAACCAAGCACCCTCTGCAGGAACATGGCCTTATCCAGGCACCAGTAATTAGGCACAGTGAGACAACAGCATTGATTTGATGTGAGCTTTGCTATTCGGAGTAAAGCTAGGGAAGAGTAGAGAAAGGTAGATGATTTGAGTGGGAGCATCTCCATAAGGGTAATATAATAACACAGAAACCATGTTGTTTTTGAGAGAAGATCAGTTGTGTAAAGTACTTAAGTAAAAAGACTTTAAACTAGTTTTTTGGGGTATCTGTACTTTACATTACTATTTATATTTTTGACAACTTTTACTTTTCTTCACTACATTCCTAAATAATATTATGTACTTTTTACTCCATACATTTTCCCTGACACCCAAAAGTACTCATTACATTTTGATTACTTAGCAGGACAGGAAAATTGCCTAATTCACACATTTATCAAGAGAACCTCCCTGGTCATCCCTACTGCCTCTGATCTGGAGAACACACCAAACACATGCTTTGATTGTAAATTATGTCAGTGTTGGAGCATGCCCCTGGCTATTTGTAAATAAAAAACAAACAAGAAAATGATGCCGTCTGATTTGCTTTATTTAAGGAATTTTACTTTTACTTTTGATACTTAAATATATTTAAAACTAAATACTTTTAGTATTTTACTGGGTGACTTTCACTTTATTTAAGTAATTTTCTATTAAGGTATCTTTACTTTTACTCATGTATGACAATTGGGTACTTTTTCCACCACTGGAGAAGTTTGAGTTAAGTCAGGGCCAGACTGTTACAGTAATTGAGCAGATACTAGCAGATACTGTCTGACAGCACAACCCACTTCTGATCATCCAATGAAAACAATTTACAGATCTATATATTTGCCCAGGCTACTACAAGTGGATTGTGGAAAAGACACTGTAAGACATACTGTGCAGGCTAAGAAAGTCCTCGTCATGGACTTTGGAGCCACTAAGAGGGAGGAATCTGTATTCATAGGTCTATATTTATGGGAGTCAAATTTGAATATCCAGAGGATTAGAGAAACCATGCTAATAAATTAAGCCGCGGGCGCTAGCTTCATAAGCCTGCCATGAAACACAATTAGGCTAAACACAATGAAAACAAAAACAGAGCAGTTAAGAACTCCCCATCTATTTACACAAATTAACACATGCACGTGCAAGCACATTCGTTTTCAGTACACACATGCAAGCACACGCAAACACATACAATTTAACATTGATCTTGTTTAACCCTGCCCCACTAGACTGAGTGAGACAATGATTCATGTTAGTGTGCTTGCATGTACGTGTGTGCATGCACAAGTGTGTGAGTATTCAAATCCTGTGTGTGTGTGTGTGTGTGTGTGTGTGTGTGTGTGTGTGTGTGTGTGTGTGTGTGTGTGTGTGTGTGTGTGTGTGTGTGTGTGTGTGTGTGTGTGTGTGTGTGTGTGTGTGTGTGTGTGTGTGTGTGTGTGTGTGTGTGTATGTGTGTGTGTGTGTGTGTGTGTGTGTGTGTGTGTGTGTGTGTGTGTGTGTGTGTGTGTGTGTGTGTGTGTGTGTGTGTGTGTGTGTGTGTGTGTGTGTGTGTGTGTGCATACGTGTGTGAATATACAAAGCCTTTGTGTGTGTGTGTTTGTGTGTCTGAAATGTTACATTTGTATGATGTGTAGGTGTGTGTGCAAGCACACTGTACATGTGTATGTGTACTTGTGTGTAAGTGTGTGTTAAAAGGTCTCACAGTGCCAGCCAAGTCTAATTCGATTCACTAACACACCATTACCATTGAGCATTTCCCTGTGGTTAAGAGATAAATAAATCCCTGGTGTCGCCAACCTGTAAACATGAGTAATGGCTGCTCTCCATGGTCCATTTATCTATTTACTCCCGCTCTCTTCCTTTCTCTTTATTTATTTTTGTTTCATAGTCCTCCTTTGCTTTATGGCCTCCTTCTCCAGTGCTATACTGTGCCTGATAAGCGTTTTCCTCCCCGGCCACATCGTTTGTCTGACAGGACCTCTTCTGTGAAATTAGACTTTTCACACACCCAAACACACACACGCGGCAGGCAAACAACACGCACACACAAATAGATGCACACACACATCTAACAGAGTGAGAATGTATGGATTACTATTGCTGTTTCACATCACAACTGGCTTCAGCAGTAAACCTTTTGAAGCTTTATCTCAAATGTATTTATTAGTCTGTGAGAGAGCTGATGCTTATTTGTAGAGAAAGAAAGAGGGCGATACATAGAGAGAGACAAAGGGAGAACAAAGGATGAGGGGTGTTCAGGAGATAAAGACAGGGAAAAGGAGGGTTGGCCCTCTTCATTACAGAGTCCCATATTGTCAAACAGAACAAATTGACATTTTATAATTTTCTCTTCTCTTCAAAAGCTTAATTGGGTTTCCAGGGGAACTTGTAAATGACCTTCCATTTACCCCTTCACTGCCTGCCCTGCTCTGCCCATCCAAATGCCCAATCAGCTTCCTCTGTTTAGCATGAAGGGCATCCTGGGAATGAACCACCATTCCCGCCACACACTAATAGCCATGCCAGCTCAGTTACTGTAAGTACTGTAGGATTCTACCACTTGCTAATGTGATGTTGTGTGCTGTGGTAAGAGCTCATTTCATGTGTGGTCAATCAACAAGATCGTATTCTCTCCTAGAGGATATGAGTAGATATGGGGCTCCCGAGGGGCGCAGAGGTCTAAGGCACTGCATCTCAGTGCTAGGGGCATCACTACAGACCCTGGTTCGATTCCAGGCTGTATCACAACTGGCCGTGATTGGGAGTCCTATAGGGCGGTGCACAATTGGCCCAGCGTCGTTTGGGTTAGGGTTTGGCCGGGGTAGGCCATCATTGTAAATAAGAATTTGTTCTTAACTAACTTGCCTGGTTAAATAAAATTAAAAATAAATATATTACTGAGAGGGGAAGAGTATTATTGTATTGTTTTTGACAATCAATGTCTGTTACTCCTCTTCCCCTCAGACCACACAGTGCTCCAACCAATATGCTGTAATCAAAATAAGGCCATGCTCATGAAAAATAATAATCGTCCTCCCTCATCTTAAACACCACTGACCGCCACTGACACCTTCCCCACCCAGTTACAGTAGCATCATGTCTGTTAGCCCTACAGCAGTCTCTCTGTTTAGCCCTCCGGGTAACACAGAGATAAACCGGTATCAATCAGCATAGCAAGGGTTTATGAGAGGATGGGTTAACAAACACCAGCCAGCAGGCCATGGTGCTGATAACAGCACTCTTCTCACTCTCACCACCACTCTGTTCCTAACGCTCAATAAATCTGTCCTCCTCAAACATCCCCCGTCATCTCACTCTCACTACCACTCTGTTCCTAACGCTCAATAAATCTGTCCTCCTCAAACATCCTCCGTCATCTCACTCTCCTCCCTGCTTGAGCCATTTGTCATCTCTTTCATTTTACCCAAATATTAATCTTACTTAAGGGAGAACTTTCCCATCCTCCTTCCCTCCATTCTCCCTCTTGGCAGCGAGGAGCAGAGCGCCCGGTTCTCTGTGTGTATAACACACACACACACACACACACATACACACACACACACATTGTGTGTGTGTGTGTGTGTGTGTGTGTGTGTGTGTGTGTGTGTGTGTGTGTCACACACACACACACACACACACACACACACACACACACACACACACACACACACACACACACACACACAGCTCCTAATCTCCAATGCAGCCTTTGTTTTTAAAAACGTCCAAACACTCCAGCCCCTCTCACAAAAGGAGAGAGCCTCACTCTCTGGTCAACTGTTTAAACAGCTGCCAGCCCTGTCTGGCTGCCAGCTCACGTCTTCAAACGGCCCCATCCCATTCAGACATTTACCAAAAGTGGATTAAATCACAGACACCTCGGTTGCATTCCAAATGGCACCCTATTCCCTATATAGTGCACTACTTTTGAACCTGGTCAAAAGTAGTGCACTACAAATGGACAAGGGTCTTAATTAGTCTTAATTTATTCCTACTTAGATTTGTGTGTATTATATATGTTGTGTAATTTGTTAGATATTACTTGTTGGATATTACTGCACTGTCGGAGCTAGTAGCACAAGCATTTCGCTACTCCCGCAATAACATCTGCTAATCACATGTATGTGATCAATAAAATTTTATTTTATTTTATTTGAATGTCATTTGGGACAGAGCCCTGGTGAAAAGGAGTGCTTTAGCTGGCGGTTTACCAATCTCTAAGAAACATGGTTCTCAGAACGTTATGTGCTAGCTGGGTAGTGTGTCTCAGCAGGGAGCAATTGGAGAGCTTGGCTTGCCATTGAACAACCAGTATTGATTGGCTTTCTGGACAATAGCTGAGTCATACAGGAGAGTGCTGTTGCTCAAACACCACAGCTATGTCTGTGTTTACTCCTAACAGATAAGATATGAAACATACAGCAGACCAGGTCTGACCCATTGTGTGATGTGGGTCTATGTGATCTGAGATGGTGGTGCCAGGCTGGTAGATCAAGCTTTGATACTCCACAGCCAGAACACACAAGTAGAGAGAGAGCGAGAGACCGAGAGCGAGAGAGAAAGAGAGAGAAATGTGTCTTATCTTTTCCTCTACACAAATCTGCCCACCAAGAACAAACAAACGCTGTATTTGTCTCTGGTAATATCAATCTCTACAGGGATACACTCTTTTCTCTCTCTCTCTCTCTCTCTCTCTCTCTCTCTCTCTCTCTCTCTCTCTCTCTCTCTCTCTCTCTCTCTCTCTCTCTCTCTCTCTCTCAATTCTATTCAAATCAATTCAAAGGGTTTATTGGCAAGTGAAATAGATAATAAACAAAAGTGAGAATAAAAAATAATTATCAGTAAATCCACTAAATGAGCAGCAAATGTTTGTAACTAAATAGTTTAAGATGTACCCAACAGCCTTCTGCATTGCATTTCGGATCTGTCATTAGTGGATATCCCTCTGTCCAACACAGTTATGAAAACTAGCCTTATCTTTGTGACCTCTACAGTGATACAACTAAACAGTCATAAACAAACCTCTATGTATGTGCCCTTTCGTCTTACATTCTCTCTTTTATATCTCACACTTTTATCCATGTGTCTTCTGTGTCAGTGCATCTCTTCTGTGTCCCCCTCTCCCTACAGTACCTCAATTACTATACTCCATTGGTGTCTCTTAGACTCCTTCCCTCTATCTCCATCTCTCTCTCTCTTTTTCTCAGGTTGTGGATGAGAAATGGCATATTCTCAGAGAGCGCAGCATGGCGTCCACAGATGCTATTACTTTTTCTCACATTACCAGCAAAGTGTGAAAGAAGCTGAGAATGAGACTGGGAATGAAATGTTATGAGTTGGAAAATGACCCTGGAAGCCAATAATCTGACATTATATTAATTATATGACACTCATAATCAATGGCCAATGGTCAATGGTCAAGGGTCAATCCCTATTCATATATTCTCCACTCAGATATTCTATTTAAAATAGTGGCAGTTCTAAGTCATCCATTTTGGTTTAATCACCAAAACACAACATAATCATATCTTATCAATTTAGTCATTTTAACAACCAGTTAATCCAATAGGAGAAACACAAGTAATTTACATGTTTCAAAATTGCCTTTTAAATTGACTATGCTATTACACTGTTTTCACATTAGGCAATACACTTGCACTACCATTAATAGAATTGACTGAACAATCGATTTCCATAATTTATATCCCATGTGTAATCAAAGGTGTGATCAGGTGTGAAATCTTTCACGATGTAATCAAATTAAAGATATTAAATATTAAAGTGTTGAGCATTTGGCTATAGATTCTCATCGACATTGCAGTAAATATATTAATTGTTCATGCACCTGGGGAAAAACATTTTGGCATGGTGAATCCAAGCAATCAATGCATGCCTCATCCATGGCCTGAAGGAGGGTGGTGAGCTGGTGGGGATGGCAATAACATCTTCCACATGTATTGTGATCGTGTATTGTATTTTACAGTATTGTATCATACTTCTGTATTTTAGTGGTACTGTACGTTCCTCAGTTCATAAGAGCATGGCACTAGCAACACCAGAGTTGTGGGTACAATTCCCATTGGGGTCACATACCAAAATGTGTGGACTGTTGTCACCAAGGATATGCATTTGCTATGTAAATGGTATAAATTACAGCACTGTGTTTGCCAATACAATGCTAGTAAAGCAGTGTGAACTGTAGGAGATAGAAACACAAGTATTTCGCTGCACCTTCTCTAACATCTGATAATTTGTGTACATGACCAATCAAATTTGATTTGTTACAAGCAGTACAACTCTGATTGTGTCAACATCAGATTTGTTATTAACTTACTGTGAAGTAAAATCATAATAGTTATCATCATAGTAGTACATTCGAGTATATACAGTTGAAGTTGGAAGTTTACATACACCTTAGCCAAATACATTTAAACTCAGTTTTTCTCAATTCCTGACATTTAATCAGAGTAAAAATCCCTTGTTTTAGGTCAGTTAGGATCACCACTTTATTTTAAGAATGTGAAATGTCAGAATAATAGTAGAGAGAATGATTTGTTTTAGCTTTTATTTCTTTCATCACATTCCCAGTGGGTCAGAAGTTTACATACACTCAATTAGTATTTGGTAGCACTGCCTTTAAATTGTTTAACTTGGATAAAACATTTCAGGTAGCCTTCCACAAGCTTTCCACAATAAATTGGGTGAATTTTGGCCCATTCCTCCTGACAGATCTGATGTAACCGAGTCAGGTTTGTAGGCTTCCTTGCTCGCACACACTTTTTCAGTTCTGCCCACAAATGTTCTATGGGATTGAGGTCAGGGCTTTGTGATGGCCACTCCAATACCTTGACTTTGTTGTCCTTAAGCCATTTTGCCACAACTTTGGAAGTATGCTTGGGGTCATTGTCCATTTGGAAGACCCATTTGCGACCAAGCTTTAACTTCCTGACTGATGTTTTGAGATGTTGCTTCAATATATCCGCATAATTTTCCTTCCTCATGACGCCATCTATTTTGTGAATTGCACCAGTCCCTCCTGCAGCAAAGCACCCCCACAACATGATGCTGCCACCCCTGTGGTTCACGGTTGGGATGGTGTTCTTCAGCTTGCAAGCCTCCCCCTTTTTCCTCCAAACATAACGATGGTCATTATTGTCACGATCTTCAGAAGGGACAGACCAAGGCGCAGCGAGGTATCCAGTATACAGGCTTTATTTATCAACGTAACTGGCACAAAACAACAAAACAAACGAAAACGAAGATCGTAACATATAACATAGACTAGACACTATCGCTATGAAACAAACAATAACCCACAAAATCATATAGAAAAACCCCAAACATATATATGGTTCCCAATTAGAGACAACGACACACAGCTGCCTCTAATTGGGAACCATTACCCCAACATAGATATACACCTAGAACAAAAAAACCCTACACCAAAAACGAAACTAAACACGCCAGCCTATAACTATCAGGCCTGAACGTGACAGAATAACCCACCAAGAAAGGACCAAGCAGCGAGAGACCCGGGAGTTCTGGACTTGGGAGGAGATTTTGGCTGGTAAGGGACCTTGGGAGAAGACGGCGGAGCATCGTCACCCCAGGGAGAAAAGAGTAGCGGGGGCTGAGCGGAGCAGTTACAAGGATTTGTATGGAGTATGGAACCCGGAGAAAGAAAAGTATGTTGGGACTCGCCTGGCTAGGAAGCCCGAAAGGCAGCCCCAAAAAACTTTTTTGGGGGGGCACACGAGGAGGTTGGCCGGTTCAGGAAGGACTCCTGAGCCAACTCCTCGTGCTCTCTGGAGGGAGCGTCGGAGGGAGCGTCGCACTGGTAAGATGCCGTGCTATGCAGTTTTGCGCACGGTGTCTCCAGTGCGCGTTCACAGCCCGGGGGCGAGAGATTCCAGCGCCACTCATCCGTCAGGGGAGGGTGAGTGTGCAGCCTGGAAGAGTGGTGCCGGCTCAGCGCTCCTGGTCTCTGGTGCACCTCCTTGGACCAGGATATCCTGCACCGGTTCTGCGTGTGGGGTCTCCGGTTCGCATCCACAGCCCAGTGCGAGACATTCCAGCTCCCATCATCGGTGAGGCAAGGGTGAGTGAACAGCCGGGGAGAGAAGTACCGGCTCCACACACCAGGCCCCCCCGTGCGCTTAGAGAGTCCAGCACGTCCTGTTCCGGCTCCGTGCACCAGGCCCCCCGTGCGCTTAGAGAGTCCAGCACGTCCTGTTCCGGCTCCGCGCACCAGGCCCCCCGTGCACTTAGAGAGTCCAGCACGTCCTGTCCCTGCTCCACGCTCCAGGATCCCTGTGCCCGTCGTGGACCCAGCACGTCCTGTCCCTGCTCCACGCTCCAGGAGTCCCAGTGCGCGTCATGAGTCCAGCACGGCCCGTTCCTGCTCCCCGCACCAGAGTCCCAGTGCGCGTCNGGGGGGGGGGGGTACTGTCACGTTCAGGCCTGATAGTTATAGGCTGGCGTGTTTAGTTTAGTTTTTGGTGTAGGGTTTTTTTGTTCTAGGTGTTGTATATCTATGTTGGGGTAATGGTTCCCAATTAGAGGCAGCTGTGTGTCGTTGTCTCTAATTGGGAACCATATATATGTTTGGGGTTTTTCTATAGGATTTTGTGGGTTATTGTTTGTACATAGCTTCGTTGTCGTTTGTTATGTTCATGTTACGATCTTCGTTTGTTTTGTTGTCTTTTTCCCAGTTACGTTCCTTTAAATAAAATGTATACTGGATGCCTCGCTGTGCCTTGGTCTGTCACTTCTGAAGATCGTGACAATTATGGCCAAACAGTTAAATTTTTGTTTCATCAGACCAGAGGACGTTTTTCCAAACAATACGACCTTTGTCCCCATGTGCAGTTGCAAACCCTAGTCTGTCTTTTTAATGGCAGTTTTGGAGCAGTGGCTTCTTCCTTGCTGAGCGGCCTGTCAGGTTATGTTGATATAGGACTAATTTTACTGTGAATATAGATACCTTTGTACCTGTTTCCTCCAGCATCTTCACAAGGTCCTTTGCTGTTGTTCTGGGATTGATTTGCACTTTTCGCACCAAAGTACATTCATCTCTAGGAGACAGAACGCGTCTCCTTCCTGAGCGGTATGACGGCTGCGTGGTCCCATGGTGTTTATATTTGCGTACTATTGTTTGTACAGATGAACGTGGTACCTTCAGGCATTTGGAAATTGCTCCCAAGGATGAACCAGTCTTGTGAAGGTCTACATTTTCTGAGGTTTTGGCTGATTTCTTTTGATTTTCCCATGATGTCAAACAAAGAGGCACTGAGTTTGAAGGTAGGCCTTGAAATACATCCACAGTTACACCTCCAATTGACTCAAATTATGTCAATTAGCCCATCAGAAGCTTCTAAAGCCATCACATAATTTTCTGGATTTTTCCAAGCTGTTTAAAGACACAGTCAACTTAGTGTATGTAAACTTCTGACCCACTGGAATTGTGATAAGAGTGAATTATCTGTCTGTAAACAATTGTTGGAAAAATGACTTGTGTCATGCACAAAGTAGATGTCCTAACCGACTTGCCGAAACTATAGTTTGTTAACAAGAAATTTGGGGAGTGGTTGAAAAACGAGTTTTAATGACTCCAACCTAAGTGTATGTAAACTTCCGACTTCAACTGTATCATACATTTTATGTTTCTACTTTACAGACATCCATTTTATTAATGTAGTTTTCAAAATCTGTAGTAAACAAACCATTTTCCATGTTAAATCTATAGGTTAGCGTTTAAGTGGTCAATTAGTAGCAGTCAGATTAAGTAATAGTAAAATGTATTTTAACAAAAGAGAAGATAATCATATTAAAAGTAATGTGAGCATTGCATTGTGAAAGGCACATACTTTATATGAACATGCATTACAATGTGATACGTATTTCTAGATGAAACACTGAGTAAGTTTGGTTAAAAAGTGACCCTAATTTTGTGTGTACTTAGTCAATGCTAGCAGCATACCACCCTGCATCACACTACTTGCTTCTGAAGCTCAGCACGGTTGGTCCTAGTCAGTCCCTGGATGGGAGACCAGATACTGCTGGAAGTGGTGTTGGAGGGCCAGTAGGAGGCCCCCTTTCCTCTAGTCTAAAAAAATGTTCCAGGGCAGTGATTGGGTTCATTGCCCTGTGTAGGGTGCTGTTTTTCAGATGGGATGTTCAATGGGTGTCCTGACTCTCTGTGGTCACTAAAGATCCCATGGCACTTATTGTAAGAGTAGGCATGTTAACCCTGGTGTCCTGGATATATTCATATCTGGCCTTCATACCATCATGGCCAACAAATCGTCCCCACTTTACAATTGGCTCATTCTTCCCTGTAACTATTTTCCAGGTTGTTGCTGTAAATGAGAATGGGTTCTCAGTCAACTTACCTGGTAAAATAAGGGTTAAATAAAAAAAAGTTTTGAAACAACTGTCTCCTCTCTATCTCCATTTCTATCTCTCTTTTTATCATGTAGGTTGTGGATGAGAAACTGAATATTCTCAGAGAGCGCAGCATGGCGTCCACAGACGCTATCACTCTGACATGTTTTCTCATATTACCAGCGAACCGTGAAAGATGCTGTGAATGAGACTGGGAATTGGAAAATGACCCTGGAAACCAATAATCTGACATTATATGAATTATATGACACTCATAATCAATGGCCAAAGGTCAATGGTCAATGGTCAAGGGTCAATCCCTAATCATATATTCTCCACTCAGATTTTGAATTTAAAATAGTGTCGGTTCTAAGTCATCCATTTTCACCTCACAAATAAACTCTCTAATCTCAGTTGACACTAATAGCAAATGCCTGAACCTAAAGTATTTGAATATCCATGAGGCATACAAAGATACATCTTATCACATCATAACCACCGTCCGGAAGCTGAAAATCATAAATATTTTATAAGTGCTGCTTACCAGTGTTCCCGGAGCAGAGATTTAAACTTTCATGCCTCATTGTCTCAGGATCAGACAAGCAAAATATTACAGGAGCCATACTGTACATGCTAACATCACTACCTGATTAATTCTGTCTACAGAAAATATGTGAGAATACAAAAGTGAACCAGAATCAACTTTCATCTGTCAAACTGTATATTATACTGCATCCCTCTCAACTTTGACTGATGCCTCGGAACAGCAGCTTGTCAATAATTCTGTTGTACAACACGCTGAGACAACATCCACACGTCAGACAGGCACAGTCTCTTGATGATTAATTTCTCTCTGTCTGATGTGGCGGCCTGCGTTCTCTTACCCGTGGGGGGACGGAGAAACACACCTGTCCTGGGTTACAATGAGCCTAGAGAGGATGCACTGAGATAAACTCAGTTTAGACTGCCATTCACGTCTACAATACCCCACAGACTGAGAAAAAAATTGCCTTATCAAAGCACATCACGTCCCTCAAGCTGTTCACTGTGAGGTTTCCTCTAGAGAAATCTCATTATCTTAGCTAGGGAAAAATGGCACTTCTTAGGCCATATAGAAGTTATTACAAGTTGTTCCGCATACTGCAGTGATATCCTTTTTTAGTTCTGGGCGGAAAGGAAGTGATACTGCAATAGGATTATTCTACCTCACAATGAAAACAATTTTCAAAAGTTTTGGTATTTCTCCTACTCTGTGCAATCAGAGGGAAGTATAATCTAGCACTCCCTTAGTGTTTTGTCTGCCTAATCCCAAAAGGGAAACAAGTATGTTTTAGAACATGTGCAAAAGAGCTCAGATGTACTGATCTATTCAACCACGCATGGCATAACGCTAAAGAATAGAATTGGACTTTGATTTTGCAATAAACAGATTTTCAAACAAGCGTGCAATGGGCCAGGTGAAATTCTCCTTGAGGGATAATAAAGCTGAATCTGAAACAGAAGGTTACCAACAAGACTTTTAACTTCAGAGGGAAAGGTATTGTAACAGAATATGGGAGAACCACAGTGTCTTTTTTTGAACTAGAGAACTTGACAAGATGCTTTGTTCAGATGGCGAGGTAGCATTGTGCCACACTCATTTCTTCTAGACTCTCTCCTTTTTGAAGAGGCTTGAAAAATAGTGTGGGCCCATTGTCCCTTCAGGCAGTCAGACTTCAATATTACAGTACAGAGGTTTCTGGGGAAATAGGGCTTTCGGGAAGAGGGGATAGTTCTGCATCCCAAATGACACCCTATAACCTATATAGTGCACTTCTTATGACCAGGGCCCATAGGGAATTGGGAGCCATTTAGGACATAGCCAGGGTCCTAATACACTGAGAGCTCAGGTTGTCACGACTCAACCACAGACTGTTTCCTTTATACCCGCCTGCTGATAAAAGAAAAAACAGCTATTACAGTGATAGACCTATCACTTATACGTCAAATAAGTGCTCTAAATATTGAAAATGCATTAGCAAATAAAGCATTTGTTGTTTTTATTCAGCTTCATATTTGTTGGCTGCTAATTCATATTCAGAAAGGGAGTTAAACAGGATTTCATTTAGGTACATTATGTGCCTAAAAGGTTCCCAAATGGCACCCTATTTTCTGTGTAGTGCATTACATTTGACGAGGGCCTTTAGGGCATAGGGTGCCATCTGGGACACCCCAGAGAGGGACAGGTTTAGTCAGATCCATTTAACACGGCAACACCGACTCCAATAACAAGCTCTGTCTCACTCTCTATGCATAAACACGCTCGATATACACCACACTGGCAAGGAACAGATTATTGTAAACAACATTTTTAAATGTATCTCTTTTACAGAGGAATGCAATTTAGCGGTCCCGAATCCCTCCTTTTGGGGATATTAGTCAAATGCAGCTGCTGTATCACTGACAGCACCTCTCGTAAAAGGCAAGAGAGAGAGAGAGAGAGATAGAGAGAGACTCTTAGAAAATGGTGGTGGCAGGTCTGTGCAAACAGAGACAGAGCAAAGGTCCCCAGCACATAGGGGTGTCAAACACAATCTAACTTTACTCTGTGGTGACTCTACAGACACATACACCCACTGGTGTCTGTGAGTTTGTCTCCCAACCAGGGAGCATTGTATCAGGGTTGACAGAAATCAGGATATTTGCTGCTACTGCAGCAGTGAGTGCAGTGAAGGGTAAAATACTATATATAAAGTTCCAAAAGAATTACTAGTCTCTCAGTTTATTGATGTTTAGAGATGGCCCAAGCATGATTTGTTATTAAAAGTTTATGCAGGAGTTGGACCATTACGGTATAGCTCGTCATATTTTATTAAACAACCCTAGGTATGGTATTTTAAGGTCATACCTGTGCATGTCATAAATAATCATTAACTCACATTTACACTACATGTCAACAGCAGTGGAGGCTCCTCAGAGGAGTGAATTTCATAAAAAAAATTGTGAAACATTTAAAAAGTTATTCTTTTTAGACAAAACGATACAAACTATATTCACATGTCACCAAATAATTTATTAAAACACACTGTTTTGCAATGTATGTGGACACCCTTTCAAATGAGTGGATTTGGCTATTTCAGACAAACCCGTTGCTGACAGGTGTATAAAATAGAGCACACAGACATGCAAACTCCATAGACAAACATTGCCAGTAGAATGTCCTTACTGAAGAGCTCAACTGAAAGTGCTGTTATTGTGAAGTGGATATGTCTAGGAGCAACTGGTTAGCGGCGAAGTAGTAGGCCACACAAGCTCACAGAACGGGAAGCAAAGTCAGCACAAAAACTGTTCGCCGGGAGCTTCATGAAATGGGTTTCCATGGCCGAGCAGTTGCATATAAGCCTAAGATCACCACGTGCATTGCCAAGTGTCAGCTGGAGTGGTGTAAACCTCGCTGCCATTGGACTCTGGAGGCGGAAACGTGTTCTCTGGAGTGATGAATCACGCTTCACCATCTGGCAGTCCAACGGGTCTGGGTTTAGCGGATGCCAGGAGAACGCTACCTGCTCCAATGCATAGTGCCAACTGTAAGGTTTGGTGGAGGAGGAATAATGGTCTGGGGCTGTTTTTTAGGGTTCGGGCTAGGCTCCTTAGTTCCAGTGAAGAGAAATCTTAACGCTACAGCGTACAATGACATTCTAGATGATTCTGTGCTTCCAAGTTTGTGGTAACAGTTTGGGGGAGGCCCTTTCCTGTTTCAGCATGACAATGCCCCCATGCACAAAGCGAGGTCTATACAGAAATGGTTTGTCGAGATCGATGTGGAAAGAACTTGACTGGCCTGCACAGAGCCCTGACCTCAACCCCATCGAACACCTTTGGGATGAATTGGAAAACTGACTACTAGCCTGGCATAATCGCCAAACATCAGTGCCCGATCTCACTAATGCTCTTGTGGCTGAATGGAAGCAAGTTCGCGCGGCAATGTTCCAACATTTAGTAGAAAGCCTTCCCAGAAGAGAGCAGGCTGTTATAGCAGCAAAGGGGGTACCAACTCCATATTAATGCCCATGATCTTGGAATGAGATGTTCGACTAGCAGATGTCCACATACTTTTAGTTGTGTAGTGTAGCTAGCACTGCAGTCCATAAAATGTGGTGAGTAGTTGACTCAAAGAGAGAGAAAGACAATAATTTAACAAGTTTTGAACAAATTATTTCTTAAAAAATGAAGGGGGAGCAAGAGAGTGAGAGAGAAAGAGAGGGAGAGAAATATTTTGTATTTTTTTCTCACTTTCACTTCACTTACTTAGCTAGCAAATGCAGCTAGCTAGTTTAGCCTACTCAAACACCCGGCTCAAACAGAGGGATGCTATGTTAGCTAGCTGGATATGACTATCAAACACTGGAAATATTCTAAATCAAGGTAAACTTTTGGTTTCACTCATTTATTGCCACCGGGGCCTGTCGGTGTAACTGCTAAACTGCTTACTGACTGTAACGTTACACTGTACTGCATGATTGTAGCAGGTTTCCTAACGAGTTAGGTCTATTAGCTGTTGACTATGATGTTACTTTAGCTAATATGGTGACAACAATGTAGGCTGTGGGTAGAGGTTATAATATGAAGGTTTGACTTGGAAAGGTTTTTTCGCCTGGTCACACACAGCTGATGTGTTGTGCATTGAAGTCCACAAGTGAAGGGAAAAGGTGAGAGAAGGAGAGTGAGTAGATGCGAGAAGGAATACAACAAGCTGTTTGTATGTAGCTATTAAAGTGAACTGTTTGCGTGTGACCAGGGGTGTATTCATTCCACCAATTCTGTTGAAAAATGTTTCTTAGACAGAAGCAAACGGATCAAAACAAGGATAAACACACCTGAATTTGTCCTCGTTAGAAACTGCTATACTAATGATTACACCCTAGATCAACTAGATGCAGGCAAGAGTGTGCAAAGTGGTATTGAATGTGTCTCTTTCTGTCCATGTGCCACTGTCTGTCACCTCAAATCTTTGTCTTGAATTGTTCACCTACGTTGTAAACGTTGATTCATAGGCTAGGTTGTAGCAACCTCATGATGGGTATAGAGAAAATGTGAGTATCATGTAGTAGCCTAAACCTATTGATGTTACATTGAGCTGGGTGAATGGAATATGAATGACAGTCATCCAATATGCTGTAATAGAAATAATGCCATGCTCATAAAAAAATAATCGTCCTCCCTTTTCTTAAACGCCACCGACCGCCACTGGTCAACAGGGTATTCACCATTCCTCTGTTGACCCATTGTATCATACATATGTGAAGCACTGCACGCGTTGGCTGACTCAAACAAGGTGACATGCGGCTATGGAAGCCCCCCTTAAACAAGATGGACAATTCGCAGTGTGGCAGGCCAGTGGGATATGACTTATTTGGGCTAAGGGCCAGCAGCCTCAGTGCTGATCTGTGTCTCTCTCACCCTCCCTTTATGATTCAATCAGATGCCCTTTCATGTCTGGCCAGTAATGTGACATTAACAAACCCCAACGAGGAGCAATACCAGCCTGGAAGCATCGGACACAAAGCAGTGTGTGTCTCACGGATCTGCCAATTAGAACAACTCCACTGGCCTGTTCTCAAAGTGGGCGACATATTCGAATAACACTTCACCCAACAGATACATATTCACACAACCTAACTGTCTCTCCCTGTGTCAGTCCCTGTTTGTCACTGATCTGAACGCCACTTTTAAAGATACTTTCAAAATGGTGTCAAGGGCCGGCTCTAGCTTTTTGGGGGCCCTAAGCGTGATTTGGTTGGGTTGTCCTCCCACCATGCGGGCAAATTTTGTTAGTGACCCCCATCTTGACGGCAGAAAGGAAAATTTACATTTTACAGTTTATTTCCTGCAAATCTACACATTTTGCCATGGGGCGTAGAGTACATTTAGCAATTTTCTAACACATTTCATGCAATTGTACACATTTCTTCATAGGGCAGAGACATTTTTGCAGTTTTAAAGCTAATTTCCTGCAATTCTACCCATTTGTCCATGGGGTGGAGAGAATTGTTTGCAGTTTTAAAGCTACTTTCCTGCAATTCTACACAATTTGCCATGACTTATGCCATGTTAATGATATCTGAGTGAAAGTGACTAAAAAAATCAATGGGGGCACCAAGGAGAAGGACCCCTGGACACGGGATAACTGGCTAGACTAACTTACCAATCTAAAAATTGTTAGCTGACATGGTTAAAGATTAAATAAAATAAAATTAAAATAAATTGCGTATTCTACTTGTCACACCCTGTTCAGTTTCACCTGTCCTCGTTATTGTCTCCACCCATTCCAGGTGTCGCTTGTTTTCCCCAATATATTTATCCCTGTGTTTCCTGTCTCTCTGTGCCAGTTCGTCTTGTATGTTTCCAAGTCAACCAGCGGTTTTCCCGTTGTCCTGCTTTTTGCATTCTCCTTTTTGTAGTCCTCCCGGTTTTGACCCTTGCCTGTTTCAGGACTTTGTACCCGCCTGCCTGACCATTCTGCCTGCCTTGACCACGAGCCTGTCTGTCAGTCACTCTGTACCTCCTGGACTCTGATCTGGTTTTGACCTTTTTGCCTGTCCACAACCATTCTCTTGCCTACCCCTTTGGATTAATAAACATTGTAAGACTCCAACCATCTGCCTCCTGTGTCTGCATTTGGGTCTCGCCTTGTGCCTTGATACTACTATTCTAACTCTTAACAGTAAGTTGAGACCTGAGTTAAAAAAAAGTGACTGCTTATGTCCCTTATGCCTGGAGCCAGCCCTGATGTCGTCCGTTACGTTAAACAATGAGAGTGTGGATATAAATAAAGCAGGTTGATCATCTATCATGACCAGTCATTTCCTAACTGTGACTGGATGCTAATAGACCTGGTTAATGTTGCTGTCTGCTTCTGTCCCTCTGAGGGAGACTGACAGTGATGCTGAACTCTCCCTCTCCCCTCCGCTCATTTACTTTCCGTATCCTCCAATCAACCAGACAGACACACACACACAGACTCACACTCACCGACACAAATACACACAGACACACACACACGACCTGGAGCACACACTGACCCCAGTGCTAATCTCAGACATGCAGGGCACCTCTGTCCTCTGTCCTCTCCAACCTCCCTTCCAGTGGGTAGAGAGATCAAATCATAAGGGAGAGAGAGAGGAGGGCGGGTGAGCACAGTGAGTCAGACTTGCAGCAGAATGTGTCCTGAGTCATAGCCTGCAGCCCCAGGCACTCCAGATCCCCACAGTCACCACGACCACATGGCTCTCTGTGCCTGTGTGTGTAGATATCTGCAGGGCTGTGGGTGTCCGATAACATGTGATCATGAGTGTGCATGTACAGCATGCGTGAGTTTATTGTGCGGTTAGTTCTCCAGGCCACCTACTAAGCTCCTTGATAGCACACCATCCTCTGTTCGGCTGAACCACACACTTGCACAGATTGATCAACCGTCAACACTACCCTAGTGACGGCAGGGAGATATACGCCAGGGCACTTAAAAGCAATCACTTTCCTCTCACTCTTTGAGGAGCAGTGAGATAGTGGACCACATGTGGTGCAGGCTTTCCCTAGTGTGAGATTGGTGCCTTCGCTGTGTTTTTGCTGGACACAGATGACATGGTATGCTGGTGATGCTGGTATGCTGGTGACCACCATCAAAGTGATTAATTATTTAATACAGTACATTACATACAGTTGAAGTCGGAAGTTTACATACAACTCAGCCAAATACATTAAACTCAGTTTCTCACAGTTCCTGACAATTAATCTGAGTAAGAATTCCCTGTTGTAGGTCAGTTAAGATCACCACTTTATTTTAAGAATGTGAAATGTCAGAATAATAGTAGAGAGAATGATTTATTTCATCTTTTCTTTCTTTCATCACATTCCCAGTGGGTCAGAAGTTTACATACACTCAATTAGCATTTGGTAGTATTGCCATTAAAATGTTTAACTTGGGTCAAACATTTCAGGTAGCCTTCCACAAGCTTCCCACAATAAGTTGGGTGAATTTTGGCCCATTCCTTCTGACAGAGCTGGTGTAACTGAGTAAGGTTTGTAGGCCTCCTTGCTCGCACATGCTTTTTCAGTTCTGCCCACCAATGTTCTATAGGATTGAGGTCAGGGCTTTGTGATGGCTACTCCAATACCTTGACTTTTGCCACAACTTTGGAAGTATGCTTGGGGTCATTGTCCATTTGGAAGAACTATTTGCGACCAAGCTTTAACTTCCTGACTGATGTCTTGGTATGTTGCTTCAATATATCTACATAATTTTCCTTTCTCATGATGCCATCTATTTTGTGAATTGCACCAGTCCCTCCTGCAGCAAAGCACCCCCACAACATGATGCTGCCACCCCCGTGCTTCACGGTTGGGGTGGTGTTCTTCGGCTTGCAAGCCTCCCCCTTTTTCCTCCAAACATAATGATGGTCATTATGGCCAAACAGTTATATTTTTGTTTCATCAGACCAGAGGACGTTTCTCCAAAAAGTACGATCTTTGTCCCCATGTGCAGTTGCAAACCGTAGTCTGGCTTTTTTATGGCGGTTTTGGAGCAGTGGCTTCTTCCTTGCTGAGCGGCCTTTCAGGTTATGTTGATATAGGACTCGTTTTACTGTGGATATAGATACTTTTGTACCTGTTTCCTCCAGCATCTTCACAAGGTCCTTTGCTGTTGTTCTGGGATTGATTTGCACTTTTCGCACCAAAGTACGTTCATCTCTAGGAGACAGAACGCGTCTCCTTCCTGAGCGGTATGACGGCTGCGTGGTCCCATGGTGTTTATACTTGCGTACTATTGTTTGTACAGATGAACGTGGTACCTTCAGGCNTTCACGGTTGGGATGGTGTTCTTCGGCTTGCAAGCCTCCCCCTTTTTCCTCCAAACATAACGATGGTCATTATGGCCAAACAGTTCTATTTTTGTTTCATCAGACCAGAGGACATTTCTCCAAAAAGTACGATCTTTGTCCCCATGTGCAGTTGCAAACCGTAGTCTGGCTTTTTTATGGCGGTTTTGGAGCAGTGGCTTCTTCCTTGCTGAGCGGCCTTTCAGGTTATGTTGATATAGGACTCGTTTTACTGTGGATATAGATACTTTTGTACCTGTTTCCTCCAGCATCTTCACAAGGTCCTTTGCTGTTGTTCTGGGATTTGTTTGCACTTTTCGCATCAAAGTACATTAATCTCTAGGAGACAGAACGTGTCTCCTTCCTGAGCGGTATCACGGCTGAGTAGTCCCATGGAGTTTATACTTGCGTACTATTGTTTGTACAGATGAACGTGGTACCTTCAGGTGTTTGGAAATTCCTCCCAAGGATGAACCAGACTTGTGGAGGTCTACAATTTTTTTTATGAGGTCTTGGCTGATTTCTTTTGATTTTTCCATGATGTTAAGCAAAGAGGCACTGAGTTTGAAGGTAGGCCTTGAAATACATCCACAGGTACACCTCCAATTGACTCAAATGATGTCAATTAGCCTATCAGAAGCTTCTAAAACATGACATAATTATCTGGAATTTTCCAAGCTGTTTAAAGGCACAGTCAACTTAGTGTATGTAAACTTCTGACCCACTGGAATTGTGATACAGTGAGTTATAAGTTAAATAATCTGTCTGTAAACAATTGTTGAAAAAATTACTTGTGTCATGCACAAAGTAGGTGTCCTAACTGACTTGCCAAAACTGTAGTTTGTTAACAAGAAATTTGTGGACTGGTTGAAAAGCGAGTTTTAATGACTCCAACCTAAGTGTATGTAAACTTCCGACTTCAACTGTATATATAAATGTATATATATATATATATATATATATATATATATATATAATGATGGGCGTGGTTTTGCTAGACCAGCTTGACCAGGTAGACAGACCATTCTGGACCAGCTTGGTCACCAGCATACAAGCATAAACTGGTCACCAGCATAAGCTGGTCCCCAGCATACCAGCATCATCAACATACTGTATCAGCATAAGCTGCGCACCAGCATACCAGCATCACCAGCATACCAGAATAAACTGGTCACCAGCAAACCAGCATTGTCTGGTCACCAGCATCCCCAGCTTGACTAGCTGGTTGGCCAGCCTAACCAGCTAGACCTTGCAGGAGAGGAGACAGCTGATCGTTGGTGCTGGCCAGTACCCTTCTGAAGAAAACAGCATAGACCAGTGAAGGGGTTAAACCAAGGCCTAAATTAGGTGCGGCAGGGTAGACTAGTGGTTAGAGTGTTGAACTAGTAACCAAAAGATTGCAAGATTGAATCCCTGAGCTGACAAGGAAAAAATCTGTCGTTCTGCCCCTGAACAAGTCAGTTAACCCACTGTTCCTAGGCTGTCATTGAAAATAAGAATTTGTTCTTAACTGACTTGCCTAGTTAAGTAAAGGTTTAAAAAAATGGTGTTATGATAAACTGTAAGGTCTCCTCTCAGGAGACCTTTGTCTGTGTGTGTGTTATCACCTGTTTTGAGTAATATGCCCTGCAGACACTATCAGAAGGCGGAAACCGCCTACGCTCACTGGGTCCCACCGTGATTGTCTGATGTTCTGAGAATGAATACGACTGGGTTTCTGAGAACTCAAGGCCACTGCGGGCTTGATGGAAACCGCCACCAGGCAGAAGATGCTAGACTTATCTGTTGTGAAATACCTATATAAGCTGCAGGATGTCTTAGACACCTGGCAGAACCTGGGGAGAGCTATCATATACTGTACTCTGTACCAACTTCTGCCTACAATTGCATTACTAAAGGAGAATTTTAATACTTAAACAAAGCGTCTGTGTTTCCTTTCAACTACCAATATATATAAGTTTGATAATTATATAGACCTGATCATCTGTTAAAGTAATTGACCAGCAGGGTTTGACCAGCACCTTCGCTCAGCTGTCTCCTCTCCTGCAAAGACCACAGATTAGTATAAATCACACAAATATAGCTGCAGCCAGGCAGCAACTTTTATAACTCTGGAAAATAAACAAGATATATCTCTTCTCCCATTTTATGTTTTCAGCTATATGATTCGCTGGCACAAGAGCTCTCAATAACATTTAATTGGATTTCCTTAACTATCCATGAAATTTCAGCTATTTGGTTCGCGGACACAAATGGACAGTTTGCAGATCCAACGAAAAGTTATTGAAAGCTTGTGTCAGCGAATCATATAGCTGAATCGGAAGAAGGGTGCGACTTACCAACAAAACAACAGCACAAACGCTAGATCAGTACATGCAAACTAACGTTAGTTAGATTGAGTGAACGTGTATTAAGATTAAAAAGTGACTGGTAGAAGGATATACATGTAAACAGGGAAAAGTGATTGGCAGCAGGAATACGTTCAATGTTTCTCTAGATTTTTTTTTTTTAAAGAATAGTTTCACCATATTACACTTTAGTAATTTAGCAGATGCTGTTATACAGTGTGAGAGTTCATTTCACGTAACAGGTTGACCTTAAAATGAGGGACAGACGTAAATGAATCACTGATCACATGGAATAAATAATCATCTTCAGATATGACTGTCAAAGCAACATAATAACTAGGGCTTTACAATGATGGTGAAAACTTGGAGAAATATTGGGGTTAAGAGGGTTAAAATCTTCCTAGAAGAGAAAAACATGACACGGGACATGTCAAAATGCAGATTGTGGGCGATTTAGCAAGTCTCATTTTATTTATTTTTTCCATGTGGTCTACATTAAAGGGGACTTCATTTAATATAACAGGCTTTTAAAATGTAATATTAGTGTACAATTCCTACAAAATGTCCTCTAGAGTCTAGACACACAACATGGCAGCCAACACATCTCAAGGCCAAAAAAAGAAACCAGGAAATGTGACAGGGTATATGTGAACTCTGAAAAATCACAGAAAAATACTTTCCATGTCAGATCATTTCCTTTTTACGACAGGAACATTTCCATAATATTCTAAGGACTAAGTGTGGTCATTTGTAACACAGAATAAATTACTTTGTATAATCCATGATGACTTTATATTTCATATTGATGAGTGTTTTGGCCATTTGTCTGAAAATAATGAGCACATTAAACTGAAGATTGTCTATTGACTTCCAGATCTCCACGCCTGTATATTACCTTGTACAAATTGTTCAATTGCAAAGAAATAATTAGAAAGGTAATGCACTTTTGAGCTGACCATCTTACCCACAGAGAACTATTCTAGGAGCTATATTTAAGCCCAGCTAAGGTTAGGGATTTAAGCTTTCCAATTCACACTTCAGACTGGTGAGACAGTTACCGGAAATACAAGCCAGCAGACCTCCACACGACAATCCCAGGTGTGTGGTGTGTGGGTGCATCCGTGTGTGCATCTGTGCCTGTGTGCATGTGTCCAGGGTGCCCTCATTGGAAGGATGAAGCGCACAAGGTGTTCGTCCACGCCAATGCCAAACCAACATGTCCAGCACACCCTGGAACCTCAGGGGCTTCACTCGTCTGTGAAGGAGGTGACACTGTTCTGTAGGAGGTGACACTGTCATTGTGCCTGGCTACAGAGGTGCCACAGCTTTAGGCTTTCAGTCCACAGGCTGGGTTGGGCTGAGCTGGGCAGGGCAGGACTGGGATGGATTGAACTCAGCTGAGCTGGGCTGGATTGGGCTGAGCTAGACTGGCCTCAGCTGGATTGGGCTGGTCAGGGTTGGATTGGGCTGGACTGGGCTGGGCTGGATTGGACTGAGCTGGGCTAAGCTGGATTGGGCTGGGCTAGAGTGGCCTGGGCTGGTCAGGGCTGGGCTAGATTGGGGTGGATTGGGCCTGGCTAGGCTGGCCTGGGCTGGGAAGGCCTAGGCTACTTGGGCTGGGCTGGTCTAGGATGGTTTGGCTGCAGCTGGCTACAGAGTCTGCCCTGTCCTTAAATAGCAGTTAAAGGTCACTTTTGCACATTTCAGTCAGGCAAGCTGTGGGTCACCCTGAGAGACCATGGTCCATGATATTAAGACAGTGCCAAGTTGCCCGGGTGGTGTTGGCTTGCGAACACTAAGGAGCTGCTCATTAGAACAATAACAGTTAATATTTAAAGCCATGCATGACAATATTCAACCCATCTGACCAGTGGAAAACTCCACGTCTCCAGGGGGTCATGGGGGAGAGTTAATGCAAAGCGCGGAAATGTTTTCTTCCTCCTACTTTTTCTTTTTTGGGGGGCTTGCCTGTTTTGCATGTTATTTTGGCGTTAGTACAGGTCACATATCAGTTTGCAAACAATGTAAAAAAAAATCTATATATCATTGAGAGAATACGAAGAGTGTGCAAAGCTGTCATCAAGGCAAAGAGTGGCTACTTTGAAGAATCTAAAATATAAAATAGATTTTGATTTGTTTAACACTTTTCTGGTGACTACATGATTCCATTTACTATTATTAAAAATTTGGACTCATCAGACCAAAGGACAGATTTCCACCGGTCTAATGTCCATTGCTCGTGTTTCTTGGCCCAAGGAAGGCTCTTCTTATTATTGGTGTCCTTTAGTAGCGGTTTCTTTGCAGCAATTCGACCATGAAGGCCTGATTCACGCTGTCACCTTTGAACAGTTGATGTTGAGATGTGTCTGTTCCTTGAACTCTGTGAAGCATTTATTTGGGCTGCAATTTCTGCAATTTCTGAGTCTGGTAACTCTAATTAACTTATCCTCTGCAGCAGAGGTAACTCTGGTTGTCCATTTCCTCTGGCGGTCCTCATGAGAGCCAGTTTCATCATAGCGCTTGATGCTTTAGCGACTGCACTTGAAGAAACGTTCAAATTATTAGAAATTTTCCGTATTGACTGACCTTCATGTCTTAAAGTAATGATGGGCTGTCATTTCTCTTTGCTTATTTGAGCTGTTCTTGCCATAATATGGACTTGGTCTTTTACCAAATAGGGCTATCTTCTGTATACCACCCCTACCTTGTCACAGCGCAAATGATTGGCTCAAACGCATTAAAAAGGAAATAAATTCCACAATTTAACTTTTAACAAGCACACCTGTTAAATGAAAAGCATTCCAGGTGACTACCTCATGAAGCTGGTTGAGAGAATGCCAAGAGTGTGCAAAGCTATCATCAAGGCATAGGGTGGCTACTTTGAAGTATTAACACTTTATTTATGTCTTTACTATTATTCTGCAATGTAGATAATAGTAAAAATAAAGAAAAAACCTTGGAATGAGTGGGTGTGTCCAAACTTTTGACTGGCACTGTAAGTATTCAGACCCTTTGCTATGAGAATCGAAATTGAGTCCAACTGTGGGAAATTCAATTGATTGGACATGATTCGGAAAGGCACACACCTGTCTATATAAGGTCCCACAGTTGACAGTGCATGTCAGAGCAAAAACCAATTCCTTCAACCAAGCCATGAGGTTGAAGGAATTGTCCGTATAGCTCTGAGACAGGATTGTGTCGAGGCACAGATCTGGAGAAGGGTACCAAAACATTTCTGGAGCATTGATGGTCCCCAAGAACACAGTGGCCTCCATCATTTACAGAGAGATCCTGCTCCAGAGCGCTCAGGACCTCAGACTGGGGCGAAGGTTCACCTTCCAATAGGACAACGACCCTAAGCACACAGCCAAGACAATGCAGGAGGCTGTAATCACTGCCAAAAGTGCTTCAACAAAGTACTGAGTAAAGGGTCTGAATACTTATGTAAATATGATATTTCCATTTTCCATTTCAAAAAACTTGTTTTTGCTTTGTCATTATGGGTTGTTGTGTGTAGATTGATGAGGGTGAAAAAATGTAATCCATTTTAGAATAAGGCTGTAACGTAACAAAATGTGTGAAAGTTAAGTGGTCTGAATACTTTCCGAATGCACTGAATATAGTTATAGTTGATAAAAGTTTTAAAGAATTTGAAGCTAGGATAGCCTGAACATGTGAAAGTTGGTGTTGTGTATCTAGCTTGAACGGTTCAAGAGTTACTGTTGGTGAGTTACAGTTGAAGTCGGAAGTTTACATACACTTAGGTTGGAGTCATTAAAACTCGTTTTTCAACCACTCCACAAATTTCTTGTTAACAAACTATAGTTTCGGCAAGTTGGTTAGGACATCTACTTTGTGCATGACACAAGTAATTTTTCCAACAATTGTTTACAGACAGATTATTTCACTTATCATTCACTGTATCACAATTCCAGTGGGTCAGATGTTCACATACACTAAGTTGACTGTGCCTTTAAACAGCTTGGAAAATTCCAGAAAATGATTTCATGGATTTAGAAGCTTCTGATTGACATCATTTGAGTCAATTGGAGGTGTACCTGTGGATGTAATGCAAGGCCTACCTTCAAACTCAGTGCCTCTTTGCTTGACATCATGGGAAAATCTAAATAAATCATCCAAGACCTCTCAGCCAAGACCTCAGAAAACAATTGTAGACCTCCACAAGTCTGGTTCATCCTTGGGAGCAATTTCCAAATGCCTGAAGGTACCACGTTCATCTGTATAAACAATACTACACAAGTATAAACACCATGGGACCACGCAGCCGTCATACCACTCAGGAAGGAGACGCGTTCTGTCTCCTTGAGATGAACGTACTTTGGTGCGAAAAGTGCAAATAAATCCCAGAACAACAGCAAGGGACCTTGTGAAGATGCTGGAGGAAACAGGTACAAAGTGTTTATATCCACAGTAAAACGAGTCCTCTATCGACATAACCTGAAAGGCCGCTCAGCAAGGAAGAAGCCACCGCTCCAAAACCGCCGTAAAAAAAGCCAGACTACGGTTTGCAAATGCACATGGGGACAAAAATCATACTTTTTGGAGAAATGTCCTCTGGTCTGATGAAACAAAAATAGAACTGTTTGGCCATGATGACCATCGTTATGTTTGGAGGAAAAAAGGGGAGGCTTGCAAGCCGAAGGACACCACCCCAACCGTGAAGCACGGGATGGAAGCATCATGTTGTGGGGTTGCTTTGCAGCAGGAGGGACTGGTGCACTTCACAAAATAGATGGCATCATGAGGAAGGAAAATTATGTGGATAAATAGAAGCAACATCTCAAGACATCAGTCAGGAAGTTAAAGCTTGGTCGCAAATGGGTCTTCCAAATGGACAATGACCCCAAGCATACTTCCAAAGTTGTGGCAAAATGGCTTAAGGACAATAAAGTCAAGGTATTGGAGTGGCCATCACAAAGCCCTGACCTCAATCCTATAGAAAATTTGTGGGCAGAATTGAAAAAGTGTGTGCGAGCAAGGAGGACTACAAACCTGATTCAATTACACCAGCTATGTAAGGAGGAATGGGCCAAAATTCACCCAATTTATTGTGGGAAGCTTGTGGAAGGCTATCCAAAATGTTCTCTCTACTATTATTATTCTGACATTTCACATTCTTAAATTAAAGTGGTGATCCTAACTGACCTAAGACAGGGAATGTTTACTCTGATTAAATGTCAGGAATTGTGAAAAACTGAGTTTAAATGTATTTGGGTAAGGTGTATGTAAACTTCCGACTTCAACTGTATTTATACTAATTAATGCAAATGTATATGTTATCGTCGATAACAATGTTTAAGAATTTTAAGTTAGGTTAACCTAGTTGTGGTCAATAGTTGTGTGGTTGTGGTCAGTAGTTGTGTAGTTGTGGTCAGTGTCTAAACTACAATTGTTGCGTGTGAAAACTGAAAGTGCAATGAGAAGTGAAATATGAAGCGAGTGAATGGAGACAGCTTCGCTCTACTCAATCAGAGCAGCAGGATCAATGTACAGCCCGCCCGTCTATTTAGAGACAGTCAATCTAGCCAGTTGAGTTATTTCAAACACGATCTTGAGAAGGAGGATGAAGCTAGTGAGCATTACGAATCTTCTCTGTATCATTCCAGGTCGTCCAAACCGGGGAAGCATTAGAAATCTTAACGCTAGCTGTTCAGTCTGAAACAGATTCACAAATCAGGGGAATTCGTCACGCAATGAAGACGTGTGTCTCCCTCCGAAAACTATGAAACTAAATAAATACTGAAACCAAATATGAAACTATGAAAACTAAATAAATACTGCACTCTGACCAACAAAACTTATTTGCTAGATTTATGATAGTGTTGTTAGCCAAATTTGCAGCTGTAAGTAATGCATCTGCTAGCTTCTGACATAACTTACTGCATCTATAATGAAAGCAGTTGATGGGTTACTATCTATTGATTGGTAGAAGATATTCCTAATCTGTTTTCAGATTTGAAAAGCATGGAGTTACTAAAACAGGTGTAATGTTAGATCCGTAGAGGCTATTTGCTGATTTGAATAGCAGAGAAGTAGGCGAAGATGTCATACCCTCTAACTTTTTGTCCAACTTGTTCAGAAAGTGGTCAAAATTTCAGTTGTTTATAAAGAGTTACATAAAATGTTTTTGATGCGGCTACTAAAACAGTGATAACTTTTTATCGGAATAAGATACTTTTGTTCCGAGTACAGATTTGAAAAGTAGGGATGTAGACCAAGATGTCATACCCTCTAACTTTTGTCTAAGTGTTTGGAAAAGTGGTCAAAGTAGCTGATTTGTGTCAAAGGTTGCATTGTTGCATTTACAGTGAATGGAAGATGGAAGTGATGATGTCACAATGGGGAGCTTTAGAACGTTAATAGTATAAAAGTATAAATAATATTGAAAAGCTGTATGCAAGCACACTTTCCCAGATCAGTCTGCACATTTTAAAGTTGGAATGGAGTTTCTAGCTTAAACGGTGTAAGAGGTGTATCGTTTTAAATTCAGGACTTTTACTTTGCGATAGTCCCACCAATTAATAATTTTGGAACTGAGTCTGGGCTTACTGTTGCGAGTTAGAAAAGTAGAATGCACAAAGTGCAATTTCTAAATTTGGTTGTGCATCAGCAGTTTTTCTCGTTACCTCAGTTACTGACAGTCACTCAATTAGCCCATGCCAGCTAAAATAGTTTTGATTGGTAAGTTAGTCTTGTGGCCAGCTATCTAAAGTTGTAGTAATCATGGTCAAATTACTGTCTGGTGGACCCCCATTTATTTTGTTAGTCACTCTCACTCAGATATAATATTAAAAACTGCAAACACTTCTCTCCGCCCCATGGCAAAATGTGTAGAATTGCAGCAAACTAAACTTGCTCCGCAACATTTTCTAAACTGCAACATTTTCTATGCGCCCCATGGCAAAATGTGTAGAATAGAGGGAAATTAACTGTAAAAGTGGGGGGGCCGCTAAAATGTTTTGGTCGCAAGGTGGGGCACACTGTCGCATAGAGATCTCTGTACATCTCTATGCAACAACAGGAAAGAATGAAGACGTGGATAGATTCTTGTTACAATTAAATAATTGATAAAATATTGATACTATGTATAGCTTTGTAAGACTATAAATGACCAACCACCTAGCTATGAAGTAGTTAGAAGGTCTATTTCCCTGCTTTTGAGGGGAGCTGGCTAGCAATTTCACTAAGCTAACAATGTGCTTGCTACCTTCTGTAAAAATGGTTCGTCTGGGTAGGTAGGACAAAAGGCTTAATTCCCCAAATCCCCAAGTATCCCTGTAATAAATGTATTAATATCCAAAATGGCTTTGTGGTGGCTTCAAAACAGCGCCCCTCGTTCAGTCATCCAGGATTGTTCAGATCACTGTGTGGGGGTAAAACTACACTGTCAAAGCATGCCCTTATGATATATGTAATGTATTGTCATTAAGTGTTTAATTTCAATTATAAAATATTCAATTAGGCACTCACTTGGTGAAGACTACAGGACTGAAAGCCACTGAATGCAACAACCATGTCTCTGTCACTAGCAAACACAGTAATGGGTGGTACTGGTAAATCTAAAAATCACTTGAAAGGCACTCTGGGAAATAGGCAAATAAGGCTTTACACCCTGCAGTGTTAAAACAACACTCAAAAACCTTAATAGAGGTGTGTTTTTGCCACTTAAAAGGAACAAACGGCTTTGTCACTGTTGTGGCACTCTAAAAAGACAAATGTATAGCTTTTTCAAAGTGGTGGGTGTAGCTGGTGTAGGAGTCAGGCGCAGGAGAGCAGAGATGAGTGTACTAAGTAACTTTACTAGGAAAAAAGTACAAAATACACGTACAAAACTACTGGCAGAACAAAGCACGGGTGAAAAGATAACAACCCAGCGAAAACACAACATGCCCAAAACAATTCCCCACACAGACATGAGGGGAACTAAGGGTTAAATAGAAAACATTAATGAGACAAAATGAAAACCAGGTGTGTGAAAAACAAGACAAGACAAATGGAAAAGGAAAAGTGGATCGGCGATGGCTAGAAGACCGGTGACGTCGACCGCCGGCTCCAGCAGCTCGCCGACACCGGCCTCGGGGACGACCCGGAGGGCGAGGCGCAGGGCGATCCGGACGGCGACGGTGGAACTCCCGCAGCATTGAAGGGTCAAACACGTCCTCCGCCAGAACCCAGCATCTCTCCTCCGGACCCTACCCCTCCCAGTCCACGAGGTGCTGAAGGCCCCTCACCCGACGCCTCGAGTCCAGAATGGAGCGAACTGAGTACGCCGGGGCCCCCTCGATGTCCAGAGGGGGTGGAGGAACCTCCCGCACCTCAGACTCCTGGAGCGGGCCAGCCACCCCCGGCCTGAGGAGAGACACATGGAACGAGGGGTTAATACGGTAATCGGGGGGAAGCTGTAACCTATAACAAACCTCGTTCACTCTCCTCAGGACTTTAAATGGCCCCACAAACCGGGGACGCAGCTTCCGGCAGGGCAGGCGGAGGGGCAGGTTTCGGCTCGATAGCCAGACCCGGTCCCCCGGTGCGAACACCGGGGTCCCACTGCGGTGACGGTCTGCTCTGGCTTTCTGGCTCAGCACGGCCCGCTGGAGGTGAACATGGGTGGTGTCCCTTTGCTCCTCTGCGCGCCTGAACCAATCATCCACCGCAGGAGCCTCGGTCTGACTCTGATGCCAAGGCTGGTACCCCAATACACACTGGAAGGGGGAGAGGTTAGTGGAGGAGTGGCGAAGCAAATTCTGAGCCATCTCTGCCCAGGGCACAAACGCCTGGCAGAGGGAGGAGATGGCAGGACTTAGAAAAACGGTCCACAACGACCAGGATCGTGGTGTTACCCTGTGAGGGAGGAAGATCAGTTAGGAAATCCACTGACAGGTGCGACCAAGGTCGTTGTGGAACTGATAAGGGCTGTAGCTTACCTCTGGGCAGGTGCCTAGGAGCCTTACACTGCGCGCACACCGAGGTGGAGGAAACATAAACCCTCACGTCCTTAGCCAAAGTAGGCCACCAGTACTTCCCACTCAGACAGCGCACCGTCCGACCGATGCCTGGATGACCAGAGGAGGGTGACGTGTGGGCCCAATAGATCAACCGGTCACGGACAGCAGACGGAACATACAGACGCCCAGCTGGACACTGAGGGGGAGTGGGCTCTGCACGTAGTGCCCGCTCAATGTTCGCGTCCAGCTCCCACACTACAGGTGCCACCACACTACTGGTGCCACCAGGTGTGAAAAACAAGACAAGACAAATGGAAAATGAAAAGTGGATTGGCGATGGCTAGAAGACTGGTGACGTCAACCGCTGAACGTCGCCCGAACAAGGAGAGGAACCGACTTTGGCGGAAGTCGTGACACTATCTTGTCCTCTAAGGTACACTGTTTGCTCTTTTAAGGTATGAACTGCAAGGCTACAATTATGTGCCCGTTACTAAAGGTACAAAATATGTAGCTTACAGGGTACCACTACAGTGACAAGCGTTTGCCCCCTTTAAGAACAAATCTAAACCTTTATTTCTGAAAGTGAATGTGGTGAGAGGGGATCAACCTCTGGCAGCCACACTGGATTAGTCTACAACACCACACTAAATAAATCCATTAAAATGTGACATCCATTTCCACCCTCCATCTTCTTTCTCTCTCTGTCCCTCTCTCTCTTCTTTCCCCTTTCTCTTCTCTCCCCTCTCTTTGTTCCCTCTCTCTCTGTTCCCTCTCTCTCTCCCTTTCTCTTTCTCTCTCTCTCAATCTGTACCCTTTCTTCCTTCCCCCCTCTCCCCTCTCTCTGTCTCCCTTCAGAACTAGCCATCTCTGACTCTCAGGGAGACATCAGAAGTGAAGCCATGGAGAATACCATGACCTGGCCTGGCCTAGCCTGGCATAGCATCCCTGGGCACCGTGTCACAGTCCAAGCAGGAGGGGACTAGAGCCGCAAAATCTATTTCCTCCACTGCCTGACTGGGACTGCCTAGTGCCGACTCCCTAAAATTAAATTCCGCCAGCCACCCCTCAATTAAAAAAAGACTCAAAGTATATTGCTCTGTACGTTTTTCCATCCATTTCAAAAAGAGATTAGCCACGGAAATTACTTTTCTCTCAGCAATAATAGAAATGTATTAAAAATAAAGAGGCTGACCATTTCCCTTTTGCCCTGCTCTCAATGGGGTAGCTGCCTGCTCTTGACAGATAGGTACAATGGATGTAGTTGCCGCTGTGATATACCATCCTGTGCAATGAATTAAACACAATACTCCATGCAAAGGTGGTGCTCCAAACTTACTGTTACTTAAAATTGTTATAACATACAGTGAGGGAAAAAAGTATTTGATCCCCTGCTGATTTTGTACGTTACCTGTATAAAAGACACCTGGGAGCCAGAAATATTAATGATTGAGAGGGGGTCAAATACTTATTTCCCTCATTAAAATGCAAATCAATTTATAACATTTTTCACATGCGTTTTTCTGGATTTTTTTGTTGTTATTCTGTCTCTCACTGTTCAAATAAACCTACCATTAAAATTATAGACTGATCATTTCTTCGTCAGTGGGCAAACGTACAAAATCACCAGGGGATCAAATACTTTTTTCCCTCACTGTATGTAGATGTAACATGGGGAAAAGTATTTTACAACAATATAACACAATGATACATTTCTAAACCCTTTATTTCCAAGGATGAAAAATATACATTTTATAAGACGGAGAGTAGGGAAATCAGACTGTGACCCTAGTTTCCTCTGGGGAAGACAGTAGTAATATAGAAAAGCCGAGCATTGAGAGAAAAGTTCAAATGAAAGGCTGTCAGTGGCCTGTGATTCCTCCATCTCCCCAGAGAACTAGTGAGAGAAAGCCCAGTGAGAGGTAATGAGAGTGTACAGACACTTGCCTCTGATTCATTACACTGTCACACAACTCAATGGCGGACGGAGTGGAGGAAAATAAGGTTGAAATGAAGGAGAGGGGAGTGAAAAGGGAGGGGGTGTAAAGAGGACAGGAGGAAAGAGGGGGAGCTGAGATAGCGGCAGGTGGGAACGGGTAGAGGGAGAGAAAGGAGCCATACTTTTGAAAATCTGTGCTGATTACTGTTAGGGATGGACATTTAACCAATGATATCAGGCCACACCCGGCCATGATTACAGACACCTGTGTGTGTCTTTTGACACTATATAAATGAGTCATCCTGCAGTGTTAGTCATTATACCCTGATGAAGACAGCTTGTCTGTCGAAACGTTGGACATTAATATTTTTGCATCTGAGCTCCTAGAAAGGGATGGACATTTGAAATTATTTCACTATCGGAATAACATCCAGAATTCTTTTCAGATCTTCTGAAGGGACGGACCAAGACGCAGCGATGCTTCCAGTATACATATTTATTAAATGTAGCAAACTGGGAAAATAACAAAACGAACGAACGAAGATCGTAAACAGACATAGACTAAACACTTACGCTATGTATCAAACAAACAGGAACGGGCCGTGCTGGGTTCACGATGCGCACAGGGATCCTGGAGCGTAAAACAGGGACAGGACGTGCTGGGTCCACGACTCGCACAGGGATCCTGGAGCGTGGAACAGGGACAGGACGTGCTGGGTCCACGACTCGTACAGGGATCCTGGAGCGTGGAACAGGGACAGGACGTGCTGGGTCCACAACGCGTACAGGGATCCTGGAGCGTGGAACAGGGACAGGACGTGCTGGGTCCACGATGCGTACAGGGATCCTGGAGCGTGGAACAGGGACTGGACGTACTGGGCTCTCTAAGCGTACAGGGGGCCTGGTGCGCGGAACCGGCACCCTACTCCCCGGCTGTTCACTCACCCTAGCCTGACAGATGAGTGGAGCTGGAATGTTGCGTACCGGGCTGTGGATACGAACCGGAGACACTGCACGCAGAACCGGAGCAGGATATCTCGGTCCAAGAAGGTGCACGGGAGACTTCGCGCGCAGAGCCGGCACCACTCCTCCAGGCTGCACACTCAACCTAGCCTGACAGATGAATGGAGCTGGAATGTTGCGCACCGGCCTATGAATGCGCACTGGAGACACCGTGCGCAATACAGCATAGCACGGAGTCTTACCAGTGCGACGCTCCCTCCAAAGAGCACGAGGAGTTGGCTCAGGAGTCCACCCTGAACCGGCCAAACTCCCCGTGTGCCCCCCCCAAAACATTTTTGGGGGCTGCCTCTCGAGCTTTCTAGCCAGGCGTGTTCCAGCATATCTCTCCTTATTAACGCTCCATGCTCCGTACTTCTCCTCGTAATATCGCCGCTCCGCCGCCGCTGCTTCCAGCTCCTCTCTTGGACGGCGATACTCCCCAGGCTGGGTCCAGGGTCCCTCTCTAAACAGTTCCTCCTCCCAGGTCCAGAACTCCCGGTTCTCTCGCTGCTTGGTCCTTTGTTGGTGGGTTATTCTGTCACGATCTTCTGAAGGGACGGACCAAGACGCAGCGATGCTTCCAGTATACATATTTATTTAATGACGCAAGTGGGAAAAAGCATCCCCTGTTGGGAGCAACTCGGATTTACAGACATTATCGAACGAGATATAAGACAGACAACTTATGGAACTCAACAGTCGTTTTCAGAACGATTCATACGGGATAATGAAGGCCGCAGCTGCCTGCCTGCCTGCCCTGATCAGACTAATTTGGTCAAATGACAGCGATACAGCCACCCAGCAACCATTATGGCATTTCTGTGGAGGACGCAAAACTAACTGTTTTTGTAAATCAGTTTAAACGAAAGGTACAAGACGGTCGGTCGAACCCATCACTCATCGAGGTGCATGACACCTGTCCCAAATACATTTTCCAGAACATTAACAGGTTCTTCGAGCCATCACTGCCTATCACCAGCTGCACTGTATAACGTCTATTTTCTACTGTCAATCATCCACGCTCACAGGCCGCCTGAACAATTTCTTCACTGCTCTCCTTTGAAAGAGAAGTGACTGAGTCATTGGATTATGATTATATAATTTCAATGTTCAACATTGTCGTCTGGTGCTGTGAGTCTGACAACAATGGTAGGCCTATGTTATTGTTTTCCTTTTTCTTTCACTGGACTGTATATTCTACTGTTCTACTGTAGCCTACTGTTATTATTTACATTACATTTCTTTGGTGTGAGAGCATGTAGGCCTAATCTAATGAAAAGAAATCTGATTGTATTCCATATTGCTATGCGGTCTTTGGAAGAGTAAACTCCAAATGTGCTATTCTGTTCAATTTAAATAAATAAAACATTCACACCATAATGTTTCTTAAAACCTGCCTAAGCGAAATTATCTTTTTGTTTTGTCATGGTGTATTAAATGGATTTATTACGGACTTATTAAGCATTGAGGCAATTATGTCACTGTGCTATGGACATGCTCCATGCCCCTGCCTATTTAATTTGTTCATTTAGCAAACAAGACAGTTTATAATCCAGTGCCTTAATCACAGTCAACACACCAATTACTGAACAAAAATATAAACGCAACATGCAACTATTTCAATGATTTTACTGAGTTAAAGATCATATAAGGAAATCAGTCAATTTAAATAAATTCATTAGGCCCTAATCTATGGATTTCACATGACTGGGCAGGGGGGCTATGTACAAAACGTGCTGTAATTTCTAAACGGTTCACCTGATATGGATGAAAATACCCTCAAATTAAAGCTGACAGTCTGCACTTTAACCTCATAGTAATTGTATCATTTATAAGTGCTGGAAAGTGCTGGAGTACAGAATCAAAATATGTCACTGTCTCAATACTTTTGTAGCTTACTGTATATCATGTGAAAATGTATTTTTATAAAACTGCTTGTGAAAATCTAATTAAAAGTTACCTTTCCTTAGATTTATTCTCCATATATTTTACATTGTTATGAATGTAGAACAGATGAAAGGAGTCTGTTTCTGTTCGGCCCGAGCAGCAAGGTGATGAGTGAGGGGTTCGAAGTAGCAAACCTCACAAAATACGAACCTATCAAGCACAGTGAGAATCCACTTATTTCTGTAGATAGTTTGTCCGTGCATTGTGCATCCGTGAAAGTAGCATCTCACTAATTAGCTGCTCTTCTTCACTGGTTCAGGTGAGGGTTTGATTCCCACATTGACCATATGATACTAAATATATGTGCCACTGGTCATGTTGAAAGTTTCTTTGGATAGCAGCATCTGCTAAACTACCATATTAATTAATAAGTCTTCAGGTTTCAGGCAACATGACCATAGTTCACCGACCGACCACTGCTACAGACTGGGTACCAGTCTTTTAGCTAACATTCCACTCCTTGCCACTCCTGTAATTTGCCAAAGAGACTGGCCTTTCGGCAATCTCAACGTTCAATATGCAGCCAGATTTACAGCACAGTTGATGATTGATAGTTGGAAACAACATTCATATGACAACGTTATAAGAATTAGAATTTTAAGAATAACAGCAAAAAATACCGTTACGACCTGCTGCTGTCATTCCCTTGTGAGAAGGCAGTGTCAATGCAAGATCACATTGTTCAAAGTGGCTAGAGAGGACTCTGTAATGAGAGAGAGAAATAATTGTATGGAAAATATTAGCCTACAAGATTCAATCGAGCTACGTTTGCTTCAGTTTCATCCCATTAATGAGGGGAAAAAATGCAAAACTGGCACCTGTTGTCATTCCTGATCATCATAACTTGCTTACATTTGTACAAAAATATGTTATGCTCATTTCAGTTATATTATTTGTCCTTCATCTCTTATTAAGAGATGGAGTCCAGACAGGCTACTCTAGGAAACTTTACATAAAAAAATATATAGCGAATGCAGCTAGCTAGTTTAACCTACTCAAACACCTGACTAAAACAGAGAAGGATGCTATGTTAGCTAGCTGGCTATGGCTAACCAACACTGGAACTCAAGGTAAGCTTTTGGTTTTATTAATTTATTGCCACCGGGGCCTGCCGGTGTAACTGCTAAACTGCTTGCTGACTGTACACTGTACTGCATGATTGTAGTAGGTTTAATAACGTGTTAGTTCTAACATTAGTAGCTATGTTGACTATGACGTTAACTAATATGGTGACAAATATGTAAGCTATGTGTAGTGGTTAGCGGATATTATCTAAAGGTTTGGCGTGGAAGGGCTCTTTCGGCTGGACACAGACAGCTTGTAGACCTGTTTATGTGCTGCTGTGCGGTTTGTTGATAACGTTTCTTTGCTACCTGCCAACTTTACGGTCTTTTTAATTACCGTTTTATATGTTTATTTTTTTCCTCGCTCAACTTTTTTCATTCAACTTTTTCACCCCGGACGCTTTATCTGGACATGGTTCTACATCACATCCACCAGCCGACGCTAAGTAGTAACATTAACATTATGCCTTCTAATTGCAGTCGCTGTACTCATAATATACAGGAGAACGATCGCCTAATGGCGAGGATAGCTTCAGACACAACCATTAGGCAAGGGTAATTTAAGTGTAGGAAAGGATGAAACAGCGTCTGTGCCACCAGTAAGTACAGATAGTAGTATAAATCCCCTCGCACAGTCCCGGCAGCCGGACATTTTTCTCATAGCTTCTGGAAGGAAATACTGTAGGAATGCTCAACCGGTGTCGCTCATTCAGCCGACAACTTTAAACTGGTTCTTCTACATTTTCTCTCAACCTGTGCACATACATTGTAAACTTTCATTCATAGGCTAGGTTGTAGGAAACTCATGATGGGTATAGGGACAATTTCAGTATTGTGTAGTTGCCTAAATCTATCGATGTTACATTGAGCTGGGTGAATGGAATATGAATGACAGTCATCCAATATGCTGTAATACAAATAAGGCCATATTCCTAAAAAAAATTATTGTCTTTCCTAATCTTAAAAGACACTGATCACCACTATATTAGGTCTATAGTATAATGCTAAAATAATGTATCATAAATAATGTAGCATTTGAAATGAATTAACAAGGAAAGTTTGAAGGGGGAGACAGAGCGCTAAAGTAGCCTATTAGTAGAGCCGTTGCTTATGCCATTATTATCCCAGCATGTGCCTTATTCCAGAGGAAGATTTGCACTGGATTCCTTTTTCCAAACTGCCTATGACAAAAGCCTGGTGGTTTTTATTCTAGGCGTGAAGATATTTCAACATCATGTCTAAACGATAAAAGACTTTACTGATAACTCGTGAATTTACTTCAAAGGTACACATCTCTGTCGTCACTGTTCCCTTCTTGAGCAATTCATGCATCTCTTCTGACATCTCCACTGGCCTCTCTCTCTCTTCCATCCTCCGTGTATTCCTCTTACAGCTCTTGAACCAGTAGCCTAGTCCAATGCATGTTTCCTCATCAATCTACACACAATACCGCATAATGACGAAGCAAAAAGTTTTTTTGAATTGTTTGCAAAAGTATTTAAAATAAAACACTGACATGTTACATATTCAGACCCTTTACTCCGTTGAAGCAGCTTTTGCATCTATTACAGCTTCAAGTCCAGGCTACGCCACTCCTGCGTTGTCTTTGCTGTGTGCTTAGGGTCGTTGTCCTGTTGGAAGGTGAATCTTCGACCCAGTCTGAGGTCCTGAGCGCTCTGGAGCATGTTTTCATCAAGGATCTCTCTGTACTTCGCTCCGTTCATCTTTCCCTCAATCCTGACTAGTCTCCCAGTCCCTGCCGCTGAAAAACATCCACACAGCATGATGCTGTCACCACCATGATTCACCGTAGGGATGGTGCCAAGTTTCCTCATGGTCTGAGAGTCTTTAAGGTGCCTTTTGGCAAACTCCAAGGAGGCTGTCATGTGCCTTTCACTGAGGAGTGGCTTCCATCTGGTCACTCTACCATATAGGTCTGATTGGTGAAGTGCTGCAGAGATGGTTGTCCTTCTGGAAGGTTCTCCCATCTCCACAGAGGAACTCTGGAGCTATGTCAGAGTGACCATCAGGTTCTTGGTCACCTCCCTGACCAAGGCCCTTCTCCCCCGATTGCTCAGTTTGGCTGGACTGCCAGCTCCAGGAAGAGTCTTGCTGTTTCCAAACTTCTTCCATTTAAGAATGACAGAGGCCACTGTGTTCTTGGGGACCTTCAATGCTGCAGACATTTTTTGGTAACCTTGAAATGAACTGTCAACTGTGGGACCTTATATAACAGTTGTGAATTTACCACAGGTGGACTCCAATAAACTTGTAGAAACATCTCAAGAATGATCAATGGGAACATGATGTACCTGAGCTCAATTTCGAGTCTCATAGCAAAGGGTCTGAATATTTACAGTGCCTTGCAAAAGTATTTATCCCCCTTGGCGTTTTTCCGATTTTGTTGCGTTACAACCTGTAATTTTTATTGGGATTTCATGTAATGGACATACACAAAATAGTGAAGTGAAATGGAAAAAATATTTTAAAAAATGATCTGAATAAAAAACGGAAAAGTGGTGCGTGCATATGTATTCACCCCCTTTGCTATGAAGCCCCTAAATAAGATCTGGTGCAACCAATTACCTTCAGAAGTCACATAATTAGTTCAATAAAGTCCACCTGTGTGCAATCTAAGTGTCACATGATCTCAGTATATATACACCTGTTCCGAAAGGCCCCAGAGTCTGCAACACCACTAAGCAAGGGGCACCACCAAGCAAGTGGCACCATGAAGACCAAGGAGCTCTCCAAATGGGTCAGGGACAAAGTTGTGGAGAAGTACAGATCAGGGTTGGGTTATAAAAAAAGATCCAAAACTTTGAACATCCCACAGAGCACCATTAAATCCATTATTAAAAAATGGAAAGAATATGGCACCACAACAAACGTGACGAGAGGGCCGCCCACAGACACTCACGGACCAGTCAAGATGGGCATTAATCAGAGAGGCAGCAAAGAGACCAAAGATAACCCTGATGGAGCTGCAAAGCTCCACAGCGGAGATTAGAGTATCTGTCCATAGGACCACTTTAAGCCGTACACGCCACGGAGCTGGGCTTTACGGAAGAGTGGCCAGAAAAAAGCTGTTGCTTAAATAAATAAAAAAAATAAGCAAATAAGATTGGTGTTCGCCAAAAGGCATGTGGGAGACTCCCCAAACATATGGAAGAAGGTACTCTGGTCAGATGAGACTAAAATTGAGCTTTTTGGCCATCAAGGAAAACGCTATGTCTGGCGCAAACCCAACACCTCTCATAACCCTGAGAACACCATCCCCACAGTGAAGCATGGTGGTGGCAGCATAATGCTGTGGGGATGCTTTTCATCGGCATGGACAGGGAAACTGGTCAGAATTGAAGGAATGATGGCGCTAAATACAGGGAAAGTCTTGAGGGAAACCTGTTTCAGTCTTCCAGAGATTTGAGACTGGGAAGGAGGTTCACCTTCCAGCAGGACAATGACCCTAAGCATACTGCTAAAGCAAGACTTGAGAGGTTTAAGAGGAAATATTTAAATGTCTTGGAATGGCTTAGTCAAAGCCCAGACCTATATCCAATTGAGAATCTGTGGTATGACTTAAAGATTGCTGTACACCAGCGGAACCCATCCAACTTGAAGGAGCTGGAGCAGTTTTGCCTGGAAGAATCGGGGAAAATCCCAGTGGCTAGATGTGCCAAGCTTATAGAGACATAGCCCAAGAGACTTGCAGATGTAATTGCTGCAAAAGGTGGCTCTGCAAAGTATTGACTTTGGGGGGGTGAATAGTTATGCACGCTCAAGTTTTCACAATACAAAATATTTGGTAGGCATGTCGTGTAAATCAAATGATACAACCCCCCCCCCCCCAAAATATATTTTAATTCCAGGTTGTAAGGCAACAAAATAGGAAAAATGCCAAGGGGGGTGAATACTTTCTCAAGTCACTGTATGTAACTAAATTATTCTGTTTTCTGTCATTATGGGGTATTGTGCTTACAGTCGTGGCCAAAGGTTTTGAGAATGACACAAATATTAATTTTCACAAGGTCTGCTGCCTCAGTTTGTATGATGGCAATTTGCATATACTCCAGAATGTCATGAAGAGTGATCAGATGAATTACAATTAATTGCAAAGTCCCTCTTTGCCATGCAAATGAACTGAATCCCCAAAAAACATTTCCACTGCATTTCAGCCCTGCCACAAAAGGACCAGCTGACATCATGTCAGTGATTCTCTCAACACAGGTGTGAGTGTTGACGAGGACAAGGCTGGAGATCACTCTGTCATGCTGATTGAGTTCGAATAACAGACTGGACGCTGTCAACCATGGTTACCTGCCAGGAAACACGTGCCGACATCATTGCTTTGCAGAAAAAGGGCAACACAGGCAAGGATATTTCTGCCAGTAAGATTGCACCTAAATCAACCATTTATCGGATCATCAAGAACTTCAAGGAGAGCGGTTCAATTGTTGTGAAGAAGGCTTCAGGGTGCCCAAGAAAGTCCAGCAAGCGCCAGGACGTCTCCTAAAGTTGATTCAGCTGCGGGATCGGGGCACCACCAGTACAGAGCTTGCTCAGGAATGGCAGCAGGCAGGTGTGAGTGCATCTGCACGCACAGTGAGGTGAAGACTTTTGGAGGATGGCCTGGTGTTAAGAAGGGCAGCAAAGAAGCTACTTCTCTCCAGGAAAAACATCAGGGACAGACTGATATTCTGCAAAAGCTACCATCAGTCCTGTGTCATGCCAACAGTAAAGCATCCTGAGACCATTCATGTGTGGGGTTGCTTCTCAGCCAAGGGAGTGGGCTCACTCACAATTTTGCCTAAGAACACATCCATGAATAAAGAATGGTACCAACACATCCTCTGAGAGCAACATCCAGGAACAGTTTGGTGACGAACAATGCCTTTTCCAGCATGATGGAGCACCTTGCCATAAGGCAAAAGTGATAACTAAGTGGCTCGGGGAACAAAACATCGATATTTTGGGTCCATGGCCAGGAAACTCCCCAGACCTTAATCCCATTGAGAATTTGTGGTCAATCCTCAAGAGACGGGTGGACAAACAAAAACCCACAAATTCTGACAAACTCCAAGCATTGATTATGCAAGAATGGGCTGCCATCAGTCAGGATGTGGCCCAGAAGTTAATTGACAGCATGCCAGGGCGGATTGCAGAGGTCTTTAAAAAGAAGGGTCAACACTGCAAATATTGATCCTTTGCATCAACTTCATGTAATTGTCATTAAAAGCCTTTGACACTTATGAAATGCTTGCAGTTATACTTCAGTATTCCATAGTAACATCTGACAAAAATATCTAAAGACACTGAAGCAGCAAACTTTGTGGAAATTAATATTTGTGTCATTCTCAAAACTTTTGGCCACGACTGTAGACTGATGAGGTAAAAAAACAATTTAATCAATTTTTTAATAAGGCTGTAACATAACAAAATGTGGAAAAAGTCAAGGGGTCTGAATACTTTCTGTATGCACTGTAGTTTGGTCACTTAAACTGTACTGTAAATACAAAAGTATGTGGACACCCCTTGAAATTTGTGGATTCGGCTATTTCAGCCACACCCATTGCTGACAGGTGTATAGTAGAGGAGGAGAACGCTACCTGCTCCAATGCATAGTGCCAACTGTAAGGTTTGGTGGACGAGGAATAATGGTCTGGGGCTGTTTTTCAGGATTCGGGCTAGGCTCCTTAGTTCCAGTGAAGGGAACACTACAGGATACAATGACATTCTAGATGATTCTGTGCTTCCAACTTTGTGGCAACATTTTGGAGAAGGCCCTTTCCTGTTTCAGCATGACAATGCCCCTGTGCACAAAGCGAGGTCCATACATACATGGTTTGTCGAGATCAGTGTGGAAGAACTTAACTGGCCTGCACTGAGCCCTAACCTCAACATCAAACAACTTTGTGATGAATAGGAACACCGACAGCGAGCCAAGCCTAATCGCCCAACATCAGGGCTTGACCTCACTAATTCTCTTGTGGCTGAATAGAAGCAAGTCCCCACAGCAATCTTCCAATATCTAGTGGAAGGCCTTCACAGAAGAGTGGAGGCTGTTATAGCAGCAAAGGGGGGACCAACTCCATATTAATGCCCATGATTTTGGAATGAGATGTTCAACGAGCAGGTGTCCATATACATTTGGTCATGTACTGTATTTTGTAGAAAATAGAAAAAAAGAAAAGAAAAAGAAAGAAAAACCTTTGAATGAGTAGGTGTGTCCAAACATTGACTGGTATTGTATATATGATTTTTCTATGGTTACAAATATGAAATTGCAATTAATTGCTTTAATCAGATCCAATGATTTACTGCCTGTAGGGCGGGGTGCCCTTAATTTCAATAGAATGTTTGTGATTTGTAGAATTTTTACTATCATTACTCTGCTGTACATATATTTCAATGTGGAAATTACAAACTTCAGAAGCCTTTTTAAACCTCAAATACACTACAAGCTTTACATTTCCATTGCAGGAAAGCTCTTCTGCAACAGGGTGATAAAATGAAGATCTTACATCTGTAGGCTTATCTGTCAGGCCTTGCATTCATAGCTCCCTCTAAACAAATGAAAGTGTCCCTTTAACATCCCTCAATCTGTAATTCTAGGTCCACCTCTAGATGAGGAGGAGCCCATGGAGGTTGACTATGTGGAGGAACAGGCGGACCAGTCTGCGGTTCAGGCCATTGTCACTGTCCAGAATGGATTCCCACACTACAGAATCCATGACACAGAGTCTAAATAGCCAACCAAATAGCTATCAGGACTATCTGCACTGACCCTTTTTGCTCTAACTCATCACATACGCTGATGCTACTGTTTATTATCTATTCTGTAACCTAGTCACTTTACCCCTACCTATATGTACATATCTACCTCAATCACCTGGCACGCCTGCACATCGACTCGGTACTGGTAACACGTGTATATAGCCAAGTTATACTTACTCATTGTGTATGTATTCCTAATGTTATTATTATTTTTCTATTTTTCTCTCTGCATTGTTGGGAAGGGCCCAACAACTATTAGTCTACACCTGTTGTTTTCCAAGCCTTTTACAAATACAATTTGATTGGATTTGATTTGGCACAGAGAGAGAGAAAGTTGAACTGGAGGACATTTCAGAGGAAATCCATCCTCCCTCACTACCCAATCATTTTTTCTCTTTCTATAAACTATATCTCTCTATTTTTGCATGCAACTACATTTGCGTAAGATATAAACCTTGAACAACTTTGCCACCGTCTTGTACTGTAGCTACTATACATCTTAGAGAAAACTATTTGCTGTGAGGAGGGAACGGCATAATTAATCTCTTTGATCATGCTATTAGAGGTTCACCTGAATAATACATACACAGCAATTACCAGCCACAATGTAATGACTAACAAATTAGCTTGATGATTAGTCAGGTGGATAACTGAGTTGTGTTTTGGTGATGTAGTTATAATTTACCATTTAAAATGAGCTCAAATGTATAGCTTTTTTAAATTGCAGATATATTACTGTTTTTCAGGACTTCCAAAAAGCCAGTATGTGAAGATTCCACACAAACATTTCAGTGGTTATTAAAGGATGGGACCAGTGGTTGGGTTTTTCCACAATGGTCCTACAGTGGTTCTGTGTTTGGGATCTGGGCACAGCTGCCTGCTGCCTGGAAGGCAGGCAGGCAGGCGCTGCTGCTGCTGTGTGAATGTGTAATCCCCTCCTCGACCTTACAACATCTCTTCTTGTTTGAACAGCCCTGCCTCCCAGCCATTGGTAAATGTTGCCATTAGCATTTTGGCATTTCAACAGTTTGTGTCTTTGTGTGTTCCCGTGTGCGTCATGATGTGCGTGTACTGTTGCATCATGTGCTTTAGTGTTGCAGTGATTGTGTGGCATTTTGTTTCTATTCACTGACCCAAAAACACAGGAATAATCACCAATAATTCAGAACAGTGAGAAGCCACACTCTGCACTTGGTTTCAGAGCTACTCCCCTCACTAGAAATTCTCCACATGAAGAGAGAGAGAGAGAGAGAGCTTTGACTATATACATACTCAGTGAGCATGAGGAGGAAACTGGGCTGCACTTCCTAACCTGCCAAATGTATGACCATATTAGAGACACATATTTCTCTGATTACATAGATCCACAAAAAAAAAATTAAAATCCAATTTTGATAGACTCCCATATCTATTGGGTGAAATACCAGTGTGCCATCACAGCAGCAAGATTTGTGACCTGTTGCCACAGGAAAAGGGCAACCAGTGAAGAACAAACACCATTGTAAATACAACCCATATTTATGTTTATTTATTTTCCCTTTTGTACTTTAACTATTTGCACATCATTATAATACTGTACATAGACATAATACAAAAGTTGAAATGTCTCTATTCCTTTGAAACTTTTGTTAGTGTAATGTTTACTGTACATTTTTTATAGTTTTTTTTTCAATTTGTTTATTATCTATTTCACTTGCTTTGGCGATGCAAACATATGTTTCCCAACGCCAATAAAGCCCTTTGAATTGAATTGAGAGGAGGAGAGAGATAATGCTAATCATTTGTTATCCACATACATGACAAATCGTACACTGTAAAACATTATTCTGGGAAGAATACAAATGTACAATAAAAACAACCAACATATACATAATAACAATTAGTTTAAGTTGTTTCAATGATTTGTTCATTTCTTTTTACCAAAATATATATATTTTATGAGATAATAATAATAATATTTCTTTCAACCTAATCATTTTAAGTTGCAAGGATTGTGGGTAATTCGTAAATTTTTTTACTTTTACACAATGTTGTGTGCATTTTTGAAGAAAGAAAAGTATATTTCTATATTAGTGTTAATCAGCTTGTTGTGCCATGAGGTGTAATGGATCATGATGAACGGATATCAAATTCGTCAGGCAAACATACTTTCAATGATCGTACCACCCATTCTTACCACCCACCGTCATCATTCTTAATGACAGAGGCAAATTCAACATTATGCATTGCTTGAAGTTTTATCTCCAGGCAGGCTACTGCTGGTGGATTGAGCACTGTTCTAAACAATACCTGCCAAAGTGGGTTAAAATGACAAATGATCGAATACCCTAGTATGTAGGGTATTGAATATTTGTGTGACATCAACTCATATTTAATCATATTGTCAGTAAATCCCATTTTTTATGGCTATTATTAATTCCCTGGACATACTTTATTTGTGTAAATCCAAACTATTTGTTCAAAATGTTTTACTCTAAAACATGGACGTTAATCTACTAATAATCTTAAGTGTCTTCTTGTTACTGTAATTTTTAAATCTCAACACTTAATGTTTTACAGTGTAGCCTGTATGTCTCCATAATCTATGGAGAATGAGGCAGGCAACATCCTGGGAATTTGAAAGCCTCAAACATTCCAATCGTTTTTGTGCTTAGTGAACCATAATGCATCACAGTATCCCCCTCCATCTGTGAGTGACGGGGGAGCATGCACAGTATTATAATAATATATAAATGCATACAGTATAAGAAATATGATAATGTTAATTAGAAAGCAGTAGATGTAATACATATGATAATAAATGCACTCTATATACAAAAGTATGTGGACACCCCTTCAAATGAGTGGATTCAGCTATTTCAGCCACACCCGTTGCTGACAGGTGAATCACGATTCATCATCTGGCAGTTTGACGGACAAATCTGGGTTTGGTGGATGCCAGAAGAACGCTGTGCATAGTGCCGACTGTAAAGTTTGGTGGAGGAGGAATAATGGTCTGGGGCTGTTTTTCAGTGTTCGGGCTAGGCCCCTTAGTTCCAGTGAAGGGAAATCTTAACAATACATTCTAGAAAATTCTGTGCTTCCAACTTTGTGGCAACAGTTTGGGGAAGGCCCTTTCCTGTTCCAGCATGACAATGCCCCAGTGCACAAAGCGAGGTCCATACAGAAATGGACAGAGCCTTGACCTCAATCCCTGTCGAAAACCTTTGGGATGAATTGGAACGCCAACATTAGTACCCAACCTCACTTATGCTCTTGTGGCTGAATGGAAGCAAGTCCCCACATCTAGTGGAACATCTTCCCAGGAGAGTGGAGGCTGTTATAGCATAAACTTTTTTAATGTATTTTTTAACTAAGCATGTCAGATAAGAACAAATTCTTATTTACAATGACAGCCTAGGAACAGTTTGTTAACTGCCTTGTCAGCTCAGGGATTCGATCCACCAACCTTTGGTTACTGGCCCAACGCTCTAACCACTTGCCTCCCCGGGGGACCAACTCCATATTAATGCCCATGATTGAGGAACGAGATATTGGACGAGCAGGTGTCCGCATACTTTGGTCATGTAGTATATGATAAGAGTAAATAATACAGGAGTGGAGAAATACATTAGTGTTCCAGGTCCCTGGTCAAATGTAGTGCAATAGGGTGCCATTTGGGGCGCAGCCTGGGGAGTCATCCTATAGTCTGTAATGTACGAGTCCCAACGCTGTTTATCTGGAAGCTGCTGGCCACCCGACCGTATGACAGCCAATCTCCACACAGAGCTTTTGAAGTGTGAAACTCCACTGTCTGCCATGTTCGTTTACTCAAACAAACGCCTCTGTGCTTCACTGGGCCAATCTAGATCAGCCTCACTTTTCCTCGCTACACATCTCAAAGACACAAAGAACCATGTTCTCTAATATTGGCCATGTACACAGAGAGAGAGAAAGAGAGAGAGAGAGAGAAAGAGAGAGAGAGACTGACTGACTCACAAAATCTCTGATATCCTACAGTATATGATGTCCAGATGATTTTGCTTCACAAATAGTGTGACGATTTTATAATTTCAACCAACGTATAAGGGTCTTTCTATAAACAGTGAGGATTTCCTACACTGGACAACTTGTTATAGCTGTTGGTAAGTCATTGATAATAATCTGCCAAGTTTTTCACGTCATTACATTAAGATATAATGGGGGATCATAGCTATATTCAATAAAATTCACAAGTTTATTTATTTATATGTTTAACCCTTTATCATGGTTGGTGTTTTGACAGATCTGTCCAAAATCGTGTGACATAAAACATTACTTTTCTGTTCTTGCATTTCAGGCAGTATAAGTTATTGTTATATCATATATTAAGCATTAATCAGTTAAAATAGACATTGAACTTGAACCCTGTAATAATCCTGGATCAAGCTGTCTGACAGTTTTTTGTATCTCAGAAATACAGTGTAACTATGTAACATTTCCTGTCTCCTCATGTGAAAGGGTGGAAACAGTTTTCAAGGGCACACAAATTCAAAATAATGTATGCGATTGCAAAATAAAATGCTTCTAACCGAAAGAGTCACCTTAACTTGATACTTTAAACCTAAATCAATACTGTCATTAACGTGGTTCTTCAATAATTTGCATAATACCTGTGCATTTGGTGTCCAGCTGATTAGTTACGCCGTGATATTTTCAAACATCATCATCTGATCCAGGAAGGAATTTTCCTAATGACAGTCAGGTGACAAACTGCTAGCGCATGCGATGCAACAACAGCCCAAGTGATGGAAAAAAGGTGTTACACCAATGAAGACAGTTATGCCTGGATCCACAATGGTTCTAAAATTGATGTTGATGTTGATGCGAATTGATGTTGATCATCTGTTGTTGTCTGCTTGATTCACTGCAGGATTTTGTTAGATTTAAAACCCTCTAGAGTCTAAGCCGGGAGGGGGGGTTCTAAGCTAACATATGCAAATGTTTTAAGATAATTTAGCTATTTGATTTAGAATTTTAAGACCCCTTAAGGTATCAAAAAAAATATTGGATGAAACATTGAATTTGGCATTAGTGCTATTAGCCAATAGAAATGCATTGAATAACAGATTCACATGTGTTCGCGAGAGTCTCATCTTTTAATACAGTGGTAATACTTTGTAGGCCAAACCGTTTGGACACTACAGATGTTTTTGTGAGTAGACCGTTTTTTTGGGATGTCTCTAACTCTGCTACCTTTCACCGCCGATGTGGAAGGGCGATATCGGCGGATGCGGTGGATTGAGATGTAGCCCATGCATAAAAACAGATATCTCTAGCTTTAACAGACATATTCTGATTTCTGCAGGAGCGCGGAAATTGTCAGAGAAAGCATCAAGGTAATAAGTTCATGTTTTCATATGTTTTTGTGCCTGGGATTAGACACAGATTAGACACAGAGTCTACTGTGCACACCCAACGCTATTCCAATTAATTATTCTGGATATAATGACAACAAATGACATAGACTAGTGGGCTTATTCGCAATATGATCGGATAATTAAATAACATGACAAATACACGTTTTTCCCATGTTACACCTGCAATTTTAAACAATTACAAGGGGCTTGAAGGAGCCTACTTGAACTTGAATTTGGAGCTCAGAAATTCAGGTACTGGAATTAGTCTACCATGAAAATCAGACATTTGGTGCTTGAAAAGTCTGTAATTATTGTAGCCAATTTATAATAATTTGAATATCAATACATTGGCAAGGCCTATTAAATTCATTATTCTTAAAGTGGTAATGGCCTACTTTATTTTGACACTTTTTGCATGGTTTTTGGGGAAATTGTATTGGGGGAGTTGTATATTAGGCCCTATATGTACAATTATATACATTATACAATTGTATAACATTGTTCTTGAAAATGACAATTAAGTGCTTGAAAAAGTCCCTGACAGTCCTTGAATTTGAATAGTCAATGTGTGTATGAACCCTGCTTGAAGGATGTATAATCCTAGTCCTATGTTGTTGTATAGCTGGAGTTATGGGCCAATTTGCATATATTGACTTTCATTCCTCTAAGTACACATGTGGAACTGCATGAAAATCCTTTTTTATTTTAGTTTCAAACCATTTAGAAATGTTTATCACAATGTCACACATTGGCCCCATTATTTATAGAAAGACCCATAATTGTTGTGTGTGTGCGTGCAATTCTGCATGCGTTTCTGCGTGCGTGTGATACATTTCTGTGTGCGAGCAAGCACATGTTCTCATTTCTCATACCACCACAATGGGAACGAGAAAGCACATGCATGCTTGCACAGAAATGTGCCGCTCGAGTTTAACAAAACGGAATACAACATTGCGGATAAAGTTCAAAATTACACAATTTCATGTGCACAACATCTAAAGATCTGCATCGCTACTGTATACTGAGAACTTTGCCATTACTGAAAGGACGTATTTTGGTGTTTGCCATTATTAAAAGGACGTACTACGTTTTTGGAGCCTTTGTTCCTGTTTTCCATTGCCCCCATACTGAAAAACAAGCAATAAGGAAGTCTATTGCGGGTGGGGTAAGATTCTCAAAACCAAATGAAATAGCTAAAAAGGTGATGGACCCTTTTATAATGTGCGAATGACATCAAAAATGTAGATTTTTTTGTTTTGTTTTAAAGTGAACCACTCCTTTAAGCATAGTCTACTAGTACCACTCTATATTTTACTTGAATGTTTTCTCCTGTTATTGTTTGTGTGTGTACACACTTGAGTGCTCCAGCTGTCCCTGATTGCTAATGAAGGGCTGATGGGAGCAGATTGTATGGAGCTAGGTCATTTAATGATTTGATTCCATCCCTACACAACACTGGTCCCAGATGAATGGTGAGATCACTCCGACCCCAGAAATGGGTGAGCTGCGCTTTCTGGCATCCGTTAATCTTAGCATCAAATTAGCATATGGAACACAAACAGAGAACCCCAGAGGCCATAGGTGAGCGTAATCATGGAGATGACTGTCTGAGCATAGAGACAGCTAAACAATGAAAACATCAGAAAAACACACTCTCTCCAACAAATTAATCTAAACAGTATGAACACTAGGGTCTAAAGGGGTTCACACGCATACACTTCTGGTGCAAAAATAAATGAAAAGCCAATTGGCGCCAGCCAATTGTCCATAAGAAAGAAAATCCCATTGCAAAAAAAACATTTTTTTGCCTATTCATTGATGAAAATACCAGTCAATGTAAATACATTTGACCAGTCATGCTTATCTGTCTATAGGTACATTTGCATAGCCTAATTAAATTGGAATTAAATTGGCAAGTGTGTATTTTCTGTAGTTGTTATGTATGTTATGTATCACACACACATAGCATCCAGATACAGAGCCTAGTTTGAGCTTAAAATCTGTCACAGCTCGAAAGCTGCTGCTACAGCTCCACAAACAGCTCCTTTGTTGCTGCTGGAGTGAAAAGTGCTTTTAAAGCCCAATCTTTGCGCAACAATCCTAAATTCAATCGCGTGTAAAAAACAATGTTGATGGGCCACAATTAAAAAGAGCTTTGTTTGTATTTCTCAACTGGTAATTGAAGTGCACTTCCCATTCGGCATTCAAGTGCATAAGCAACGGTAGGCAGGCTTTAGCGCGTCACACACCAGTTTTTAATGAGCTGAAAGCCGTATGCATTTTGAAAGCATACTGTACACCTAATTGTTTGAAACCTGAACGTTTTACTTTATATTATGAGGCATGGCTTATCTTGCTTCAAAGTAGCCTATCCAAAATCCGAGCATAGAAACATGGTGGCAATTATTTTATAAACACTTCCGTGTGCCATTGAAACCAGTAGTCTATTTCTCTCATGCTCTATTGGTTTTCAAATCAACTTCCTTTCATTGTCCAGTAGTCAAAGGCACAATCCTAGTCATATTAGCAACCCATGCTATCTTTAGATCACTCCTTTTTCAAAATTTCTAACGGATATTTTCATCTCTGTCATATGAAACCGCTTGCATTGTCACACCCTGATGGGTTTCACCCATCTTTGCGCTTGTCTCCACCCCCCTCCAGGTGTCGCCCATCTTCCCCTGTGCATTTATACCTGTGTTCTCTGTTTGTCTGTTGCCAGTTCGGCTTGTCTTGTCAGGTGTTACCAGCATGCTTTCCCATCTTCTTGTTTTCTCAAGTTTCTGTTTCCTAGTTTCCCTGGTTCTGACCATTCTGCCTGCCCTGACCCCGAGCCTGCCTGCCGTTCTGTACCTGCCTGACTCTGACCCGATTTACGAACCTCTGCCTGCCCTGACCCCGAGCCTGCAGGCTGTTCTGTACCTTACTGACTCTGCCCTGCATTATGGACCTCTGCCTGCCCTTGACCTGTCTTTTGCCTGCCCCCTGTTTGGGTCAATAAACATCTGTGATTCTAGCTGTCTGCATCTGGTCTTATCCTGAGTTCTGATATGCATATGCATTGTGATTTTGACAACTGCATTTTCCCAGTAACTGTGCACATTGCTGCGCTTAAAATGTGAAGAAGTTTATCAACATTTAAGATGCATGTTCTGACCTGTTGCATCAGCCTCATTGCTTTCAAAAAATGATGTAACCTAGACTTACTAATTGTTTGAATTTAGAATCTATCGGCACACAACTGTTCCAGAGAATGTTATGAATAGGTTATTTCTTTCTAGCACAGAATGACAAACTGACCAATAGAATATGTAAATGTTTCTTCTATGTGGGATAGTAGATTGACATAAACTAGTGAATTTGCTGTTCGTGACTCCTCTTGTTGCCTGAGGAGAAGTAAATGTGGACAGTTATTCTAACATGGGCGGCAGGTACCCTAGCAGATAAGAACGTTGTGCCAGTAACTGAAAGGTTGCTGATTCTAATCCACGACCTGACTAGGTGAAAAATCTGTTGATGTGCCCTTGAGCAAGGCACTTAACCCTTGTTGCTCTGGATAAGAGCTTCTGCTAAATGACTCAAATGTATGCATCTGAAATTCGGTAAGAAGGATACACGCAGTTGCATGTTCTGTTAAAATGAATTGCCATAATGTAAATAATTTCTGTCATTCTGAGCACTGTGGGTGTACACCGCCCTAATCAGGATATGGATCCAAGGCCAGAAAACTAGCCCATTTTTGCCATATTTATACAATAAACCCTTATCTATAACGTTTTTGAGCCAATTAAGGAGGAATATCGTAGTAACTTGTAATGATATTAGAAGCAACATTTGGTTTTCCTCAAAATTATAATTGCAAGCTATGACATGTCCTAATAAAGGAATTTGAATATGTCACAAGATAAAATATAATTTGCCCTTATTAAACTAATTTTCCATCAAGGGATGTCGATTCAACTCAGGTGACTGCTACGATTAAGCAATAAGGCACAAGGGGGTATGGTATATCGCCAATATACCACGGCTGTTCTTATGCATGACACAACACGGAGTGCCTGAATACAGCCGTTAGCCGTGGCATATTGGCCATATAACACAAACCCCTGGGGTATGCCTTATTGCTTTTATAAACTGGTTACCAACGTAATTAGAACAGTAAAACGTTTTTTGGGATCATACCCGTGGTATATGGTCTGATATACCATGGCATTCAGCCAATCAGCATTCAGTGCTCGAACAAGGTTTATAATTGTAAATAAATCTCCTTTGCACATGTGCATACCTATAGATAAATTCGACAGCACAGTTTGAGTGATGAAAGTTGGACAGAGGATCTCGAAATCTCTGAGCAAGAAACACTTGGACGAACATAAAAACGAATGTTAGACTATTTTCTGGCAATTGGGCTGTTATTATGTTCCAGATGTTAAGACTACAAACCGTTATAAATGTCCCATTTGCGAGATTGATTTGTCATTTCAATAGGCATAGGCTACAGACAAAAATCTGGGTTTATGATTGTAATTGAACTTAGATAAAGGCAGGTAGCCTATAGCCCCTGATAGGCCTATATCTCCTTTCATTTAGTCTACAGTAGCCTAAACAAGATGTAGGCAAGATGTAAACTGAACAATTTAGCAGCTTGCTTCGTTCAAATTAACAGACAAATTTTATTCAACATAGTGAGGCGATTTCAAGGTAAGAAGTGCTTGTGTTTCCCCATTTCCTGCTAATAATATGTACAGTACCAATCAAAAGTTTGGACACACCTACTCATTCCAGTGTTTCTATATTTTTACTATTTTCTACATTGTAGAATAATAGTGAAGACATCAAAACTATGAAATAACACATATGGAATCATGTAGTAACCAAAAAAGTGTTAAACAAATCTAAATATATTTTACATGTGAGATTCTTCAAAGTAGCCACCATTTGCCTTGATGACAGCACTGCACACACTTGGCATTCTCTCAACAAGCTTCACCTTGAATGATTTTCCAACAGTCTTGAAGGAGTTCCCACATATGTTGAGCACTTGTTGGCTGCTTTTCCTTCACTCTGCGGTCCAACTCATCCCAAACCATCTCAATTGGGTTGAGGTCGGGTGATTGTGGAGGCCAGGTCATCTGATGCAGCACTCCATCACTCTCCTTCTTGGTCAAATAGCACTTACACAGCCTGGAGGTGTGTTGGGTCATTGTCCTGTTGAAAAACATATGATAGTCCCACAAAGCGCAAACCAGATGGGATGGCGTATTGCTGCAGAATCCTGTGGAAGCCATGCTGGTTAAGTATGCCTTGAATTCTAAATAAATCAGTGTCACCAGAAAAGTACCATCACACCTCCTCCTCCATGCGTCACGGTGGGAACCACACATGCAGAGATCATCCGTTCCTATCATCCGTTCCTTCATCATAGCGTGATGGTTTTTGCGACTGCACTTGAAGAAACGTTCAAAGTTCTTGACATTTTCCGTATTGACTGACCTTCATGTCTTAAAAGTAATGATGGACTGTCATTTCTCTTTGCTTATTTGAGCTGTTCTTGCCATAATATGGACTTGGTCTTTTACCAGATAGTCTATCTTCTGTATACCACCCCTACCTTGTCACAACACAACTGATTGGCTAAAACGCATTAAGAAGGAAAGACATTCCACAAATGAACTTTTAACAAGGCACACCTGTTAATTGAAATGTTTTCCAGGTGACTACCTTATCAAATCACATCAAATTTTATTGGTCACATACACATGGTTAGCAGATGTTAATGCGAGTGTAGTGAAATGCTTGTGCTTCTAGTTCCAACAGTGCAGTAATATCTAACAAATAATCTAACAATTCCCAACGACTACCTAATACACACAAATCTAAAGGGGTGAATGAGAATATGTACATATAAATATATGGAGGAGCGATGGCCGAGCAGCATAGGCAAGGTGCAGTAGATGGTATAAAATACAGTATATACATGTGATATGAGTAATGTAAGATATGTAAACATTATTAAAGTGGCATTATTTAAAGTGGCATTGTTTAAAGTGACTATGGATCCATTTATTAAAGTGTCCAGTGATCGGGTCTCAATGTGGGCAGCAGCCTCTCTGAGTTAGTGATTTCTGTTTAGCAGTCTGATGGCCTTGCGATAGAAGCTGTTTCTCAGTCTCTCGGTCCCAGCTTTGGTGCACCTGTACTGACCTCGCCTTCTGGATGATAGCGGGGTGAACAGGCAGTGGCTCGGGTGGTTGTTGTCCTTGATCATCTTTTTGGCCTTCCTGTGACATCGGGTGCTGTAGGTGTCATGGAGGGCAAGTAGTGTCCCCGCCGATGCGTCATGAAGCTGGTTGAGAGAATACCAAGAGTGTGCAAAGCTGTCATCAAGGCAAAGGGGTGGCTACTTTGAAGAATCTCAAATATAAATATATTTTGATTTGTTTAATACTTTTTTGGTTACTACATGATTTCAAATGTGTTATTTCATAGTTTTGATGTCTTCACTATTATTCTACAATGTAAAAAATAGTAAAAATAAAGAAACCCCCTTGAAGGAGTAGGTGTGTCCAAACTTTTGACTGGTACTGTATATGACCTGAATATGCTTGTCAACAACAGCCAGTGTTTATTTTTTTTTTAATCCCTGTAGCCTAATCTGACTACTGTTACCATCAATCTAATGTGCTCTAACACCTGATCGGCAAATTGCAAGAGCTTTAAGAACTTCAAATGTAATTAACTAAACATGTCCATTAATAATTGCATAATAACACAAGGCTACAACAATAATAAACTGAAGTTATAGGCTATTTATTAAATCGGTTTGCTACACAAGTAGCACAAATGGACTCCAGTGATATCGTCATTTCAACATATTTATTGTATCAAATGGTTGCCTACAATGGCATATAAATGAATAGGCTACTTGATGTATAATTCTCCACATTTAATGTCAGTTTCATTGAGGACTTTTCCCATAAAAAGAACCACGCGAGGGAGTTCCATAACTTTCATTTCGAATTTCCACTCGGGCAGCCCCCAAGACCCACGAACTGAGCACGCATAAAACACTTAGCTTGATACCGTTTTCTTTCTTTAGGCAAAAGTCAACATTACAATGCAGTTTAAACCACCTCCAAGTGAATATATATAATGCGTTATCCTGTGCCCAAAGTTGTTATTTCCATTATTTGTTGATGTGCATAATTTCTAGCGTTTAAAACATGTTTTACGGAAAAGATGTCTCCATAACAATCCAAATAGTAGTGATGGGTCGTTCGCGAACGAGTCTAGGTGAACGTTGGCTCCCGGTGTTGTGCCGAAAATCTCCAACATGACAGAATTCTCCCTCGTTCTAATTTCCTTAATTTTGAGCAATAAACATTTTAGAACAGCTATGGTTGAATTATTATCCTTACACTTAGAACAATATTAGTCGAATAAGACATGGGGGAGATTACGAATTTTGGGAAAGAGGCTTATTTATAGACTAATACAAATCAGTAACGGATTTAGGTACTGACGGCATCTTGCCGCCCCCGGCATGGTCAGGCACTGAAGGGGGGATTCGCCCAGGGCGCCATACAAGCTAGAACCGCCACATACACTTGAAACAAATAGCCAAACCGAAAACTGCAGACAAAAATGCTTTCTGCTACTAAGATCAGTGAAATGTAGGCTAAACTGACAACGGAGTGAAGAGCAGAAATCTCAACTAGCAAGCAAGTCGCAGCAATGAAGAACGCGAGGGGGGAGAATTCTGTCAGGGGGGAGATTTTCGGCACACCGCCTCGTATATCAGAAGAGCCGAATCTATTTATAAAAATAAATATAATTAACTAATTCAAAGAATGAAAAAAGAAATAAAATAATATAGGCCTAAATGCTCGAGCGCACACACATTCGTTCTGAAAGATCTGCAGATCCTCTGAGCTGGTGGAAGAACAAGGCCTCGGTCTACCCACGGCTTACTAAAGTCATGACAGGGAGACTGCATAGTGGCCACATCCGTTCCCCCTGAGAGGTCTTCTCGAAAACGGGACAAATAATTACCGAGAAGAAACCACATCAGCCCCTCGAAAGTGAGGCAGCTTGCATTTCTGATGCTGGTTAAACATGGCAATAAAGAAGAGAGAGAAATGAGGGACCAGTTTAATGTTTTAAGTGGGATGCTGCAGTTTTGCACATTGTTATTTATTTTTCTTTGATATGGTGCAATATTCTATTATGCTGTTCAGATTGTGTTCGTTTTGAATGGTTAGATTTATATGCACTTTGTTTATATACATTAAAAAGTTATACTTTAAATGCAAATGTTTAATAGCATTCTTTTTCATAACAAACCAATGAATTTTGAATACATTGTGGTTATGGTAGAGTATGATTTCATTTAATAATTTAATTAGAATTGTTTTGACTGTGATAGATCCTGTGTGTAGATGGTGTAGCGGAGTCGCAGAACAGCAGATATGAGTAACAAACGTATTTACTCAAATATAATACACAAAATACAACTCAATAAACATCGCGCCCACAATAACAGACGGTATCAACATGCAAACAATCAATCACAAAGACATGGGGGGAACAGAGGTTTAAATAATGAACATGTAATTAGTGATTGAAACCAGGTGTGTATAATGAAGACAAAAAAAACATAGAAAATGAAAAGTAGATCAGCGGCAGCTAGAAAACCGGCGATGTCGACCGCCAAAAGCCGCCCGAACAAGGAGAGGGACCAACTTCGGCTGAAGTCGTGACATTGACACCAATCATATTCAAACTATCGCAACTGTTTGACTTGAAAAAATACAAAACACATTTTTTTTAAAGATCCGTTTGGGAGCCAAAAGAACCGGCTCTTTTTGGTGAGCTGAGCCGAACGAGCCGGCTCACTTAAAAGAGCCGGAATGCCCATCACTACTAAATAGCCTACCTTCAACTGGAAAAAAAAGTTGCCACGATGTGCGCGCGTGCTGCTCCCTCCTCTTGCTCACATTACACAGCCAATAGCTGCAGTATTCTCACAACCCACACCCCTCCGGTCCTCCCCACTACTCACTCAGCAATAGCCTGCCTCACTGCCTGTGACCAATACATTTTCACCCGCAACTTTTGTTTTCAACGTAGCCCAATTTGCTAGAAAACGTCGAACATGGCAACACTGCCTGGCACACGCACACAGAGTGTACTCGGCACCACACTAGTACGTGGCACCATCTTATTAGTTGAATCAGGTGAGGTACCTCGTGGAAGTGTAGAAGCAGAGGTGTACACAACACTGAATCTTAATTCACCCCATTTCCCATTGAAACAGACCACAAACCACCCTGGAAAAAAGTAGTTTGCGTTAGTGGTAAACATATGCCAGGGAAATAGATACCATACACACTTCTACATGTGTGAAACAGGGAAAATATAAGCACCCTCCAAATTATTAGTATTATCATAAAGCAGGCCGATGTCCATTCAGGGCTAGATGGGAGTTTATCGGTGATTCAGGGACAATGATAGACTGCAGCCCAGGTCATTTGTGGTGAAGGGAGGCAGAAAGAGGAGAGGAGAAAAGGGCTGCATGGTGGCACCACTGATGAATAGACGTGAGAGAAAACAGCACAATTGAGAGACCAGCCAGTTAGTGAGGTGAGGTTTTAACGTCAGTATTTACCCAATAGAACTTTCCTTAATGGGAGATCTAAAGGATAAAACAGACCGTGCCGATCAACGGTTTAAAGCAGCGGGTGGCAGTCCTATCGCCTCTGACTACAGATCATTGGCCGTTATTTGCTGTTAATTTCCCGACGATTCTACATGTTGAATCGCCACCGTCCATGGCCCACATTCATTATGGTGTGTTTGTCCATAAGAGATTCATGGTTGCTAGTGTGCCAGGGTCCTATCAATGCATCTGATGATGTTGTTCAACCATGTCAGGCAAGAAACTACTGTACGTCATTTGTACTCATTTAGGACATACACTGTGCAAATAAATAATGAATCCACTACAGTTCTCTTCTCTTCAGCCACAGTGAACTGGACCATACGCAGCCCTATACTGATTGAGTAAACAGAATGCATGCTCTCAGCAGGGTGCATGTGTGTCTAGGGGATGGGGATTTTACTTTTTTTTAAATCTCTCAAACAATTTCAGCCAACCACTACTATTTCGCTCAAGCGAGGTTCCACTGGGTTGCTGTCTCTCTGTGGGGGTAGATGGACAAATAATTGGTTGCTTACGGCTCCCGAGTGGTGCACCGGTATAAGGCACTGCATCTCAGTGCTAGAGGTGTCACTACAGACCCTGGTTAGATTCCAGGCTGTATCACAAACGGCCGTGATTGGGAGTCCTATAGGGCAGCGCACAATTGGCCAGCGTCGTCTGAGTTAGGGTTTGTCCGGGGTAGGCCGTCATTGTAAATAAGAATTTGTTCTTAACTGACTTGCCTAGTTAAATAAAGGTTAAATAAATAAAAATAAAATACCCCATCACACACACGCACACACTCCCCCAGCCCTGCAGAGCAGGAAGACTTCTTAACATCTATTACATTTACCCTGGCGGGTCTCCATCACAGCATGTCCCCCATCACTGCCAATAACGTCAGCCATCTGTTTGATTTCCTATACTACCACCGCATAGTGGGGACACAGTGTGTCACACAAACACACACACACACACAGCCATCAATTCCGGCCTTGTCTGGATGAGAAGACGTATATAGGGGAGCAGGGAAGGCCATTCAGATAGACAGGAACATGGCCACTAAGTGTCTTGCTCTGCTCTGGTACTGACACAAAGGATAGAGACAGAAAACAACCCCTGACAGAGAGCAAAACTAATAACCAGGATGAGGATGTGGAGAGGAACACAACAGCCCTCCTCCACAATTATAATCCTCTAAATCACACACCACTGGACGCCACCAGCAGGACCTCACGTACACACACACACAGTCTGATTTGACTGTGTCCCTCCATCCACTGTGACACACTGATGAGTCACCTCAAAAACAGAGAGGGAGGGAGAAATGGGGTGATACGGTGAGGCCGTGACAGAGGGAGCAGCGGAGAGAGGGAGGGTGGATAGAGAAAATGAAAAGGGGAACGTGACAGTGTTTAACTACGTGAGTGAGAATGAAAGACAGAGGGACAGATAGAAAGTGAGAATGAAAGAGGACGAGACAGAGGGCGCCAGAGGAGGCAATCAGATCCCTTGTCTGAAGGTGTGAAAAACAGACTGACACTGCTGGGGACAGGATTAACTGATTCCCCTGTGCTGTCACACCACCACCATCAGTACAGGACAATTAAAACACCTGTCACCCTGACTGGCCAGAGTGTGAGTCCCAAATGGCACCCTATTCCCTATATAGTGCACTACTTTGACTCTTTGGTCAAAAGCAGTGGGATATATAGGAATATGGTGCCATTTGGGATGATGGCATCCCAAATGCCCCCCTGACTGACCAGAGAGAGTGTGATGGGAAAGAGCTCTGTCCACAGTCAATAGGAGAGTTTGTCTGTATAAGTAATACGATATGAGTAGTGTTATATGCACACTGAACTGGGTGCCAGCCCACTGCATATGAGGTTCAGAAAGCCTACACTATACATACAATACAAGGTCAATATTTCTGTTACTGTCTGGAGCACACTGATGATGACCTAATCTAGCTACAAAGGCATCTTTCTACAGTATTATACTGGGGACGGAGAGGTTTTCTTTGAATAAACTTCCGCAGGCAGTTTCTCAATAAGTGTGCATTTTGTGACTTTAAATCGTTGTTTCTTCTCTGATTCAGAGAATGAGAGGAGTGGGGGATGGGGTCTTCTAGTCATTATCAGAGGAATCCAGAGTGGGGTTGTGTGGAAGTCTTGCTCAAGTGCTGCTGTGATTTAATCAAGCTGTTTATCGATGCGAGTCACTTCCTCACACGCCTGCTCTCCCGACACACTCATTAGATAAGAGGTGTATAACAGGTGGGGGGGGATTATTTAAGACACTCTTTGAAGAGGTAGGGTTTCAGATGCTTTTGGAAAATGGGCAGGGACTCTGCTGTCCTAGCTTCAGAAAAAATCTTCAACTGGGCTGAGTTTTTGCTGCTCTGTTGGCAAGTACCATGGTCTTGTAGTGGATGTGTGCTTTGACTGGAAGCCAGTTGAATGTGTGGAGGAGCGGGGTGACATGGGAGATCTTGAGAAGGTTGAACACCAGGTGAGCTGTGGCGTTCTGGATAAGTTGCAGGAGTTTGATGGAACAAGCAGGGAGCCCAGCCAACAGCAAGTTGCAGTAGTCCAGACGGGATATGACAAATGCCTGGATTAGGACCTGCGCCGCTTCCTGTGTGAGGTTGTCCAGGGTCACGCCAAGGTTCTTTGCACTCTGGGAGGGGGACAGCATGGTGTTGTCAACCGCGATGAAGCAGGCAGGCCTTCCCTGGGAGGAAGAGCAGCTCTTTTTTGTCGAGGTTGAGCTTGAGGTAGGCTGACTTCCAAGCTGAGATATCTGTCAGGCACGCAGAGATGCGGGTCGACACCGATGTGTCACAAGGGGGAAGGAGAAAAGTAATTAAGTGTCATCCGCATAGCAATGATAGGAGACCATGTGAGGATATGATGGGGCTGAGGGACTTTGGTGTATAGAGAGAAGAGGAGAGGGCCTACAACCAAGCTCTGGGGGACACCATTAGTGAGAGTATGTGATGCAGACACAGATCTTCTCCACATCACCTGGTAGGAGGGGCCTGCCAGGTAGGATGCAATACAACAGTGTGCAGAGCCTGAGAGAGAGAGAGGAGAGGAGGATCTGATGGTTCACAGCGTTGAAGGCAGCGAATAGATCTAGGAGGATGAGAACAGAGGAGAGAGTCAGATTTGGCAGTGTGGAGAGCCTCCGTGACAAAGAGGAGAGCAGTCTCAGTTGAGTGACCCGTTTTGAAGCCTGACCGGTTAAGGTCAAGAAGATTGTTCTGCGAGAGATAACGAGAGATTTGGTCAGAGACAGCACACCGAAGTGTTTTGGAAAGAAAAGAAAGATGGGATACCGGTCTGTAGGTTTTGACGTCAGAAAGGGGCGAGTGTTGGAGAAGGGAGGAGGGGATGGGGTCCAGCGGGCAGGTTGTCGAGCGGCTGGACCTCACTAGTCACAGGATTTCATCTGGAGAGAGAGGGGAGAAAGAGGTCAATGCGTAGGGTAGATTTGTGTAAGTGGGACCAGTGGACTCAATAGGCTGAGTGAACAAGGAGTGGATGTCATCAAACTTCATTTCAAAGTGGTTGACAAAGTCAACCGCAGAGAGGGAGGAGTGAGGGGAATGGGATAAAGGATTAAGGAGCGAGGAGAAGGTGGAAAATTGTTTCCTAGGGTTAGAGGCAGAGGCTTGAAATTTAGAGTGGTAGAAAGTGGCTTTAGCAGTGGATATAGAGGAAGAGAAGGTAGAGAGGATGGAGTGAAAGGACGAAAGTCCTCCGGAAGTTTAGTTTTCTCAAATTTTCGCTCAGCTGCCTGCAGCCCTGTTCTGTAAGCTCGCAATGAGTCACTCAGCCACAGAGCAAGAGGGGAAGACCAAGATGGCCAGGATCCAAGGGGACAGAGCGAATCATAGGATGTGGAAAGGGAGGAGAGTGGGGTCGAGAAGGCAGAATCAGGAGACAGGAGGGAGAACGATTTAGAAAAAGGGAGAGATGATAGGTGATAGGAAAATTTGTATGTTTAAGTAATGACTAAGAATATTCCATTCTGAAAATGTATGCAATAGGGATAGGGTTATAAGACAATGATAATCCAATTGATGTGTGTGTGTCTAGAAATGTATACTGTATAGAGACTGGAACATGGTGGTACAATCTTGCAATGTAAGAAGGAGAACAAAGAATTCTTTGTGAAACCAGACTACAGAAAAGAGGCCTTCTCATCTTCAGGAAGGGAGAAACGGCTAGGAGCTGTCCAGATTGACTTATGTTGCAGAAAATGATAAGCCAATGAATGTGTACTGTGGGAAAGTACTATTAACCTAGAGAGNACCAGCAACAGTGTGTGAAAATCTTGTGAAGACTTAGAGAAAACGTTTGACCTCTGTCATTGCCAACAAAGGGTATATAACAAAGTATTGAGATAAACTTTTGTTATTGACCAAATACTTATTTTCCACCATAATTTGCAAATAAATTCATTAAAAATCCTACATTGTGATTTTCTGGATTTTTTTTCCTCATTTTGTCTGTCATAGTTGAAGTGTACCTATGATGAAAATTACAGGCCTCTCTCATCTTTTTAAGTGAGAGAACTTGCACAATTGGTGGCTGACTAAATACTTTTTTTTCCCCACTGTATACTGTATAGAGACTGGAACATGGTGGTACAATCTTGCAATGTAAGAAGGAGAACAAAGAATTCTTTGTGAAACCAGACTACAGAAAAGAGGCCTTCTCATCTTCAGGAAGGGAGAAACGGCTAGGAGCTGTCCAGATTGACTTATGTTGCAGAAAATGATAAGCCAATGAATGTGTACTGTGGGAAAGTACTATTAACCTAGAGAGGGTGGCGCATTTGTATCATTTGTATTCAGCTTAACTTCTTAGGGAGCAGCTCCCGAGGTGACGGTTTTGGAGAGTCTGGCGTGCCCAAAGTAAAATGCCTCCCACTCAGGCCCAGAAAATAGGATATGCACATAATTAGTACTATTGGATAGGAAACACTCTGAAGTTTCTAAGAGTGTTCAAATATTGTCTGTGAGTATAACAGAACGGATATAGCAGGTGAAAGCCTGAGGAATTTCTGTCCTGGAAAAAGTGTATTTGACACATTGCTTCATTTTGAACCCCTCCCTATTGAAAATGATCAGGGAGTAAGATTGCAGTACCTATTGCTTCCACTGGATGTCAACAGTCTCTAGACAGTGTTTGATGATGTTTAGTTGCTCTGGATGGTAATAGAAGAAGAATTTCGAAGTGGTCACCAGATGTAAACAGAAGAGGATGCGCGTTCACGGGCTTGCGCGCACTGTGGTTTTTGCCTTTCCTATCGTCCAGTTTATAATCCGGTTGAAATATTAAACTAAATATACATGAAAGTGTTCCTAAGGATACATTATCAATGATGTTTGATTGTTCTTGGACAAGTGTATAGGTATAGGTTGAACGCGTTCTCTTCACGGTTCAATGGGCGAGTGGACGCTGTATTTTATGAACATAATGCGCCAACCAAATGGAGATTTATGGATATAATGAATGACGTTTTCTAACAAAAGAACCATTGGATGTCTTCGTTGGACACTTGGGAAGCCCTCAGCAGAAGTTCTTCAAAAGGTAAGGGATTTGTTTTTGCTGTGCGCTAGCACCGCACCACTCCCTAAGTAGTTAAGCCATTTTGCCACAACTTTGGAAGTATGCTTGGGGCCATTGTCCATTTAGAAGACCCATTTGCGACCAAGCTTTAACTTCTGACTGATGTCTTGAGATGTTGCTTCAATATATCCACATAATTTTCCTTCCTCATGATGCCATCTATTTTGTGAAGTGCACCAGTCCCTCCTGCAGCAAAGCACCCCACAACATGATGCTGCCACCCCCATGCTTCAAGGTTGGGATGGTGTTCATCGGCTTGCAAGCCACCCCCTTTTTCCTCCAAACATAACGATGGTCATTATGGCCAAACAGTTCTATTTTTGTTTCATCAGACCAGAGGACATTTCTCCAAATAGTACGATCTTTGTCCCCATGTGCAGTTGCAAACCGTAGTCTGGCTTTTTTTATGGTAGTTTTGGAGCAGTGGCTTCTTCCTTGCTGAGCGGCCTTTCAGGTTATGTCGATATAGGACTTGTTTTACTGTGGATATAGATACTTTTGTACCGATTTCCTCCAGCATTTTCACAAGGTCCTTTGCTGTTGTTCTTGGATTGATTTGCACTTTTTCGCACCAAAGTGCGTTCATCTCTAGGAGACAGAACGTGTCTCCTTCCTGAGCGGTATGACGGCTGCGTGGTCCCATCGTGTTTATACTTGCGTATTATTGTTTGTACAGATGAACGTGGTACCTTCAGGTGTTTGGAAATTGCTCCCAAGGATGAACCAGACTTGTGGAGGGCTACAATTTTTTTTCTGAGGTCTTGGCTGATTTCTTTTGATTTTCCCATGATGTCAAGCAAAGAGGCACTGAGTTTGAAAGTAGGCCTTGAAATACATCCACAGGTACACCTCCAATTGACTCAAATGATGTGAATTAGCTTATCAGAAGCTTCTAAAGCCATGACATCATTTTCTGGAATTTTCCAAGCTGTTTAAAGGCACAGTCAATTTTGTGTATGTAAATTTCTGACCCACTGGAATTGTGATACAGTGAATTATAAGTGAAATAATCTGTCTGTAAACAATTGTCGGAAAAATTACTTGTGTCATGCACAAAGTAGCTATCCTAACTGACTTGCCAAATCTATAGTTTGTTAACAAGAATTTTGTGGAGTGGTTAAAAAAACGAGTTTTAATGACTCCAACCTAAGTGTATGTAAACGTCCGACAACTGTAGCTGCAACCATAGCCTATAGGCTTACGTTTACATTGTATAGCCAAAGCTAATCACACAGCTGTATAGGTTTTATTTGACTATTTTAAGACATATAGCTGCAGCCATAGCTGTCACGACTTCCGCCGAAGTCGGTCCCTCTCCTTGTTCGGGCGGCGTTCGGCGGTCGACGTCTTCTAGACATCGCCGATCTCCTTTTCATGTTCCATTTGTTTTGTCTTGTTTTACACACCTGGTTTCAATTCCCCAATTATATGTTCATTATTTAACCCTCTGTTTTCCCCCATGTTTTTTGTGTGTGATTGATTGTTCGTAATACAGTCCGTTATTGTGGGCTCGATTATTTGAGTTGTATTGGAATTTTGAGTAAAATACGTTTATTACTCATATCTGCTGTCCTGCGCCTGACTCCTCTACACCAGCTACACACAGGCACTATTACAATAGCCTATAGGCTTATGTTTACATTGTATAGCCAAAGCTAATCACAGCTGTATAGGTTTTACTTTACTATTTTAAGACATATAGCTGCAGCCATAATCTATAGGCTTATGTTTACATTGTATGGACAAAGCTAATTGTATAATATTGTGAGTGCTAGAGTAATTACCAGGCAGCAGAGCCAAATCTCAGTGTTATATTTTATTATTTTCTACATTTTATATTTTCTACAATTTCTTATTTAAGTTAACGTTAATATTCACTTATCTTAAGATTCTATAGAAAACATTATATTCAATAAATATTGTTTGTTTATACCTCATTCTTTTCTGTATAGGTCTACTTACTCTTAGACTGACAGATGAAGCAAACTGTTTTAAAGGAGAGAGGATTGTAGTGGGAGCACTGGGGTGTCAGGTGTGACTGTGTGGCAATGGCAAATAGTTTTACATGGCTCACGGGTCAGGTAGGAGGGCCCCTTAGCAGAATTTTGCTTAGGGCCCCAGGGAGGTCAGGACCGGCTCTGCCCGAGACGATGGAGACGGAGACGGGGGTGTGACAGCGCCTGCTATGGCATCACTGTACTCACACAGAGTGGAGAGGGCTGTAATGACTAGGTAAACAAATACTGAACATATGGAAGCCCCACTCACCAGGGAGTCAACTCTCAACAAATACACCTCACCGTTAAAAATAGGATTGGTTAAGGTTAAATATGTTATGGAAGTAAAGAAGCAAAGATGATAGGCCTTGGCATGTTAGCAAATGCTTACGTTTCTGATGGATTCAAGCATGCACACTGCTGCACACTGTTTTGACAATTTCCTATTTTTCTGACCAATCCAGAAAAAATCTAGGGGCGTTTTGGCAGAATTGGAAATTGAAGGCCATAACATTCTGTCTGGAACTGGTTAGCCAAGGCCATTTACAACCCAGTCAAGGATAGATAGCACAGGCATTTCTTTCCCCCAGCTAGAGGTAGATAGCAAAGAATGTTTCCACCCCAGTCAGAGTCAGATAATGGAGTCATTTCACTGCGTTTCTACTCAGTGTGTGAGGTGTTTTTTATATGGACCTGCTGCCACTTCTATAATGAAAGCCATCTACCTCCCAGACAACCTCATGTATTTACACGCTCACTTCTAGTATGAGACGATGGGAAAATGCTGAAATACTTTACTCCTACGTAGACTGTCTGCACTCATGCACACACACACCTACCACTATGCTACGTGTGGTGACTGCAAATGTCCTTAGTAAGGTCATTTTGTGGACCTGAGATCATAGCCATGTGTTAACACTCTAACCCTGTCCTCCAGATGTCTGCCGGATTAATGATGAGTCTGGCGCTAACTGACTGGCCACTCCATACACAGCCTGATTGATCCTTTAGTTCACAGTCATTCCAGTTCTAGAGGACTGGAATCTTCTCTGTTTACCTTCCTGCCAGTCAATACAAGTGTGGAGGAAATCATTTACAGTGGAAAGAAAAAGTATGTGAACCCTTTGGAATTACCTGGATTTCTGCATAAATTGGTCATCAAATTTGATCTGATCTTCATCTAAGTTACAACAATAGACAAACATAGTGTGCTTAAACTAATAACACACAAATGTTTGTATTTTTCTTGTATATATTGAATTCATCATTTAAACATTCACAGTGTAGGTTGGAAAAAGTATGTGAACCCCTAGGCTAATGACTTCTCCAAAAGCTAATTGTAGTCAGGAGTCACCTAACCTGGAGTTCAATCAATGAGACGAGATTGGAGATGTTGGTTAGAGCTGCCTTACCCTATAAAAAACATTTGAGTTTGCTACTCACAAGAAGCATTGCCTGGTGTGAACCATGCCTTGAACAAAAGAGATCTCAGAAGACCTAAGATTAAGAATTGTTGATTTGCATAAAGCTGGAAAGGGTTACAAAAGTATCTCTAAAAGCCTGGATGTTAGGATAGCTACATAAGTCCACGGTAAGACAAATTGTCTATAAATGGAGAAAGTTCAGCACTGCTGCTACTCTCCCAAGGAGTGTCCGTCCTGCAAAGATGGCTACAAGAGCACATTGCAGAATGTTCAATGAGGTTAAGAAGAATCCTAGAGTGTCAGCTAAAGACTTTTACGAGTCTACGATACGTAAAACACCAAACAAGAATGGTGTTCATGGGAGGACACCACGGAAGAAGCCACTACTGTCCAAAAAAAACATTGCTGCATGTCTGAAGTTTGCAAATGTGCACATGGATGTTCCACAGCGCTGCTGGCAAAATATTATGTGGACAGATGAAACAAAAGTTGTGTTGTTTGGAAGGAACACACAACACTATGTGTGGAAAAAAAGGCACAGCACACCAACATCAAAACCACAGCCCAACTGTGAAGTATGGTGGGGGGGAGCATCATGGCTTGGGGCTGCTTTGCTGCCTCAGGGCCTGGACAGCTTGCTGTCATCGACGGACAAATGAATTCCCAAGTTTATTAAGACATTTTGCAGGAGAATGTTAGGCTATCTGTCTGCCAATTGAAGCTCAACAGAAGTTGAATGATGCAACAGGACAACGACCCAAAACACAGAAGTAAATCAACAACAGAATGGCTTCAACAGAAGAAAATACGCCTTCTAGAGAGGCCCGGTCCGAGTCCTGACCTCAACCCGAATGAGATGCTGTGGCATGACCTCAAGAGAGCAGTTCACATCAGACATCCCAAGAATATTGCTGAACTGAAACAGTTTTATACAGAGGAATGGTCTAAAATTCCTCCTGACCGTTGTGCAGGTCTGATCCGCAACTACAGAAAACGTTTGGTTGAGGTTATTGCTGCCAAAGGAGGGTGAACCAGTTATTAAATCCAAGGGTTCACATACTTTTCCCACCCTGTACTGTGAATGTCAACTGAAATGTGTCTTCCGCATTTAACCCAACCCCTCTGAATCAGAGAGGTGCAGGGGACTGCCTTACTGAACACCCATAGCACAGTTGTTGTTGGGTTAATTGCCTTGCTCAAAGGCATAACACCAGATTTGAACCAGCAACCAGGGATTCGAACCAGCAACCTTGCAGTTAAAGGCTGAACGCCCTTAACCGCTAAGCTACCTGCCACACCTCTAGGTAGACTTGTTTGTGTAGCTGTAGGTTAAATTTGGTTACCGCTAGTTAATGACTATTGTTTCCATGGCAGTAGCTTTCTAGCTGGTACTGTAGTGGTGTGAGGGCTGTGCTTCGGCAGAGTGGGTGGGGTTATATCCTGCCTGTTTGGCCCTGTCCGGGGGTATCGTCGGTGTCTCCCACAGTGTCTCCCGACCCCTCCTGTCTCAGCCTCCAGTATTTATGCTGCAGTAGTTTGTGTCGGGGGGCTAGGGTCCGTCTGTTATATCTGGAGTATTTCTCTTCTCTTATCCGGTGTCCTGTGTGAATTTAAGTATGCTCTCTCTAATTATCTTTCTTTCTTTCTCTCTCTCTCTCTCTCTCTCTCTCTCTCTCTCTCTCTCTCTCTCTCTCTCTCTCTCTCTCTCTCTCTCTCTCTCAGAGGACCTGAGCATTAGGACCATTCCTCAAGGCCTACCTGGCCTGATGACTCCTTGATGTCCCCAGTCCACCTGGCCGTGCTGCTTCTCCAGTTTCAACTGTTCTGCCTGTTCTATGAACATTTAAAAATATTGTCCATGTTCTGTTATAATCTGCCCCCGGCACAGCCAGAAGAGGACTGGCCACCCCTCACAGCCTAGTTCCTCTCTAGGTTTCTTTCTTAGGTTCTAGTTTTTCCTAACCACCGTGCTTTTACACTTGCATTGCTTGCTGTTTGGGGTTTTAGGCTGGGTTTCTGTACAGCACTCTGTGACATCAGCTGATGTAAGAAGGGCTTTATAAATACATTTGATTGATACTGTATGTGTGTTTGGACTTGGTTGTCCCCACCCACTCTGTGTGATGTCATGCCAGGGAAGATAGGATAGGCTTACTGCTTGTGTAGTGTTTGTGTCTGTGTATACGCCTTCTGTCCTGATTAAGATATATTACACAACACAGAACAGACATTCAATTAGTCAGGCCCTATCCCCCCTGCTATTCCCGTGCCCCCCCCCTTCTCAACACGCTGCTCAACTGTACATGAAAACAGTTCCCCTGTCTGCCCCTCCACGCCAACACCCTCGGTAACCATCGGCAGCAGGAATCTATCTGGGATTTAGTATTAATCCCACTATATCATAGAAGCAAATTGCTTTTATCCCCTCCCTTACATCAGTTACATCAGTTTGATGCAAATTTCATGCAAATTTCATGTGTGTAAAATGTGTACTGTGGTAATGTATGTATATTTGTGTATGTATGTTTGTGTGTATGTGTGTATGTCTGTTTGTGTGTGTGTGTCTGTTTGTCTGTGTATGTTTGTGTGTGTGTGTGTGTATGTGTATGTGTGTGTGTCTATTTGTGTGTGTGAGAAACATGTTAATAGCGCCTTCCCCAGTGAGAATGGGGACCGTCGCCGAAAACATAGACGGTTCTGCTGAATTGTTCTGCAGAGTTATTAGAGGAAGGAAAGACAGGAAGGCTTCACACCACTCACTCACTTGAGTATCTTAGCTAGTTATTTTCAGATGATCTCATTTTGCTATTTTGTAGATTTGTCAACTATGTGTGTGTTTCTATACCTGTTCGTTCCTCTCCCAGTAGGCTTTGCAGACACTCCCCACTCCTTGGTTGCAACCCTTCTAATTTAGTGTACCCTGCGCACACAGCCCACGTGGAATTCCTGGTCTCCGACCGATCTGCGAGAACACTGCTACTCCAGCTGCTCTCTCTTCATTTGACTACGTGTTCTTTCATAGTCCGAGAGCATCTGGTCATCGCGGTGGTGCCACACAAGTGGAGATTTTCTCTTTTCTCCCTCACTCATCTGTCCATCTCCTCATTTGAATTCCATGCTATCACTGTCACTTGTCCACTCAAGCTTAACATTGTTGTCATCTATTGCCCACCAGGTGCCCTTAGAGAGTTCCTCAATGAGCTTGACACCTTGATGAGCTAATTTCCTGTTTTTGGCTCACCTCTCATTGTACTGGGCAACTTCAACTTCCCAATGTCTACCTTAGATTAATTTCTTTCCACCTCTTTCTTTCCCTTCCAGGCCTCTTTTGACCTCACACTTTCCCAGTTCCCTTCCACTCATAAGGCAGGCAATACGCTTGACGTCATCATTACTAGAGGCTGTTCGCCTACTAATCTCACTGCAAACCCCATCCAAGTCTCTGATCACTACTTTGTTTCCTTTTCGCTCCCTCTCATCCAACCCTATCCACTCAGTCCCTACACAGATGGTCATGCGCTTTCGCAATATTTGCTCTCTCTCCCACTACTTTCTAATTTTCCAACCTATCATCTCTCCCTTTTTCTAAATCGTTCTCCCTCCTGTCTCCTGATTCTGCCTCTTCGACCCTACTCTTCCTCCCTTTCCACATCCTCTCAATTGTTGACATAAACTATCAATCAGGCTTTGAATAATTCCCAGGTTGTAAAGCTCTAGTTAATGAAAAATTTGACAAAGTCCCAAATCTGCAAATAGGTCGGGTTGTTTATTCATGAGAATTCTGAATCCCAAATGTGAACACAGTCTTTTTATATTGTACAAGCTTTAAACAATTTAAAGGCAATGCTATCACATACAAATTGAGTGTATGTAAACGTCTGACGCACTGGGAATGTGATGAAAGAAATATGAAATAAATCATTCTCTCTACTATTATTCTGACATTTCACATTCTTAAAATAAAGTGGTGATCCTAACTGACCTAAGACAGGGAATTTTTACTTTGAATAAATGTCAGGAATTGTGAAAAACTGAGTTTAAATGTATTTGGCTAAGGTGTATGTAAACTTCCGACTTCAACTGTATATGTCTCAAAATAGTAAAATAAAACCTATACAGCTGTGTGATTAACTTTGGTTCCCTCTACAGCCTGGGCATTTTCAGCATCAGCATGGGCACCAGTCTATCTGGACTGTCTGGAAGAAATTGAGAAGTATGTCACATAGCTAGTTAAGCAGTCATTTACACAAATGCACTTCTGCCATACAATCTTAAATGTTACTAAGTGTGTAAACATTTGAATATTTGAAATAAAATCTTACCATCTAAATATTCCTCTTCTGTACTTTCTTGCGGCAAAATCATCAATGATGTCATCATAGGACATGTGTTTCCCCACGTCATGATTTATGCTCATGATGGCCAGACCACTCAAACGTTCCTGTGACATGGAAGACCTCTGGTTGCATTTGATGAGACCTCTGGTTGCACTCCTCTCTGCCGATGCTACTGTTACTGGTAGGGTGACTGCAATTCTTAGGGCTTAAGGTTAAGATAGAGTTCCTCCAGGTTTTTCTCACAGAGAAAGAACAGCAGCTCAAAGGCTGATGACAGATCAGGTAAATTCTGAATCTCGTGTGCCAGATCCATTCCACTGATGTCATAGTCATCTCTGAAGGTTAGAGTGTTTTCAACTTCCATGCAGTGAGCCTCTAAAGAGAGGCAGTGCTGAAGTTCACCTGGTTGAGTGTTTCAAATCTCTCATCCATGGATGTCACAGTAGAGTCGACCACAATGTTGAAGTAGTTGACTTCAAGGTTTTTCAGCGTGTCAGTCACTGGTTCATCAGGAGCCTCATAACTGAAATGCCTCTTTCTGTTTCTCAGTCTCTTCTCTTTCAGAACAGCCTCCACATTCATTTCTTCACAAACGCTTTTGGCTGTTGTCTGGGCCTCAGAGAATCCAGTTTCCCGGTATGTAGTGAGGGAGGCCTTTGCATTTGAGATTAAATTCACTGCGATATCCAACTGCATTGTTGCAGATTGGAGGAGCTTGTTCACCTTGTTTGTCATTGCCAGTATCTCACACCATACGAAACAACAAATCAAGAGGCAGTAGGACCCAACTTCCTCTGCTTGTGCTTGTGCATCCACTTTGGCCACAGGATCGTTGATCATTTGTCTGGCTTCCAGTAATGCTTCCCGAACCTCAAAAGCCTGATACATGATTGCATGAACACTTTGCAACCTACTCTCCCATCTTGTGTCACTCCATGACTTCACGGTTGTGTTCACGTGTTTCTTCAAAACACTCCATCTTTGTATGCCAGCTGAAAAGAAGTTGACAAGCTTTTGCACATGCCCAAAAAACCCAACTGCATCTTTTGAAGATTCGGCAGCATCTGCAATGACAAGGTTTAGAGTATGTGCTCCACATGGGATGAACACGGCTCTGGGATTTTCTTTGAGCAGGCTGGCTTGTACTCCTTTGTGCTTGCCCTTCATGTTGGCCCCATTATCATAAGCTTGCCCTCTGCAGTCTTCAAATGGAATCTTCAGCTCGTTCAGCTTATCTAAGATGACAGTGGACAGATTCAAGCCTGATGTAACCTCAACATTCACAAAGCTGAGGAAGTGCTCCTTAATCTCTGGCTTTCCCTTAAAGCCACGCTTCTCAGAATAATGGATATTTGCTCCTGGTGAGTAATGTCAGGTGTACAGTCCAAGATAATGGAGAAGTACTTTGAGTCTCTTACTTGAGTTACTATTGCTTCCAGAATCTTGTCACTCACAATCGAGCTTCCCAAGGTAATGAGCATGTGTCTCTCCATCTTTAATTTTGCTGAGATGATTTTCCATAACGGGGTCAAATGTTGACAGTAATTCAACCTCTTTTAGGAAGTTTCCATTACCTGGTTGGAAGAGTTTGTCTGATGATGTCAGAGCCGGTGTGTGTAGCTGGTGTAAAAGTCAGGCGCAGGAAGGCAGAAACCAAGTTAATTGTCACGTGCCACTGACCTCCTCCCTGTAGGCTGTCTCGTCGTTGTCGGTGATCAGGCCTACCACTGTTGTGTCGTCTGCAAACTTAATGATGGTGTTGGAGTCGTGCCTGGCCATGCAGTCGTGGGTGAACAGGGAGTACAAGAGGGGACTGAGCACGCACCCCTGGGGAGCTCCAGTGTTGAGGATCAGCGTGGCAGATGTGTTGCTACCTACCCTCACCACCTGGGGGCGGCCCGTCAGGAAGTCCAGGATCCAGTTGCAGAGGGAGGTGTTTAGTCCCAGGATCCTTAGCTTAGTGATGAGCTTTGAGGGTACTATGGTGTTGAACGCTGAGCTGCAGTCAATAAACAGCATTCTCACATAAGTGTTCATTTTGTCCAGGTGGGAAAGGGCAGTGTGGAGTGCAATAGAGATTGCATCATCTGTTGATCTGTTTGGGCGGTATGCAAATTGGAGGGGGTCTAGGGTTTCTGGGATAATGTTGTTGATGTGAGCCATTACCAACCTTTCAAAGCACTTCATGGCTAC
>QNTS01002010.1:6204-25184 GCA_003317085.1 Hucho hucho
TATCTAAAGTTGATTTTAAATGTCATGTCTCAGTTCAATTTAATGATTGAAATTACAAATCCACTCTGTGAATGTAGGTTTTTTAATATGTACAAAATCATAATTAAAGTATGCCTACAACAATTCCTTTGAATACCATAAACATCCTGTCCCTGTCAAATGTTTTTAGCTTGTATTGTTTGATCTGCTACTATGGTTGTTTTTTATTATTTTCGTTCAATGCCATTGCCCAGATTGTACATGTCTTTTTCTCTTGATATGTTATTATGTTTCTTCTTGCTAAACTTTTTGCCTGCAAGTATCTAAAGTGTTTCTATTTGAAAACTGATATGCAAATAGAGTATATTGTAAAAGATTATAATGAGAAATAGTAGTAATTTGTGTCAGAATTTTGTGCAAGAATATGCCAGATAGAAAACATACAGAGATCATGCTAGAGATCACAGAAGAAAACCTGGCAGTTTGTCTGTGGTTTTTAAGAATGTGACGCAGGATAGTATGTCTAGAAGTATTGAGCTTGCCAGCCAGACACACATAGTGCAAGAAGCTGAGACACTTCTCTTTGACCACGGAATGGAGATGTATGATAACGACGAGTACATCTACAGCAATGACAATGACACTGACATGCTGTACAATTACAGCTACTATCCAACCAACCTTGGGGACCACTCCAGCTCCAGTCTTCCCCATTCCCACATCTACCTGCCACTGCTTTATTTCTTCATGTTTTTCACAGGCTCCCTGGGAAACGTCTTTGTGATCATGGTCATGGGCAGCAGGGGGAAGAGGGGTGGGCGTCTGGTGGATACATTTGTGGTTAACCTGGCACTGGCGGACCTGGTGTTTGTCTTCACCCTCCCACTGTGGGCCTTCTCCTCCAGTCAGGAGGGACACTGGCCTTTTGGGAACCTCCTCTGCAAACTGAGCAGCTACATCGTCTCCGTCAACCGGTTCTCCAACATCTTCTTCCTGACCTGTATGAGCGTGGACCGTTACCTGGCCGTGGTGCGCCTCATGGACTCTCGCTTCCTCCGCAGCAGCCAGTGTGTGCATCTCACCTGCGCCGTGGTCTGGCTGCTATCCCTGGCTCTGGGTACCCCCTCCCTGGTGTACCGTAGTGTACGTACCCCCAACGGTGAACCCTTCTGTCTGGAGGACAAAGAGTCGTCCTTCTTCCTGGGTCTGAGCCTGCTCACGGTCTTCCTGACCTTCGCCCTGCCGGTGTTCATCATCCTCCTCTGCTACAGCTCCCTCCTGGCCCGCCTGCGCCGACACTGTGTTGCCGCGGCCAACCCCCGCGCGGAAGCCCGCCGCCGCCACTCTCTCAAAATGGTATTCACCATCATCGTGGCCTTCGTGGTGTCTTGGCTTCCCTTCAACATCTTCAAGACCCTCCTAATTGGTTTCAGGCTGTCTGGGGCCGATCTGAGCAATGAGACCCAGTCTGTCCTGAGTCAGGGCCTCACTCTCTCCTGCTGCTTGGCCTTCCTCAACAGCTGCGTGAACCCGGCTATCTACCTGTTCCTGGACCACCACTTCAGACGGCAGGCGGAAAGCCTGTTCCTGAGCTGCATGCGGAAGCGTGGGCTACACCAGGGCTATGCCTCGTCCACCGACTTCTCTTACAACGGCACCTCAGAGAGCTGCGGCACAACAGCCTCCAGAACCCGTCAACAGTCGTTCAACCAGAAAGTCTGACAGCAGGGTTATGCACATTTTATAGCCTTTTTGTAGTCCAAAGCCCTAAAGGTTGAGGTGAATAATTTTGTATTATGAATTTAGGTGTTACTGTATGTAATCCAAAAGCTCAGTGAAAGCATTCACTGAAATATATTTTATGTATAATAGTTATTTCATTATCATTAATAGTGTGAATTGATGTTTGCATTTATATTACTTATTTATTTTGCTTTCTTTTTTTAACCGGAACAACCATATTTTGAATATGATTAATTCACCAGTGGCCAGTTAATTATGATTGTTAACATTTGTACATTCATAGTAATATTAAATAGCAATTTGTTAACAGTAACATTCATTTGTTAGTGGTTCCTTTCTGCTGTATGAAAACTATTACAATAATATTCAAAATGGTTTTCCATGTTCATATCATTAGTAAGTTGACATTTTAAGCATTATAAATACAAATAATATACTTTTCTGTAATAAATTTGGTGTTTATATGATTGCTAATAACTACTTTTTCCCAAACTATGTCATAGTTTACTAAGTCTTTTTGCAGTTTAACAATGGGCATTCAGCTGAAAACATTCCAAATGAGGATAATATCAACTGTAATGCTTCGATTAAATTTGTGTGTACTTTTTACAATAAAGCAACACAGAAGAATAAAAACAAAGTTAAAATGATTTAAACTATATTTTAGGCATATTGAAACAAAGCATAATAAACATTTCCTCATAAGTAGTTCCTATAACTGTATTGTCTCGAAATGGTTATTTTTATAACAAAACTTTACCATTCATAGCTTTTATAGGCATTACATGTTTACGCTACATAGTAACATATTGAGAAGTCAAAACACTTCTCAGTTTATTTCTTCAAGGACTAGGTAACTCATCAAAACAAACTTACCAATCAAAATAGATCCAAAAGCTCAACAATGTTTTCTCTGCTTCCTCAAAATGATTGGACTTGCACTCAAATCAGTGGCAAACTGCAGTGGCAACAAAATAACATCCACTTTGATTGATAAAACAGATACTCTCATAAATTATACAAAATGAAACTTCAATGAGATAAGAAGAGTTTTTCGCATGGGAATTTGTTGGCTGGTTATATGACTTGAAAGTTCAAATGTTCATTCATGCCCAGATGTTTTTTCAGTTGTATTTTCACTATGAATCATCCCGTTTCAAATGGTCTTGAGAAACTTGAGTTAGATGCCAGTCTGTGGGAACCTAAAGCATAACTGTACTTCAGCCAAAGTTCCCTTTAGACGTGTGAAAAACCTGCATTGGAGCCCAGACCTGACCTTCTTTTCCACTTAATCAGAACGATGGCAGGTTGTTGAAATGGACAATTAACTTCACAGTTTAATGCTTGCTAGTCATACCAAGTCACTGAAAACTATACTGAATAAAAATATATACGCAACATGCAACAATTTCAACAATTTTACTGAGTTACAGTTCAGATAAGGAAATTCATTAGACCCTAATCTATGCAGTTCACATGACTGGGAATACAGATATGCATCTATTGGTCACAGATACCTTCAAAAAAAAGGAAGGGGCATGGATCAGAAAACCAGTCAGTATCTGGTGTGACCTCCATTTGCCTCATGCATCGTGACACATCTCCTTCGCATAGAGTTGATCAGGCTGTTGATTGTGGCCTGTGGAATGTTGCCCCACTCCTCTTCAATGGCTGTGCAAAGTTTTTCTATATTGGTGGAAACTGGAACACGCTGTCGTACACGTAGATTCAGAGCATTCCAAACATGCTCAATGGGTGACATGTCAGGTGAGTATGCAGGCCATGGAAGAACTGGAACATTTTCAGCTTCCAGGAATTGTGTACAGATCTTTGCAACATGGGGCCGTGCATTATCATGCTGAAACATGAAGTGTTGCAGCGGATGAATGGCACGACAATGTGCCTCAGGATCTCGTGCATTCAAATTGCCATCGATAAAATGCAGTTGTGTTTATTGTCCGTAGCTTATGCTTACACATGCCATAACCCCACCGACACCATGGGGCACTCTGTTCACAATGTTGACATCAGCAAACCGCTCACCCACACGATGCCTTACACTTAGTCTGTGGTTGTGAGGCCGGTTGAACGTATTGCCAAATTCTCTAAAATGACGTTGGAGGTGGGTTATGGTAGAGAAACATTCAATTCTCTGGCAACAGCTCTGTTGAATATTGCTGCAGTCAGCATGACAATTGCGTGCTCCCTCAAAACATCTGTGGCATTGTGTTGTGTGACAAAAGTTTAGAGTGTGTGTAATGTGTAATGATCATGCTGTTTAATCCGCCTCTTGACATGCCACACCTGTCAGGTGGATGGATTATCTTGGCAAAGGACACATGCTCACTAACAGGGATATAAACAAATTTGTGCACAGAATGAGAGAAATAAGCTTTTTTTATTTCAGCTTGTTACAGATACAGGTATCTTGGGTGTATATGTTTTTTCTCCTCTGCCCTAGTAACAGGTGGCAGTCATCAGTCGCCAATCTGAAGACGCATGCCCTAGTAACAGGTGGCAGTCATCAGTCATCAGTCAGTTGTCTCTCTCTCTCTCATGTTTTGTGCCTATATCTCACATTTGACTGTTATCCTGTGAGTATGTACAGCTGTGTTGTATTGCTGTTTGTTTGTTGGTGGGAAAAGGGGGTAACCAGCCAAGTCGCCCTTGGGTATACATAACCCGTAGGAAACCTTTGTCTAAATACCCTAGTTAGAACTGGGCGGACCACCCACTGTATTTTATTGGTTAGTTAGCTAGCTGTTCTTTACGCAGGTAGATTAGCTTAGGGGTTTTGGGATATTTATTAGTTCTTTCCTTGGGTCCAGCTCAGCCCCTTTTCCCCACACCCCATTACCGTGTGTTTAAAAATAAACCAGAAAGTGTTTGACGGTAGGTTTAAGTTGTCTGTGAATTTCTTTTAGTTCTCACTGTTCCTTTTCACTGTTATAATTTGCATGAGATATGTTGCGGGTCTCGTTTCCATCACCCCTAGAATCATGGGACAAACACTTTATATGTTGCGTATATATATACAGTGTAAGTTATTGCAAAGTATCAAGTCAGTTATTTCAAATTAGCACATTCAAAATGCATTGGGAAGGGCCCGTAAGTATTTGATTAGTGATTTGATCACTAATGAAGATGAGATGATTTTGCCTAGCAGAATCCTTATCTTTTGACCAAGAGGTCTCTCTGGCAAGGATGTGGTTTCCTTCTCAGTAAACCCATATCACCTTTAGTAAACCCATATCACCTTATAGTGAAAGTTGATTTTTTCTGCAGGGGGTCATGATGAGGGCCTTATTGTGGACAAGCTGAGGGCCTTACTGGGGACAAGCTGAGGGCCTCACCGTTGGGACTTTCCTTCTCTGTCAATCACACCACATGAAATGAGAAGCATGGCCCACTACCCTTTAATCTCACTGCCAGGCACTGCTTTAGGTGACAGGGTGCGAGGCATCTGTCAGTTTCCGTTGGTGCTCTCTGTGCGCGCGGTGATGAGAACAAACGTCCTGTCATTTTCTCATGGCCTTATCTGTGACCCGCTGGCACCGTTGGCGCATGGTGTACACTCAGTTGCTCAATTTGAAAATGGTTATGAAACCTGTTTGAGTTAACCTTACTGGAGATTGACGTGTGACGTGTAATCATTAGGCCTAGGTGAAGTACTTCAACAAAACCATCACAAATTGAACATCGGATGATTGATAGGTGATATATTTTTGAGAGATAGACGTGTAGCCTATACTCAATGACAGTAGCGCAGAGGATGTTTACTTCAGTTCTATGGGCAGAGCAAATGAAAAGAAGAGAATAGATTGAACCTAGATAAGACATGAGCTTACGATCTAAAGGAGTGTGCAGAAGGTGTGAAAACAGCCAGCACCTCAAAACAGTCACCACCTCACACACGGAAGTGATCACATGGCACTGGCAGCCTGTGGTTTGGTTTCATTTCCTTCATTGTAAAGGAACACTGATCTACAGTTAGCTTAAGAAGTATTTCTACTTTGTAGTGGTCAACACCTAAATAGGACAGTTAAACGAATTGGCTGGTAGATTGTTTATTTTTAAAGGGTGAAAATACAGGAATAGTGTTTATCTGCACTGGTTTCCTAGCGGCTCATATACACCATATATACAGTATAAGAAACCATCATTTGGCAGCTTTACCAAAACAATGTGCCTTCAGAAAGAATTCATACCCCCTTGACTTATTCCACATTTTGTTGTGTTACAGCCTGAATTAAAAATGTATTAAATCAACAAAAGATTCTCACCCATCTACACAGAATACCCCATAATGACAAAATGAGAAGATGGGTAACACTTCATTTTAAGGGGTCCTTATTACAGTGTAATTACACTAACAAGAGTAGTTAATTGTAATAACTCATAGTTACACTGTAAAAACATGTAACTGGTGGTAATTGCAGTCTAATTACAGAGGTGTAACAACGAATGCTTGTTACCACGCTTGTTACAAATGGGCAAGTTTCCACTAAATTCACCAATTTAGTGTTTTGTTTCTTCTCAGCTGCATCCGATTCAGTACTAACTATCACAAGGTTGTAATCTCGTGGACAGATGCGCTGGGTGTCCCGAGGTTACATAGGCTCTAATAACCTACCCGTGACTGCACACTTCAACATTTCCACTCAATTTTGTTGCTAGCACTGGCCCCCAAAAGTGTACCAACTGGGTTAACTTGGTTGAGTTTACAAAAATAGATAAGGTGTAGGTCAAACTCACTGACTGGGGTCTACCATACAGGTGTCATCCTCAAGTGTGAGGATAAACACAGAGTACATGTCAAATCTGCATAAGTACAATGTAATTATTTGGTGTTTCCCAGGATTTAGCTAGTTAACGCGAAGAGTATCTTGAGTGGTCCTTGCTTGTAATTAATGTGTACTTTTATAGTACATATCCATCCTGACAACCTGGCCTTAATTTTAAAGCACCATCCAAGTGAGAAAATAAACACAGTAGTACACCACAGAGTACATGTGAAATCTGCGTAAGTACAATGTAATTACTAGGTGTTAAACAGGATTAAGCTAGTTAAAATTAAGTGTATCTTGAGGGGTACTTGTAATTAATGTGTAGTTATATAGTACATTACCCATCCTGACAACCTGCCCTAATTACAAAGTTTCTGGAAGCAACATCCAAGGGAGAAAATAAACACACTATTACACATGTAATATTTGCATACGTACATTGTAATTACTAGGTGTGACACAGGATTTACCTAATTAAAATGAAATGTATCTTGAGGGTATCTACTTGTTTTATTAGATTTTTTAAATTTTATTTCACATTTATTTAACCAGGTAGGCCAGTTGAGATGTCACGACTTCTACTGAAGTTGGTTCCCCTCCTCGTTCGGGTGGCATTCGGCGGTCGACGTCACCGGTCTTCTAATCATCACCGATCCACTTTTCATTTTCCATTTGTACTGTCTTGTTTTTCACACACCTTGTTTGCATTCCCCATCATTATCTGTTGTGTATTTAACCCTCTGTTTTCCCCAATGTCTTTGTGTGTGATTGTTTATTGTTCAGACGTTTTCATTCCGGCTGGTGCGTTATATTTTCTGCCTCGCTTGTTTTGCGTTTGGCAAAGTGTTGTTGTATTACGCGGTTAGCGTTTGTTTGTTTGGTTCTTTGAGTAAAGCGCTTTGCTCACTCAGTCCTGTTCTCCTGCGCCTGACTCTTCATGCACCAGCTACACACAAACCCTGACAGAATCACACATGGAGTCAGCAGGAGCAGGTACCCCAGTCAGAGGAGTTGAGGAACGCATCCAGGAACATGCGACAATGCTACATCATCTCAGTGCCATGATGGATCACGTTGTCCAGACCATGGACCGCTGGGAGAGACAGGAAGTCTCTCAAGCGCCTCGACCAACGCAACCAGAGTTACCTCTACCCGTCCCGTCCGGATCCAGCTCCAGTGGGATGCGTCTCTCCCTTCCGAGGGAGTATGATGGGACAGCCGCACAGTGCCAGGGGTTCCTTTTACAACTGGACCTATACCTGGCCACTGTTCACCCAGCTCCCTCAGGAAGGGATAGAGTCTCCGCCCTCGTCACATGCCTCTCGGGGAGAGCTCTGGAGTGGGCAAACGCTGTGTGGGGAGAGGAAGACGCGGTGTTGGACCACTTTGAGGAGTTCACACGTCGCTTCCGGGCCGTCTTTGACCATCCGCCCGAAGGTAGATGGATTTTCTAACGGCTCTTCCTCCCTCACAGGGAAACACCACGATCCTGGTCGTTGTGGATCGTTTCTCTAAGTCCTGTCGTCTCATTCCTATGCCCGGTCTTCCTACGGCCCTACAGACTGCGGAGGCCCTGTTTACACACGTCTTCCGGCACTACGGGGTGCCTGAGGACATAGTGTCTGATCGGGGTTCCCAGTTCACTTCGAGAGTCTGGAGGGCATTCATGGAACGTCTGGGGGTCTCGATCAGCCTTACCTCGGGTTTCCACCCCGAAAGTAATGGGCAGGTGGAAAGAGTGAACCAGGATGTGGGCAGGTTTCTGCGGTTCTATTGCCAGGACCGGCCAGGGTTTGTGCGCTGGGCAGAGATGGCACAGAACTTGCTCCGCCACTCTTCCACTAACCTCTCCCCCTTTCAGTGTGTATTGGGGTACCAGCTGGTTCTGGCACCGTGGCATCAGAGTCAGACCGATGCTCCTGCGGTAGACGATCAGGCGCGCAGGCCGCGCTACGCCAAAAGACCAGCGCGGACCGTCACTGCAGTGAGGCGACAGGGTCTGGCTCTGGACCCGAAACCTGCCCCTCCGCCTGCCCTGCCGGAAGCTGAGGTGCGGGAGGTTCCTCTGGACAACCCTGACATGAGAACAAGTTCCCATTTACAACTGCGACCTGGCCAAGATAAAGCAAAGCAGTGTGACAAAAACAACAACACAGAGTTACACATAAACAAACGACAGTCAATAACACAATAGACAAATCTATGTACAGTGTGTGCAAATGTAGAAGAGTCGGGAGGTAAGGCAATAAATAGGCCATAGAGTTGAAATAATTACAATTTAGCATTAACACTGGAGTGATAGATGTGCAGATGATGATGTGCAAGTAGAGATACTGGGGTGCAAAAGAGCAAGAGGATAAATAAAAATATGGGGATGAGGTAGTTGGGAGTGCTATTTACAGATTGGCTGTGTACAGATACAGTGATCGGTAAGCTGCTCTGACATCTGATGCTTAAAGGGAGATACAAGACTCCAGCTTCAGCCAACGATAGCATACAGGTCGCAGTGGTGGGTAGTATATGGGGCTTTGGTGACAAAACAGATGTAACTGTGATAGACTGCATCCAGTTTGCTGAGTAGAGTGTTGGAGGCTATTTTGTAAATTACATTGCCGAAGTCAAGTATCGTTAGGATAGTCATTAATGTGTACCTACAAGGTATGTAATGTTACCAATCCTGACAATCTAATTGTCAGCTTCTGAATGCGACATCCAAGTGAGAAAATAAATACACTAACACAACACAGAGAACATATCTATAATATCTGCATTAGTACAAAATACTTGTCACTAGTTGTAACACAGAATTTGTACTTTTAAAGTTACCTTTGAGCAATTTTTATTTATACCACAGCATTGTTGAATACTAATTTCTGATTGTTTAGAAGGGCATTCTAGAATGGACATTAAAACAAGATAACAGGACAGTTGGAAAAGATATCAGGACACCGTGCAATCATGACGCAATATGAGCCTACACATGCAGACCGTACTTGCTACAAAGTTACAGAAAGTTAAAGTAACAACTGCACAAACTGAAATTGGATACATTGTAAACGCAGGTCCAATGAGGAAAAAAACTTAGCTAGCTGATTTGTTTTGCAGAGACATCTTTTTTTGGAGCATCTGATGAACTTGAATTTCTCCGATCCCCTCCGCTGCTAAAGCTGTCAAATCCTCCCACATGTTTCTAGGTTGACCAGCTGTTTACAGCGACTGATATTCTTGAATTCAGTTGTCATATTGACAGGTTTGCTAGCAACAAACTGTGTTTGATATCCAATGTGATCTCCTTGTAATTAACAACTCGGACGGTCACGTCTCTAGCAACCAAAATATGAGAAAGTATGAATTTGCTTATAAAAATTAAAATATAAACGAAAAAATGTGTGCTTTCATAATTTGGGGTTAGGAACTGTGGTATAAGCAAGACAAACGCCTCCGTTTGAAACATGAACTCCGCAAAGGGGGCCTGCTCCAAGGTAATATACAGAATGTTGGTGTTTATCCCTTACATAATTACCTACTACTCATTACTAATTCAAAATACCTACAAACAAAAGGTAAGCTTCTCCTTTAGTCAACTTTATTGCAACATGTAAAAATGCCTTACATTTATTAGAAAATTAATTAAAAGGATTTCTATTGTTTGATTAATAATTTTATTCATTAGATTAAAACAAAGATATAGACCTAGTCAATAACATAAAAATAACTATTCAAGTGATGGTGACGAGTGGTAGTCTAGATATCTAATTTAGATCGGAAATGTATTTTTCTTCACTTTTTAACGTTTCAAGTAACAATAGAAATGGACATGGACAACTCTGTCTCTATCTGTTTCTTTGTTGTAAGATTTTCCCCATCTTGGAGTCTGAGACCTTGTGGTAGAGAAGAAGAATCTGTGGTAGAGAAGAAAAAATGTAGCTATGACAATTTACATCACCCTATACTAGTTATCTTCATAATGATTTATATAGTTAAGGCCTGCTACCTTGTGTTATCCAGCGAGCAATAATAGTTCTTGCTAACACTAAGTTAGCTAGTGTTTAGGTACATTGTAAAGGAACTAATGTTACTCAGTATGTTGACGCAAGTGGCTAGCTAGCTAACATTAACATGCTGGGTGTGTCTCACGTAATAATACCCTTGGGGTACGGATAACCAGAGGAAAAGGTTCAGGAAAGATAAGACCATCAAGCTTTAGTTAGCTAGCTAGTCAAGGTTAGAAAACTAGCTAGCTCCATTTGAGACTCGGCATTGACTCAGACTCGGGGGGCTTTATACGGGCGGAGCTCTTCTCGAGTCCGGCAGAATCACTAATGGTACTCAGGCCAAATCCACTTCAGCATATCTGTCCCCATTAACTTTTTTTCAGAAGTAGAGCCATAGCTAGCTAGCTAATCCCCAACAACTCAGATTGCATGGAAAGTCTATTCTGTAGATAACTGGTAGGCCTAACAAAAAAAGCTCACGTTAGTTACCTAGCTACAGTTAATTAGCTAGCCAACACTAGGCTAGCTAGCGAGCAAACGTTAGCTAGCTAAACTCAGCAAAAAAGAAACGTCCCTTTTTCAGGACCCTCTTTCAAAGATAATTCGTAAAATCCTAATAACTTCACAGATCTTCATTGTAAAGAGTTTAAACACTGTTTCCCATACTTGTTCAATGAACCATAAACAATTAATGAACATGCACCTGTGGAGCGGTTGTTAAGACGCTTACAGACGGTAGGCAATTAAGGTCACAGTTATGAAAACTTAGGCCACTAAAGAGGCCTTTCTACTGACTCTGAAAAACACCAAAAGAAAGATGCCAAGGGTCCCTGCTCATCTGCGTGAACGTGCCTTAGGCATGCTACAAGGAGGCATGAGGACTGCAGATGTGGCCAGGGCAATAAATTGCAATGTCTGTACTGTGAGACACCTAAGACAGCGCTACAGGGAGACAGGACGGACATCTGATCATCCTCACAGTGGCAGACCACGTGTAACAACACCTGCACAGGATCGGTACATCCGAACATCACACCTGCTGGACAGGTACAGGATGGCAACAACAAGTGCCCGAGTTACGCCAGAAACGCACAATCCCTCCATCAGTGCTCAGACTGTCCGCAATAGGCTGATAGAGGCTGGACTGAGGGCTTGTAGGCCTGTTGTAAGGCAGGTCCTCACCACACATCACCGGCAACAACGTTGCCTATGGGCACAAACCCACCGTCGCTGGACCAGACAGGACTAGCAAAAAGTGCTCTTCACTGATGATTAGCGGTTTTGTCTCACCAAGGGGTGATGGTCGGATTCGCATTTATCGTCGAAGGAATGAGCATTACACCGAGGCCTGTACTGTGGAGCGGGATCGATTTGGAGGTGAAGGGTCCGTCATGGTCTGGGGCGGTGTGTCACAGCATCATTGGACTGAGCTTGTTGTCATTGCAGGCAATCTCAACGCTGTGCGTTACAGGGAAGACATCCTCCTCCCTCATGTGGTATCCTTCCTGCAAGCTCATCCTGACATGACCCTCCAGCATGACAATGCCACCAGCCATACTGCTCGTTCTGTGCATGATTTCCTGCAAGACAGGAATGTCAGTGTTCTGCCATGGTCAGCGAAGAGCCCGGATCTCAATCCCATTGAGCACGTCTAGGACCTGTTGGATCGGAGGGTGAGGGCTATGGCCATTCCCCCCAGAAATGTCCAGGAACTTGCAGGTGCCTTGGTGGAAGAGTTGGGTAACATCTCACAGCAAGAACTGGCAAATCTGGTGCAGTCCAGGAGGAGGAGATGCACTGCAGTACTTAATGCAGCTGGTGGCCACACCAGATACTGACTGTTACTTTTGACTGTTACTGACCCCCCCCCTTTGTTCAGGGACACATTATTCCATTTCTGTTAGTCACATGTCTGTGTTACTTGTTCAGTTTATATCTCAGTTGTTGAATCTTGTTCACACAAATATTTACACGTTAAGTTTGCTGAAAATAAATGCAGTTGACAGTATTTTTTTGTTGAGTTTAGTTAATTACCTATGCTAAATTGCCCAGCAGAATTCATTCATACAAAAAAGCATAACAAATTGCATGTAAAAGTTACTTTCTATCTTTGTCTTGTCTACAACGCCTTGTTTCTTTCGCGGAAATCTCTCGTCTTGATTTTGCACACTGACCTTCTTCTTGACTTTTTTTTCCGCACTGTCACATGATGTCACTGTCAACAAATTTGGCCCGATGTTGACATGCCTTAATTACTGGGGTAAATAAATAATTGCACCAATTAATAGGCTTACAATTTGGCAAAGACGTATACAAACCTTGGATTGCTGATGCTATGTATTGGACATTGAGAGGCTTTGAAGCCACCGGTCGACGGTATTGGCACTCCCTAGTAGGAGCAGTCCTCCTTAGGAATGAATGGAATTCTACAGTATTTTTAATTTTTATGTTGATGTTTAGCTCACATAATATAATTTTAAATAAACGTGTCAGAAAACGGATGTAGACATTATTAATAAATGCATTTCTATAGGTTTACAATTGAGGAGGGGACAAGACGGCTGTGCGGTGGCTTCAATACAGTGCCCTCTGTCAGTTTTCCAGGGTTTTTGCATATTATTGAATGCATCCATCCAAAAGTGAGAATGTTCCTCAACAGTGAAACCCTTGCAAGGTTACATGATGGAATAAGAGTTTGTCTTATGAACAATTTAAGTGCATTTATAAACCATTATTCAACCAAATTTAATAGGCTTACATGCTGACCAGACCGCATGCGTCCATGTGCGCGGAAGTTGATTTTGTTTACCCACACCAGGCGTGATCAGGACACGCAGGTTGAAATGGAGTAACTACAATGTTGTTGATCTGTCCTCAGTTTTCTCCTATCACAGCCATTAGACTCTGTAACTGTTTTAAAGTCATAATTTGCCTCATGGTGAAATCCCTGAGCGGTTTCTTCCTCTCCAGCAACTGATTTAGGAAGGATGCCTGTATCCTTGTAGTGACTGGGTGTGTTGATACACCATCCAAAGTGTAATTAATAACTTCACAATGCTCAAAGGGATATTCATTGTCATTTTTTTTCACCAATCAATGCCTCGCTTCTTTGCGAGGCATTGGAAAACCTCCCTGGTCTTTGTGGTTGAATCTGTGTTTGAAATTCACTGCTCGACTGGGGAACCTTACAGATAATTGTATGTGTGGGGTACAGAGATGAGGTAGTCATTCAAAAATCATGTTAAACACAATTATTGCACAACAAGTCAATGCAACTTATGTCACTTTATAAAAAAAAATGTACTCCTGATCTTATTTAGGGTTGCCATTATAAAGGGGTTTAATACTTATTGACTCAAGACATTTCAGCTTTTCATTTTTTATTATTTGTAAACATTTCTAAAAACAGTAGAGTCGCAATTCAACGGCTCAGACACGAGAGGTATGTGGCAGGGTCTACAGTCAATCACGGACTACAAAAAGAAAACCAGCCCCGTCGCGGACCACGATGTCTTGCTCCCAGACAAACTAAACAACTTCTTTGCTCGCTTTGAGGACAATACAGTACCACCGACACGGCCCGCTACCAAAACCTGTGGGCTCTCCTTCACCGCAGCCAACGTGAGTAAAACATTTAAACGTGTTAACCCTCGCAAGGCTGCCGGCCCAGATGGCATCCCTGGCCGCATCCTCAGAGCATGCGCAGACCAGCTGGCTGGTGTGTTTACAGACATATTCAATCAATCGTTATCCCAGTCTGCTGTTCCCACATGCTTCACCATTGTTCCTGTTCCCAAGAAAGCTAAGGTAACTGAGCTAAATGACTATCGCCCCGTAGCACTCACTTCNGACCCACTCCAATTTGCTTACCGTCCCAATAGGTCCACAGACGACGCAATCGCAATCACACTGCACACTGCCCTAACCCATCTGGACAAGAGGAATACCTATGTAAGAATGCTGTTAATCGACTACAGCTCAGCATTTAACACCATAGTACCCTCCAAACTCATCATTAAGCTCGAGACCCTAGGTCTCGACCCCGCCCTGTGCAACTGGGTCCTGGACTTTCTGGGTTGTACTCACGTGAGGTTTTCTTAATCATTTACATGTCTAAGTTCAGCTCCTTCATCAAGCTACAGCCAAGCTTATTCTGTATCTAGAGGCGGGGGTGTAACCTGTTCTGGGGCACACAGAAGCGCTACCATAACAGGACTCACTTCTGCCCAGTTAGGACCTTCCTTATCCATTTTCGGGCCTTTTGCTACAGCTTCTATCTCAAGGCCATCAGACTGTTAAACAGCCATCACTAACATTGAGTGGCTGATTTTCATTGAGTGGCTGATTTGATTTGCTGCCAACATACTGACTCAAATCTCTAGCCACTTTAAACAATGCCACTTTATATAATGTTTACATATCCTACATTACTCATCTCATATGTATATACTGTACTCTATACCATCTACTGCATCTTGCCTATGCCGTTCGGCCATCGACTCAAATCTCTAGCCACTTTAATAATGAAAAATTGGATGTGATAAATGTATCACTAGCCACTTTAAACAATGCCACTTTATATAATGTTTACATATCCTACATTACTCATCTCATATGTATATACTGTACTCTATAACATCTACTGCATCTTGCCTATGCCGTTCGGCCATCGCTCATCCATATATTTATATGTACATACTCTTATTCATTCCTTTACACTTGTGTGTATAAGGTAGTTGTTGTGAAATTGTTAGATTACTTGTTAGATACTACTGCATGGTCGGAACTAGAAGCACAAACATTTCGCTACACTCACATTAACATCTGCTAACCATGTGTATGTGACAAATAACATTTGATTTGATTTGAATTCCACTTTGAAATGATGGGGTATTGGGTGTAGGCCAAGGACACAAAATCTAAATTTAATTCATTTTTAATTCAGGCTTTAACACAACAAAATGTGGAAAAAGCCTTTCTGAAGGCACTGTATATCCTTTACCTCACCAAATAGGATGCCCAACCATGATTAGAATGATTATGAGAGTTGTTATAGCCTGTGTGGTGATGTATCGTTTTCATTACCTGCAAAAAGTATAAACAATGCACTCCTGACACCTAGAGTTTGCAGGTTAGAGTAGGCATTCTGGTTAGAAAATGTATTCACTCATTAGGGCCTCTCTCCAATATGGTGTAATTGCAGACCACAATTCAGGGTGTTTCCAATGAACATTTTACATTATCATTATATAATGTGTAAATTCTATAGTTGATTTTTGAATTTAAAAAAAATCATAGTTTCTTGATGTGGTCGTTCCTTGATATCAGGACAAGCCCATTGGTGCCTGCCATTGGTCAACTCTGGTGTTATGAAACTGAAGGTTTCTGGACACAGATTATTTGTTTACATAGAAGGTTAGGATAACTAACGTGGCAGGTTAGATGAATTCGCTTGGCAGGTTAGGAGAATGAGGTTAAGGTTAGGAAAAGGGTTAGGGTCGAATGCTTTGCATGGTCAATCCGACATCTGAAGTGGCAGTATAGCATTAACTGCGATGCAGCCTCCGCAGATGTCAGGGCTTTCATACTTCTTGCGCTTAGAGGAGCAGAGCTATTGAAAAGGAAGTTGTCAAGGAAGTTGTCAGACGGGTGGGTGTAGCTGGTGTATGAAGTCAGGAGCAGGAGAGCAGAGATGAGTGAACCAAACGCACTTTACTTAGACAGCACAAAGTAAAACCATAATACAAAGTGCAAAAGAACGGTTGCCACAGAACACGGGTGAAATAAATGGCACCCAGCACAAACCAGCCGGAACAATACCGACCTGAACAAAAATGAACAATCACACACAAAGACATGGGGGAAACAGAGGGTTAAATACATGACACTTAATTTGGGAATTGAAACCAGGTGTGTGGGAACACAAGACAAAACAAATGGAAAATTAAAAGTGGATCCACGATGGCTAGAAGACCGGTGACGTCGACCGCCGAACGCCGCCCGAACAAGGAGAGGGACCGACTTCGGCGGAAGTCGTGACAGAAGTGAGTTTGTGTTTATACAGGACGTACCGCCCCCACCTACCATCAACCAATCATGTCAATGCGGAGCTATATGGAGCCCTCCGCATTGTTACAAAATTTGAGAGCCGCATGGCGATGCAGTACGGAGCTTGGTTTGGCATCTTACGTGCCTCCGGAGGTTCCGCAATTGCGTCACACCTTCCAAACGAAGCCTCCGACCACATTTTCGGATCAAGCATGAATTGGCTTTCAGGCTTAGCTACAATAGTCAACAACTGTTGTCCCCAACGCGAAAGAAACGGCCACAGACCAATGGCGAGCATCAATGGGTGTAACTTGATATCCGTATAGCTCTGCATTGACATGATTGGTCGAGTTTGCAGACGAAACAACAGTGGTAGACATGATCACCAACAATGACGAGACAAACTACAGGGAGGTGGTGAGGGGCCTGGAGGAGTGGTGCCAGGAAAATAACTTCTCCCTCAACGTCAACAAAATGAAGGAGCTGATTGTGGACTTCAGGAGACAGCAGAGGGAGCACGACCCATTCCACACAGATGGGGCCGCAGTGGAGAAGGTGAAAAGCTTCAAGTTCCTCTGTGTACACATCACTAATCATTTTAAATGGTCCACCTACACAGACTGTGGTGAAGAAGGTGCAACAGCGCCTTATCAACATCAGGAGGCTGAAGAAATTTGGCTTGGACCCTAAGACCCTCAACATTTTACAGATGCACAATTGAGAGCATCCTGTCAGAAAAACAGAAATACCTTATTTACATAAGTAATAATACCCTTTTCTATGAGACTTGAAAATGAGCTCAGGTGGATCCTGTTTTAATTGATCATCCTTGAAATGTTTCAACAACTTGATTGGAGTCCACCTGTGGTATATTAAATTGATTGGACATGATTTGGAAAGGTACACACCTGTCTATATAAAGTCCCACAGTTAACAGTGCACATCAGAAAGAAAACTAAGCCATGAGGTCAAAGGAATTGTTTGTAGAGCTCCAAGAAAGGATTGTGTCGAGGCACATATCTGGGGAAGCGTACAAAAACATTTCTGCAGCATTGAAGGTCCCCAAGAACACAGTGGTCTCCATCATTCTTAAATGGAAGAAGTTTGGAAGCACCAAGACTCTTCCTAAAGCTGGCCGCCCTGCCAAACTGAGAAATCTGGGGTCAGGGAGGTGACCAAGAAGGTGACCAAGAACCCAATGGTCACTCTTACAGAGCTCTAGAGTTCATCTGTGAAGATGGGAGAACCTTCCAGAAGGACAACCATCTCTGCAGATTTCCCACTCCTCAGTAAAAGGCACATGACAGCCCACTTGGAGTTTGCCAAAAGACACCTAAAGAACTCTCAGACCATGAGAAACAATATTCTCTGATCTGATGAAACCAAGATTGAACTCATTGGGCTGAATGCCAAGAGTCACACCTGGAGGAAAACTGGCACCATCCCTTACGGTGATGCTGTGGGGATGTTTTTCAGCGGCAGGGACTGGGAGACTAGTCAGGACAGAAGGAAAGATGAACAGAGTAAAGTACAAATCAAATCAAACTTTATTTGTCACATGCACCGAATACAACAAGTGTAGACCTTACCGTGAAATGCTTACTTACCCTTGCCCTTAACCAACAGTGCAGTTCAAGAAGAGTTAAGAAAATATTTACCAAATAAATGAAAGTAAAAAATAATAAAAAGTAACACAATAAAATAACAATAACGAGGATATATACAGGAGGCACCGGTACCAAGTCAGTGTGCAGGGGTACAGGTTAGTTGAGGTAATTTGTACATGTAGGTAAGGCTGAAGTGACTATGCATAGATAATAAACAGCGAGTAGCAGCAGTGTACAAAACAAATGGGGGGGGGGTCAATGAAAATATAGTCTGGTGGCCAATTGTTCAGCAGTCTTATGGCTTGGGGGTAGAAGCTGTTAAGGAGCCTTTTGGTCCTAGACTTGGCGCTCCGGTACCGCTGCCATAGCAGAGAAAACAGTCTATGACTTGGGTGACTGGAGTCTCTGACAATTTAATGTGCTTTCCTCGGACACCGCCTATTACAGTGGGGCAAAAAAGTATTTAGTCAGCCACCAATTGTGCAAGTTCACCAACTTAAAAAGATGAGAGAGGCCTGTAATTTTCATCATAGGTACACTTCAACTATGACAGATGAAATGAGAAAAAGAAATCCAGAAAATCACATTGTAGGATTTTTAATTTATTTATTTGCAAATTATGGTGGAAAATAAGTATTTGGTCAATAACAAAAGTTTATCTCAATACTTTGTTATATACCCTTTGTTGGCAATGACAGAGGTCAAATGTTTTCTGTAAGTCTTCACAAGGTTTTCACACACTGTTGCTGGTATTTTGGCCCATTCCTCCATGCAGATCTCCTCTAGAGCAGTGATGTTTTGGGGCTGTCGCTGGGCAACAC
>QNTS01002010.1:26168-124797 GCA_003317085.1 Hucho hucho
TTGTTACCTGTATAAAAGACACCTGTCCACAGAAGCAATCAATCAATCAGATTCCAAACTCTCCACCATGGCCAAGACCAAAGAGCTCTCCAAGGATGTCAGGGACAAGATTGTAGACCTACACAAGGCTGGAATGGGCTACAAGACCATCGCCAAGCAGCTTGGTGAGAAGGTGACAACAGTTGTTGCGATTATTCGCAAATGGAAGAAACACAAAAGAACGGTCAATCTCCCTCTGCCTGGGGCTCCATGCAAGATCTCACCTCGTGGAGTTGCAATGATCATGAGAACGGTGAGGAATCAGCCCAGAACTACACGGGAGGATCTTGTCAATGATCTCAAGGCAGCTGGGACCATAGTCACCAAGAAAACAATTGGTAACACACTACGGACTGAAATCCTGCAGCGCCCGCAAGGTCCCCCTGCTCAAGAAAGCACATATACATGCCCGTCTGAAGTTTGCCAATGAACATCTGAATGATTCAGAGGACAACTGGGTGAAAGTGTTGTGGTCAGATGAGACCAAAATGGAGCTCTTTCGCATCTACTCACCTCGCCGTGTTTGGAGGAGGAGGAATGCTGCCTATGACCCCAAGAACACAATCCCCACCGTCAAACATGGAGGTGGAAACATTATGCTTTGTGGGTGTTTTTCTGCTAAGGGGACAGGACAACTTCACCGCATCAAAGGGACGATGGACAGGGAATGCACCCAACGTTATGGAGTCAGCAGGAGCAGGTGCCCCTGTTATGGGGGTAGAGGAGCGCGTCCAGGAGCATGCGGCAATGCTTCACCATCTCGGCGCCGCTATGGACCGCGTCCTTCAGACCATGGATAGCTACCACTGTTGTGTCGTCATGTACCGTCAAATCTTGGGTGAGAACCTCCTTCCCTCTGCCAGGGCATTGAAAATGGGTCGTGGATGGGTTTTCCAGCATGACAATGACCCAAAACACACAGCCAAGGCAACAAAGGAGTGGCTCAAGAAGAAGCACATTAAGGTCCTGGAGTGGCCTAGCCAGTCTCCAGACCTTAATCCCATAGAAAATCTGTGGAGGGAGCTGAAGGTTCGAGTTGCCAAACGACAGCCTCGAAACCTTAATGACTTGGAGAAGATCTGCAAAGAGGAGTGGGACAAAATCCCTCCTGAGATGTGTGCAAACCTGGTGGCCAACTACAAGAAACATCTGACCTCTGTGATTGCCAACAAGGGTTTTGCCACCAAGTACTAAGTCATGTTTTGCACAGAAGTCAAATACTTATTTCCCTCATTAAAATGCAAATCAATTTATAAAATTTTTCACATGCGTTTTTCTGGATTTGTTTGTTGTTATTCTGTCTCTCACTGTTCAAATAAACCTACCATTAAAATTATAGACTGATCATTTCTTTGTCAGCGGGCAAACGTATAAAATCTGCAGGGGATCAAATACTTTTTTCCCTCACTGTACATCCTATATACGTCCTGCACCTTACGGTCAGATGCCGAGCAGTTGCCATACCAGGCGGTAATGCAACCGGTCAGGATGCTCTCGATGGTGCAGCTGTAGAACTTTTTGAGGATCTGGGGACCCATGCCAAATCTTTTCAGTCTCCTGAAGGGGAAAAGGTTTTGTCGTGCCCTCTGCACGACTGTCTTGGTGTGTTTGGACCATGATAGTTTATTGTTGATGTGGACACCAAGAAACTTGAAACTCTCGACCCGGTCCACTACTGCCCGACGATGTTAATGGGGGGCCTGTTCGGTCCACCTTTTCCTGTAGTCCACGATCACCTCCTTTGTCTTGCTCACATTGAGGGAGAGGTTGTTGTCCTGGCACCGCACACGGCCAGTTCTCTGACCTCCTCCCTATAGGCTGTCTCATCGTTGTCAGTGATCAGGCCTACCACTGTTGTGTCGTCAGCAAACTTAATGGTGATGTTGAAGTCGAGTTTGGCCTCGCAGTCGTGGGTGAACAGGGAGTACAGGAGGGGACTAAGCACACACCCCTGAGGGGCCCCAGTGTTGAGGATCAGCATGGCAGGCGTGGTGTTGCCTACCCTTACCACCTGGGGGCTTCCCGTCAGGAAGTCCAGGATCCAGTTGCAGAGGGAGGTGTTTAGTCTCAGATTCCTTAGCTTAGTGATGAGCTTCGTGGGCACTATGGTGTTGAACGCTGAGCTGTAGTCAATGAACAGCATTCTCGCATAAGTGTTCCTTTTGTCCAGGTGGGAAAGGGCAGTGTGGAGTGCGAATGAGATTGCGTCATCTGTGGATCTGTTGGGGCGGTATGCGAATTGGAGTGGGTCTAGGGTATCCGGGAGGATGCTGTTGATGTGAGCCATGACCAGCCTTTCAAAGCACTTGATGGCTACCGACGTGAGTGCTGCAGGGCGGTAATGATTTCGGCAGGTTACCTTCGCTTTCTTGGGCACAGGGACTATGGTGGTCTGCTTGAAACATGTAGGTACTACAGACTCCGTCAGGGAGAGGTTGGAAATGTTAATGAAGACACTTGCCAGTTGGTCCGCACATGCTTTGAGTACACGTTCTGGTAATACATCTGGCCTTACGGCTTCGTGAATGTTGGCCTGTTTAAAGGTCTTGCTCACATCGGCTTCCCGAGAGCGTTATCACACAGTCATCCAGAACAGCTGGTGTTCTCGTGCATACTTCAGTTTTGCTTGCCTTGAAGAGAGCATAAAAGACCTTTAGCTTGTCTGGTAGGCTCGCGTCACTGGGCAGCTCTAGCATCACTACTCTGGACGGTTCTGATATGTGGACAACTATAAATACCAGTCTGGCTAGACTGTAAATTCTCCTTCCAGACTCACATTAAGCATCTCCAATCCAAAGTTAAATCTAGAATCGGCTTCCTATTTCGCAACAAAGCCTCCTTCCCTCGTGCTGCCAAACTTACCCTCGTAAAACTGACAATCCTACCAATCCTTGACTTCGGCGATGCCATTTACAAATTAGCCTCCAACACTCTACTCAGTAGATTGGATGCAGTCTATCACAGTGCCATCAGTTTTGTCACCAATGCCCCCATATACTACCCACCACTGCGACCTGTATGCTCTCATTGGCTGGTCCTCGCTACATATTCGTTGCCAAACCCAATAGCTCCAGGTCATCTATAAGTCCTTGCTAGGAATAGATCTGCCTTATCTCAGCTCACTGGTCACAATAGCAATACCAACCCGTAGCACGCGCTCCAGCAGGTATATTTCACTGGTCATCCCTAAAGCCAACAGCTACTTTGGCCGCCTTTCCTTCCAGTTCTCTGCTGGCAAGGACTGGAACGAATTGACTTATATCTCCCTCACTAACTATAAGCGTCAGCTGACAGAGCAGCTTACCGATCGCTGCAGCTGTAAACTGCCCATCTGTAAATAGCCCATCCAGCCAACTACCTACCTCATCCCCATATTGTTTTTGTTTTTCTGCTCTTTTGCACACCAGTATTTCTACTTGCACATCCTCATCTGCACATATATCACTCCAGTGTAAATTGCTAAATTGTAATTACTTCACCACTATAGGCCTATTTATTGCCTTACCTCCTTACTTCATTTGCACACACTGTACATAGATTTTTTGTAATGGTCCTGTGTGTATTTGTGTAGTGCGTCAGGCGCAGGTTAGCAGAATAGAGTAATCAACGTAATTTACTCAAAATATAAAAATAACAACGGTACACTCACGAGCCCACAAAGACCAAGTTACAACAAACAATCACAAAGACAAGGGGGGAGGTTTAAATAAGGAACATGTAATTAGTGATTGGAAACCAGGTGTGTATAATGAAGATAAAAACATCGAAAATGAAAAGTAGATTGGCGGCAGCTAGAAAACCGGCGACGTCGACCACTGAAAACCGCCAGAACAAGGAGAGGGACCAACTTTGGCTGAAGTCGTGACATTTTTCTATTGTGTTATTGACTGTATGTTTGTTTATCCCATGTGTAACTCTGTCGTTGTTTTTGTCGCACTGCTTTGCTTTATCTTGGCCAGGTCACCGTTGTAAATGAGAACTTGTTCACAACTAGCCTACCTGGTTAAATAAAGGTGAAATAAATAAAAAAGTATAACGCTACAAATTAAATCAAATAAAATTTTATTGGTCACATACACATATGTATTTAGCAGATGTTCTTGTGGGTGTGGCGAAATAGTGGTGTTCCTAGCTCCAACAGTGGGGTATTATAAAACAAATCACAACAATACACACAAATCTAAAAGTAAAATAATGGAATAAAGAAAAATATAAAAAGTTAGGACGAGCAATGTCGGAGTGGCGTTGACTAAAATACAGTAGAATAGAATACAGTATATACATATGAAATGAGTAAAGCAGTATATAAACATTATTGAAGTGACCAGTGATTTCATGTCTATGTACAGTTGAAGTCGGAAGTTTACATACACTTAGGTTGGAGTCATTAAAACTTGTTTTTCAACCACTCCACAAATTTCTTGTTAACAAACTACAGTTTTGGCAAGTCGGGTTAGGACATCTACTTTGTGCATGACAAGTCATTTTTCCAACAATTGTTCAGACAGATTATTTCACTTATGATTCACTGTATCATAATTCCAGTGGGTCAGAAGTTTACATACACTAAGTTGACTGTGCCTTTAAACACCTTGGAAAATTCCAGAAAATGATGTCATGGCTTTAGAAGCTTCTGATAGGCTAATTGACATAATTTGTAGGTGTACCTGTGGATGTATTTCAAGGCCTACCTTCAAACTCAGTGCCTCTTTGCTTGACATCATGGACAAATTAAAAGAAATCAGCCAAGACCTCAGAAAAACAATTGTAGACCTCCACAAGTCTGGTTCATCCTTGGGAGCAATTTCCAAACGCCTGAAGGTACCACGTTCATCTGTACAAAAAATAGTATGCAAGTATATACACCATGGGACCACGCAGCCGTCATACCGCTCAGGAAGGAGACGCATGAACATACTTATGTGCGAAAAGTGAAAATCAATCCCATAACAACAGCAAAGGACCTTGTGAACATGCTGGAGGAAACAGGTACAAAAGTATCTATATCCGCAGTAAAACGAGTCCTATATCGACATAACCTGAAAGGCAGCTCAGCAAGGAAGAAGCCACTGCTCCAAAACCGCCATAAAAAAGCCAGACTACGGTTTACAACTGCACATGGGGACAAAGATCGTACTTTTTGGAGAAATGTCCTCTGGTCTGATGAAACAAAAATAGAACTGTTTGGCCATAATGACTATCATTATGTTCTGAGGAAAAAGGGGGAGGCTTGCAAGCCGAAGAACACCATCCCAACCGTGAAGCACGAAGGTGGCAGCATCATGTTGTGGGGGTGCTTTGTTGCAGTAGGGACTGGTGCACTTCACAAAATAGATGGCATCATGATGCAGGAAAATTATGTGGATATATTGAAGCAACATCTCAAGACATCAATCAGGAAGTTAAAGCTTGGTCGAAAATGGTCTTCCAAAGTTGTGGCAAAATGGCTTAAGGACAACAAAGTCAAAGTATTGGAGTGGCCATCACAAAGCCCTGACCTCAATCCTATAGAAAATGTGTGTCTGTCTAGGCTAGGGTGTCAGGTAAGGTGATAGGATCCTTAACTAGCCTCTCAAAGCACTTCATGTTGACAGAAGTGAGTGTTGCGGGGCGATAGTCATTTAGTTTGGTTACCTTTGCTTTCTTGGGTACAGCAACAATTGTGGACATCTTAAAGCAAGTGGTGACAGTAGACTGGGCAAGGGAGAGATTGAATATGTCCGTAAACACTCCAGGAAGCTGTTCTGACCATGCTCTGAGGATGCGGCTAGGGATGCCGTCTGGACCGGCAGCCTTGCGAGGGTTAACGCGCTTAAGTCTTACGTCGGCCACGGAGATCGAGAGTCCATAGTCCTTGGGAGAGGGCTGTGTCGATGGCACTGTGTTATCCTCAAAGCGGGCGAAGGTGTTTAGCTTGTAAATAAGGTATCTGTTTTTATTTGTAATACATTTGCAAACATTTCTAAAAACCTGTTTTCTCTTTGTCATTATGGGATATTGTGTGTAATCGAGCGCACAGCTATGCAATCTCAATACACAAACATTGGCAGTAGAATGGCCTTACTGAAGAACTTGGTAACTTTCAACGTGGCACCGTCACAGGATGTAAGTTTGTCAAATTTCTGCCCCGCTAGAGCTGCCCCGGTCAACTGTAAGTACTGTTATTGCGAAGTGGAAATGTCTAGGAGCAACAACGGCTTAGCCACAAAGAAGTAGGCCACACAAGCTCACACAACAGGACTGCCGAGTGCTGAAGCGCGTAGCGTGTAAAAATCATCTGTCCTCGGCTGCAACACTCACTACCAAGTTCCAAACTGCCTCTGGAAGCAACATCAGCACAAGAACTGTTCTTTGGGAGCTTCATGAAATGGGTATCCATGGCCGAGCAGCCGCACACAAGCTTAAGGCTGTAATGGTGTAAAGCTCGCCACCATTGGACTCTGGAGCAGTGGAAACGCGTTCTCTGGAGTGATGAATCAAGCTTTACCGTCTGGCACTTCGTCAGATAAATCTGGATTTGGCAGATGCCATGAGAACGCTACCTGCTCCAATGCATAGTGCCAACTGTAAAGTTTGGTGAAGGATGAATAATGGTCTGGGGCTGTTTTTCATGGTTCGGGCTAGGCCCCTTAGTGCCAGTGAAGGGAAATCTTAATGCCACAACATACAATGACATTCTAGACCAGTGGTCACCAACCGGTCGATCGCAATCGACTGGTCGATCTTCAAAGCATTCCTAGTCGATCACCAAATATTTCTGTAGAAAAGCCAACAAACGATAAAGGCTTGCTCTCCTTTTTTAAAATCGTGTTGAGCTGTTGCCGGTAGTTGCACTTGATTCAAAAGTCCTGCACTCCGGCTAAGCAAAGTGTTCCCATGAGACAAACTCCGCCTACCTGGCGGACCTGCAAATCTGTGACTAAATCGAGTGCACCTACTGCGCTGCCCATTCAGATAGCTCAAATCACCGTGGAAACACATCTACCATGAACCTGGCCACAGCCAAGTTTAATAGGCTACTAGCATACGTCAGATTTAATAACCATGACCACAGATAGACTATCAACGAATACAGGAGTATACAGCGAGTTTAAGTTCATATTCAGCACTGTCACTGTTTTTATTCAACACTATTACAAAACGAGCTTCTCCGTACTTCCACTCGGGCTGCAGCTGCAATGAATGAGTAGCCAATTATCGTTAACCCTGTGTTTTATTATTATTAGCAGCTTGTTGTGTTGATTTTAATATGAAGGAATATTTAACTTTCTCTGGTCATAGGAACAACATGAATTTGTGCATGAGTCCGATGCAGTGCGACTCGAGTTTCGCCATCAGGTGGAAGACGGTGTCCCCTCTCTCTGGTCAGTCTCACTGGAGGAAAGGAAGGAGAGAGCAGGGACCATGAGAGGCGGTTGGGAAAAATCATTTTGAACGGTCATCCAACTAGGAATTCCAAGTCGGAAACTTTCTAGAGCTCTGACTTTTCAACCTGAAGATCACTGACGTCGTGATTTGACCTTGTTGACCATCAGATGCAGTCCAGTAAAACAAAAAGGCGAATTACTTCAATTCATGCTCCACAGTGTCTCACAAGTGTTAAACCACTTGATTTATTTTGTTATCAATGCTCGAGTTGTGAAATATAATATGGTCTTATTAACAATATTGGCAGGCCAATCATATAGCCAATATGTTGTGATAATGTATTAATCCTACTGCCCAAACCTCATTCCTACAAAACTGTTTGTGTGAGGTTATGTAAAAAAAAAAATCTGAGCAGTAGATCTCAGCTTGCTTTTTGACTGCGAAAGTGATCTTGACTCATAAAAGGTTGGTGACCACTGTTCTAGACGGTTCTGTGCTTACAACTTTTTGGCAACGGTTTGGGGAAGGCCCTTTCCTGTTTCAGCATGACAATGTTCCAGTGCACAAAGCGAGGTCCGTACAGAAATGGTTTGTCGAGATTGGTGTGGAAGAACTTGACTGGCCTGCACACAGCCCTAACCTCAACACGTTTGGGATGAATTGGACCAAAGACTGCAAGCCAGGCCTAATGGCCTAACATCAGTGCCCGACCGCACTAATGTTCGTGGCTGAATGGAAGCAAGTCCCGCAGCAATGTTCCAACATCTAGTGGAAGCCTTCCCAGAAGAGTGGAGGCTGTTGTAGCAGAAAAGGGGTGTTCACATACTTTTGGTCACGTAGTGTATCTAGCAGGCTAACATTACATTTTGAATTCCATACTGTAGCTAGATCACCTGGCATGTGCTGCACAATAGTGAGTGACTCACAAGGCTCCGGTCTCTCATTGTTGTGTGGTTGTAAACAAACATCATGTGCCACACCCCCTAGTCACCTGCCACCCCCCCTAGTGGACATCCGGTGTCTGTTTGACCTGCAGCCATTCCCCCAGTACTCTCTCTATCCCTCTCCCTCTGCCTCTGTGTGTGTAATTGTGTGGTTGAAGACAGGTGTGCTGGAGTCAGAGCAGAGCCCCACCAGCTACAACCCATTCCTTAAACAAGACCTCTACATATACTCAGTCCTGCCACTTCCACTCTGCCAGGTCGTAATCTCTGCTCAGTCAGTTTATGCTTCTAGCTATTATTATTATTCAAGATCCTGTTACCCTGCTGTACCTGTTTCCCTGCCTGACACTGTTTATCCTCTCACTGCAGTTTTGTCGCCCTGACTCTGGCTCCTGTCTCCTGTTCCACATCTCACCACCCTGCTATCCTGTTCTGGACTCACCACACCACCACTCCCTTGGATTCCTCTCCGGACCTGTTTACCCTGTCCCATCCCAGCACACTCCAGCCTCCACATCTGGTTTCCTACAACTAATCCGAGCTTCCCCGGATCTGCACTCCATATCTCCCTGTGTTACAATAAATACCTTGGTTCATTCATCTCTATTTTCTCGTCTGTGTCTGCTCTTGGGTTCCCCTGTGCCGCTCCGCTTAATAGTAAGCTTCATAATGAAAAATGTGACAGGTGAAATGAAGAAAGCGATATTCTTTGTCTCCAAGTTGACTGCAGGTATTTACTTAAAAAGTAGCTATAAATATTCACTTTTTTTAAAGAAATAGTTAACGGTATTGACAGTATTGAAAAATCATCCTGTGTCTTTTTCCAAATACCCTGGTATATGGAATATATACGGTATAATGCCCAAGCCTACTTGGAGTCATCTTGGGTTTGGCTGCTGGTGTGGCAGCCGGAGAGACGGTGGGTGCATCCCAAATCGGCACCGTATGCCCTACATTGGGGAAAGCCAGTGTCATTTAGAAGGTAACCTGTGCCGTCCACGTCAAGGATGCTCCAGTCTCTGCTTTGGCTCATCTGAAATACATTTCCATTGCACATTTTCATTATTGGAGCCTCAAGGCCATACAGGCACTGACCAGAAGGGTGCGAGAGTTCAGTAGCCCTGAGAGTCTCGTTTACCTAGCGTTCTCAAAACCTCTTTCAACTGGCAATTACTTTTCAGACCACTAATCTGCAAATGACTAATTACTGATGCCGGAGCCAGTAAAGTTGCTAAGTGTTACTTGTTGAAAAAGTCTGACTGTTGCCTGAAGTGCTTCTCATCCTGGCAGCTTACTGAGGGTAATTCTTAGTTGCTACGTATAGCCTAGCAGTGCCGTTATGTTATAAAGACAAGAACATTCAGGGAATATTGTTTTGCCAGCTGCTATGTTCGCTTCAACAAAATCCAATCTGTCTCTCTGGGATTTCTAGTTGGTATGACCAAGTCCGTAACAACCTCTATGTGAACCCAGGCAGGGTTGGTTTTGTGCCGGACTGGAGCCTGTCTGTCTCTCTGCAGCACTGATGTCAATGTCTTGGGCGTCAGTAGACCTCAGCCCTGGCTGAGACAGTCTTCCCCAAAAGGAAATCACAGCGCATGAGAGAAAGGAGAGGGAGAGTGCAGAGACTAGTCACCCATGAGGCTTTTGTTGCCACAGTTGAGTGAGTGGCGGTGTAAAAGCAGACTGTGCTACTCCCAGCTTTGTGCCGGGCCATGATTCACCACCACACTCAGTACACATGAGCTCCCTGTGTGAATGGGCAGGACTGTGGGGGAATCACCACAACAACACCCCCTCAGAGTCGCCTGTGTACACTCAGTTCCCACCCACTATAGCCCCAGGAGGTGTCTAACATGGCACTCTATTCACTTTAAATAGTGTGCTATTTTTTTAACAGAGCCCAAAGGGTGCACAGTAGTGCACAATTTAGGGAATAGGGTGCCATTTGGGATGCAGTTCCAGGAAGTGTGACAATAGAAATCATCAGGGCCTCAGAGAATATGGAGATTTAATCTTATACAAGTCTTAACGAGCAGGATCTCTCCTCAATCCCATGGAAATCCTATAGATGTCAAACAAAGCTCTGTGTGGCTGTGCAACACATGATTTCCTTTCACTTCTTGGGCCAGTTGGATTTGCCTCACATGCCGTCTTTGGACTTGCGTACAGTCTTTTGATTTGACAGAGTGAATTGTGGAATGTGCCAGTCTTTAAAACATGTTTTAAAATTTAAAGTATCTACAAAATATTTTATTCTCTAGGCCTTCTATGCACTTAGGCAAGACCACAGATACTAGCCTACTTTTAGCTTATAACTACTTTATTACCAGGCAGATTTATAAACGTGGAGCAACTGGGGTTTACACTGTGTTAGTAATGTTAGATTACTTGTTAGATACTACTGCATGGTCGGAACTAGAAGCACAAGCATTTCGCTACACTCGCATTAACATCTGCTAACCATGTGTATGTGACAAATAAAATTTGATTTGATTTGATTTGGAATTGACTGAACCAGATAAAGGCCTCTTTCTTAATTGCTGCTGTCTTGGTGCTTGGTGTGTTGGTGAATTGATACCCTGCTATCTGGGAATTGTGGGGGCTTGTTCAAGGTCCCTAAGCACCAGCATTCTTTGAGAGCCTGAGTGAATATTGGGATTCTGAGCATATGTCAGCCATGCAGTGGTGAAGCAGGTGCTGTGTCCACATATTCTGATTCCTACCACTATGTTTCCCTCCCTGGTGGGCCCTGTGCATTATGGCTCCTCCGCTGGTTCACACACTCACTCATAATAGGCTATGCCTCCTTACACCAAAGATCTGACTGAACTTGCAGCAGTGAGTTCAAGTGCAATCTCAGAGGATTACAAATATTATAGGAAATAGCCCAGTTATTTCCTTTATATTATTTCCTCTCACCTTGATACTGAATACTGCATTGTTGGGAAAGAGCTTGCCAGTAAGCATTTCACTGTTCTGTTTTACACCTACTGTTTACAGTGCATGTGACAAACGTTGAAACTTGAAACTAATATTGTTTGGTGGTTTACCAGGTCTACATTCTCCATGGAATAGCTCTCACTGATGTCACTGCCAAATTATGTAAACAGTCTGTTATAGGCAGCAGGTAGCCTAGCAGTTAAAACCTCTTAGGGATAACTGGGGCGCTAGCGCCCCAATCCCGACACTACCCGGTGAAATGTAAGGCGCAAAATTAAAAATCCAAAAGTTGAATTATTAAACATTCATCAATATACAAGTGTTGCATAGTCATCAAAAGCTCTGATTCTTGGCACTGTCACTGTCAGGGATCAGCCAGGCTCCACCACCACACAATCACAGAGATCACTGTCACCTGAGTTCTAATCACCCACACCTGCACGTCATTGGATCATCAGCACAGTCAGCATATAGGCACTCCCCCTACACAGTCACTTTGTCTGGTCTCGTTTGAGTAAGGACTCACTCCCTGTTCCTCTAACCTCGACCTTCGTTATCTACCTTGTTTCATCTACCTTCCAGTGTCTCCCTCGTCTTCCTGGTTCCAGTGTTCATCCTCCGGCTACCTCCTTCTCCTCATACAAGAATACCTGTCTGGATTTCCCATCACCATCTTACAGAGACTTTCTCTACTTCATTTTTTCATCACCAGCTATATTTCATTAAACCTGTTACTCCTTTTTGAAACCTTTTTGTCTTGAGTCTCTGTTCCATAACAGTCACAGCGTTGTCAGATTTCAAAAAGGCTTTACGGCAAAAGCACAACATTTGATTGTTTGAGGATAGCACCTCTCATTTTTATGCATTAGCATAAATTCATATCCAGCGCGGGTCACACAAAACCCATATAAGAGCTAAAATAAATCACTTAACTTTCGAAGAACTTCTGCTGAGGGCATCCAAAGTGTCCAAACAAGAGAATCCATGGTTCTTTTGATAGAAAAAGTCATTTATTATTATCATTTATTGGTTGGCGCATTATGTTCAGAAAATCCACCGTCGAGTCGCCCGTTGTACAGTGAAGAGAAAGCGTTCAAATTATACCTATCAACTTTGCCCAAACAAATCAAACATTATTTATAATGCATCCTTAGGTATCCTTTTATGAATATTAATGATTATATTTTACACGGATATAAAAGGAAAATAAAGAGGGGCGCGCTCATGGTCTCGCGCCCAGGAAAAGTTATTGACATCTGTGGTCCCTTCACTATTTCTTCTTCTATTCGGTTCTGTTCAATGATAAAGCCTTGAAACTATGTCTAAAGACTGTTGACATCTAGTGGAAGCCATGGGTACTGCAATCTGGGAGCTATTTTACATGGATTTCAATAGGAAGCCTATCAAACTGAGGAAATGTCACAACAACAAAAAAATTCTGGACAGAAATTCCTTGGGTTTTCACCTGTTATATCAGTTCTGTTATACTCACAAACATTATTTTAACAGTTTTAGAACCTTCAGAGTGTTTCCTATCGAATAGTACTAATTATGTGCATATCCTAGTTTCTGGGCCTGAGTGGCAGGCATTTTACTTTGGGCATGCCAGACTCTCCAAAACCGTCACCACTGCTGATGATGCCTAAAGAGTTAAGAGTGTTAAGCCAGTAACCGAAAGGTTGCTGGTTTGAATCCCCGAGCCGGCAAGGTGCAAAAAATCTGCCGTTCTGCCCTTTGAGCAAGGCAGTTAACCCCCAACAACAACTGCTCCCCGGGCGCCAATGACGTGGATGTCGATTTAAGGCAGCCCCCCACACCTCTCTGATGAAGAGGTTCTGGTTTAAATGCAGAAGACACATTTCGGTTGAATGCATTCAGTTGTGCAACTGACTAGGTATCCCCCCTTTCCCCTGTTATTTGAGGTTCTCTGAGCTGCTGTATTTTAAAACCAAATGCATAACTAATTTGGATAAGCCTAGTTCCAAGACAATTAACTGAAACAGTCAGGAGAGGGCAGTAAATGTACATTCTAACAAATCAGTGAATGTTTGTGTTTTAAAAGTGATACAACTTGTGTCTAAACATGGTAAAGTAACTGCACATTAATATTTCTGGGGTTCTTATTAACAAACCTTTATTATGCATGCCCTACTGAGCTGTTGCCAAAGGTCAAAGTTTTTGCAGTGATAACATTTCTGTGAAGATATAGGGAAAACAGACTTAAAGCTAACGAGGATTCTTCTTTTAGGTAAGAAAGCTAGCTAGCTAATTCAGCCTAATGCTTTTTCAACATGTTTTTGATGATCTCATTTGTGTAAAGATTTTCCAGTGGATATCTGTAATGGTAGAATCAGTCATTTCAGTTTAGCTATAAATCTTTTTCTGATGTGATGTCATTCCTTCGGATTACATCTCACTCAATTACTGTACTACTGTACTATCAACTGGCTTGCTATATTAGGCAGCTTTAGATGCGAGACTAAAATGAATGTATTTATATTAATCTATAAAGATTATAAAAAGGCCAGTATGTAGGTAGGTAGCTAGCTAGCTAGGCTGAAACTGCTGGGGAAGAGCTAGCTAGATAGCTAAGTCACACCATCAGCTGAGTTCATCAATGTAGCTAATGAACTATATATTTGCTAGTTATATTCAAGACTTAAGCACATAACACCCAGACAGATGTAGAACTTTAAGGACCTCCTGAGCACAAGGTAAATCTGAGGTTATTCAGTAAGGTGTAACATGTTAGATACATATATAGGTAACTTCCAAAATAATGGAAACACTTGAGTAAATGAAGGATACAAATCATATTGAAAGCCGATGCTTCCACAAAGGTGTGGCTCCTGAGTTAATTAAGCAACTAAAATCCCATCATGCTTAGGGTGATGTATAAAAATGCTGGGCAGGCCATTATTTTGGCTACCATAGAAATGCCCTCATAGGAAGACAATGCCACCATCCACAGGGCACAAGTGCCTGAATGGTTTGATGAGCATGAAAACGATGTAAGCCATATGCCATGACCGTCTGTCACCAGAGCTCAACTGAATTTAACACTTATGGGAGATTTTGGAGCGGTGCCAGAGACAGTGTTTTCCACCACCAACAAAACACCAAAGGATGGAATTGCTTGTAGAAGAATGGTGTGGTATCCCTCCAATAGAGTTTGACACTTGTAGAATCTATGCCAAGGTGCATTGAAGCATTTCTGGCTGGTGATGACCCAATGCCCTATTAAGACACTTTGTTGGTGTTGCCTTTTATTTTGGCAGTTACCTGTAGATCCACAAATGTTATTCACTATCATGCAGAATTGTTATCTCATTGTAACTTATGGAGCTTCTTCTATAATACAGACATGGGTGATTTCTGTTCCAAGTAGTTGCCAAAAAAATATTTCTCAAAATTACCCAGTCTTCCAGAAAACCTGGTTGGAAGTTTCCCCGAATCAGCAGGAAATCTCATTCAACTAGTCATGGTCTTCAATTTAGAGCACAATTAGTTCAGTGAAGTGTTAGTGCTGGAACAAAAACCTGTACACTCCTGTTTAAAATAAACTTTGTCTGTCTTGACTACAATTGCCTAAATACAGGAACAACTTATTTTGCTAATCCATGCAGATGTGTCATCTGATTTCCAAGGAGCCTGGTACAGATAGATGCAACCATACTCATCCAGGTTGTCTGCTACCAGCAGGAACATGGAGCATTGTGTCAGTAAGTCATGTCGGCACACATCGTTAACAGTTGAGACGAGCACAGAGTCAAGCTGCAGTACAGTGCCCCTGAATGGAGAGCATGTTGTGGCGTTAAGGGCCTTGCTCAAGGGCCCAACAGTAGGGGAAGGTCTTTAGGATGTGAACCCAGCAGCCCTCCAGTTGCCAGATCAGTTCCCTCCTTTTTTTCTAGCACCTGGCCCGGGCTTTGAAGCAGCCACCTTTCGGTTATAGATCCAACTCCTTAGGCGCTGGGCTCCCTACCGATACTATTTGAACTAATACGCCAGTCATATGAGGAGTGGAGAAGACATATGCACCATAAACCTGTCTGGTGGAGTAACTCCGTCAGAGACACTGATTAGAGGGTTAGACAGGAGACCCTAGGCCAATGAGGGTTCACTGGTGAGGGCTTAGGGGTCAGAGAGTGGGCCAGTTAATTTAACATGGCCCAGTCCTCCAGGTGGGTGGAGTTTGTACATTTTACACCATTCCATTGGTCCTTAAGTGAAATCTCCACCCATCTGTGGCAAGTAAGTGCGAAGTTAGACATGAAGATGCAATTTCAAACAGACTAAGGCTGCTTTCAAATCAAAATGCCTAAAATGCATGTCTGACGCAGCGGTGTGGTGAGGAGAAACACTTCTATATTTTCAATGGATACATCTTTGCAACTTTTCATGGACAGCGCAACACAATGCTAGGGCTTTCCAACTCCTCCCATTGAAAACCGTTGAGTCTCTTACACATCAATTTGTCTGATTTGAAGGCCCCTTTATATTTCTCAATAATGTAATGCTTGTTACATATTAACTATTGCTCCCTTTCTTTCAAGCACACTCAGTACTTCTATCCAGCTCACTCCAGGTGATACAGAGACAGAATATTCCAAGGGCCTCCAGAGCCTTCTGACCAACTACCTGCGATCTCTCCAGAGCACAGAGTAGGCTACGCTCGTAATAGTATACTTATGAAACCTTCACTATTGCTGTCTGTGATATAGCGTTTAATCAAGGGTCACTGGTTATTTTTACTGTACTTTAACTCGTGCTCTCTCCTCCCTCAGTCTCCCAGACTTTAATAAAAAAACTAACATGAATCTTTCCCCCTGTCCCCAGGTGAGTCTGCTGGGCCCTGGAACTCTAGAGCAGCATATCAAAACATGCCACCGTGTTGTCAGCAGGTCGTTCCCTGAGGAAGAATACAAAGGCCAAGGCTTTCAGTGGCAGGATTTAGGGGTTGATTAAATGCAATAAAGCTGTGTATAAATTGTATATATTGTTAGGTTACAAAATAAATCTGCCTGTTGGTCTTCACATTTTTTTAACTACTGTGATAACTTAAACATGCCTACTATCAATCAAGACAACACTTAGAGCTTATGATTCAAGTGTCCAGGGTGAATACATTTTTATTGATGTATGAGACATCACACAGGTGTCAACTAAAATACAGTGCACAAAAGATTAGGAACACCTTAATATTGAGTTACACCCCTTTTGTCCTCAGAACAGCCTCAATTCGTCGGGGCATGGACTACAAGGTGCCAAGCGTCCCTCTGAATGGCACACATCCATGTCTCAAGGCTTAAAATCCTTCTTTAACCTTTCTCCTCCCCTTCATCTGCACAGATTGAAATGGATTTAACAGGTGATATCAATACGGGATCATAGATTTCACCTGGATTCACCTAGTCAGTCTGTTGTTTTTGTACACTCAGTGTATATCAAAGACCAGATTGAAGAAAGTCCAAAGTGGACAAGTCCAAAAATATAAAATGTCAAAGTCCTATTTTAAAAGTCCTTGAGGAGCGTTCCGTGGTCCCACCATGCCAGGCACGCTCTGAGGGATCCATGCCAGTGTTCGCAGCAGGCCTCTCCTGGGTTGTGTTGAATTGAGTGAAAGACAAATATTCTGTCAGCAGATTGCACTGAGACACCGTAGGGCCAAGTCCAATAAACCTCCACAATACCTCTCCAAAAATTCTTAAACAAAATAACAATAAGCCACAATGGAACTTAGGAAAGGAGTAATAATATCAAAGCAAAAACAAATGATAATGGGGAAATGGTCAAAAGACTTAAACAAATATAATGGGAAAATCAACAAGGCTTGATACATTAATTTAAACCAAAATAAATGGAGGCAGGGATAGTGGCTCGAGTCATGTTATCTGGTGTCAATAAAGTCCAATCTAAGTTCAGGTTTTCAATAGTCTTTGTAGTAAGAGCCAGTGGGGGACTCAAATAGCCCAGATTTGAGCGGGTAGTGTTCAAGGCAAAAAAGCTGTAATCCACAATGATTTCTCGAGTGCAATCGAAAGGAATTCGAAAGAGAGTCTATACCGGTACGAATGGAATTAAAAGTGTAGGCTACTTCATTTAGGGAAGGGTGAACGTGCTTCCCACTCCCAGTATCCTAAAAGGCCTTCTTTCTTGTTCACAGTAGGCAGACTGGCATTAACGAGTGCATAGCTCACAAAGCAGTAGAGAACGTGGGCAGGCATTGCTAGCAGGTGACATGTTGGAAATGGGTATGGAGAGGTACTTAGATTTGGGAAGGGTGAAGCATTCACCCTCCCAATTTCCCAAAAGGCCCCCTATCCGTTCCTCTCGCAGCAGTCAATCCAGTCCACAGTGGCTTGTTGATTCGTAGTTCGTCCTTCTGTCAGGTCACGGCAGCTATTGGCTCAAATTTCCTGTACTAACTTTTCCCGTTTGTTTGTCTTTAGAAAAGTTTGTCCATATGTTTGTCTTTGCCATGTTATTGTGTCACATCCATCTGTTATCTCCAAGTCTCCATTGCTTTCTAGCCTCTGATGGCTTCTTCTCTGATAGCCAGTTCGCATCTGCCACTTTCACACATTCAGGTGCTCCTCCAAGTAAATCAAATCAAATTTTATTGGTCACATACACATGGTTAGCAGATGTTAATGCAAGTGTAGCGAAATGCTTGTGCTTCTAGTTCCAACAGTGCAGTAATATCTAACAAATAATCTAACAATTCCCAACAACTACCTAATACACACAAATCTAACAAGTAATCTAACAAAGTACCAGATACTGTGGTCAATCTGAGCTGATCTTTTGTTCACTGGCAGCGGCTTTGGCATCAGACGTGTTGATATCATCTCTTGGCCTTGGCCAGAAGAACTAGTTGACTCAATTTCTATGCATGCACTTAACTTCTGATCTCCGTGCTTCGGTTTGTCTGTAAAACATAAAGATGTAATCTTTCAAAGATGATTCAAATATGAAATCCTACTCTATTTCTGTCATGCCTATCCTCAAAACTATGTAGCTTGTTAAAACATAAATGATTGTGCCATTTGACAAACATTTTGTGAGCCTAAATAAGTAAATAAAAATCCTCATCAATCTACACACAATACCCGGTAATGACAAAGTGAAAACAGGTTTAGAAAAAGATGTACATTTATTAAAAATAAAAATACCTTATTTACATAAGTATTCAGACCCTTTGCTATGAGAGTTGAAATTGAGCTCAGGTGCATCTTGTTTCCATTGATCACCCTTGAGATGTTTCTACAACTTGATTGGAGTCCACCTGTGGTAAATTCAATTGATTAGACAGGATTTGGAAAGGCACACACCTGTCCTATATAAAGGTCCCACATTTGACAGTGTATGTCAGAGCAAAAACCAAGCCATAAGGTCAAAGTTATTAGCCGTAGAGCGCCGAGACAGGATTGTGTCGAGGCACAGATCTGGGGAAGGGTACCAAAGAATTGCAGCATTGAAGGTCCACAAGAACACAGTGGCCTCTGAGCAATCAGGGGAGAGAAGGGCCTTTGTCAGGGAGTTGACCAAGAACCTGATGGTAACTGACAGAGCTCCAGAGTTCCTCTGTGGAGACTGGAGAACCTTCCAGAAAGACAACCATCTCTGCAGCACTCCACCAATCAGGTCTTTATGGTAGAGACGGAAGCCAACCCTCAGTAAAAAAAAAGGCACATGACAGCACGCTTGGAGTTTGCCAAAAGGCACCTAAAGACTCAGACTCTAAACAAGATTCTCTGGTCTGATGAAACCAAGATTGAACTCTTTGGCCTGAATGCCAAGCATCATGTTTGGCGAAACCAGGCACCGCTCAACACCTGGCCAATACCATCCCTCTGGTGAAGCATTGTGGTGGCAGCATCATGCTGTGGGGATGTTTTTCAGTGGCAGGGACTGCGAAACTAGTCAGGATCGAGGGAAAGATGAACAAAGCTAAGTACAGAGATTCTTGATGAAAACCTGCTCCAGAGCTCTCAGGACCTCAGACTGGGGTGACATTTCACCTTCCAACAGGACATCGACCCTAAGCACACAACCAAGACAACGCTGGAGTGGCTTCGGTACAAATTGATAATTTACTGATGAATCTTACATTTGGAATTTGTTAAAATTAATTATTACATAAAATGTATAGACAAAATAATGAAAAGGGCTGCCTGGTGGCCTCAGTAAATAGACAGATTTGTAGTTGAACAAGTCATTGTTTATATTATTTTTTGTTTTAATTGATATTTGACTTGAACTTGTGACTGGACTCGACTTTACTTGCTCTTAGAATGCACGAGTCTCGACCCGTTCTACTTGGGACTGGACTTGAACCTTGTGACTCAAATAATAGTGACTTGGTCCCACCTCTGCGGACCACTCCCCTTTTGAGTGTGAGTCGTCCTTCTTCTACCTTACTTCAAATCAAGGCAGTTCGCCTTTCAATCACTTCAATTCAAGTGGGGAATACGAGAATAGTATTAGTAAGGCAGTTTTCAAGAGTCGGCTTTTGAACCAGGTTTATGAAAATGTAAGTGCATTCCCTTTTAATGCGCTTTAACTTTACGCAAATGCTTTCCGAGGTGTTCAGTGGAAATTATCAGATAGTCTAACTGTTTTAATACAGTCGAAATACTTAGGTTACGTTTCATGATTTAAAAAAACGGTTGATTTTCATTCATTCTGCTGGAGTTCCCTGTCCTCTATCCTTTAGTAGGATAACCTCGTTTGTATTGAAAAAGAGAGCGTTTGGTGCGTAATGCCCTTTTAATTATCTTTTTACCGTCTTCGTTGACTCCGTAACCATGACTATTGGCAGTGTGTGGGAGGTCGTGTAGACCTGTTAGATTAAACAGTTTCTTGAAAGTGACGGGGGACTATTGTCTCAATTGTTATACAGTCTTGCTTCATGCAAGCGACCTGGGGAGATGATGGACACTTGATATGCGGGGAATCAATCGTTTCCTGCTTAAAGTCTACGTCAGTATTTCGTTAATGTTTAGGCTTTGTCTTTGTCTTGTATACTTTATAATTTGGCTGTATAAATATTACGGAGGTTCTAGTCGTTTACTCATGAATAGCCCATTCAGTCTCGGGTAATAAAGTATGCCTCTGTTCCCATGCGTCATGAGTTTTATTATAACAAAGTTTATTCCATGTTGTATATTAAGAATTCCCTAATTTTAATTATCGTACTAGCTTTTCCACAAAACTTAACGTGCCTTACTATACATATGAGATTTAAATTTAATTAACTTATAGTCTTTTCGCACATGCTAAAAGTGTATTGCATTTGGATTCAAGCAGTTTCGGGACAATAAACGCATTGTTGTCAATAAGCCTTCAGCACACAGTTGCATCAGCCAATTAAAGCCCTGCTTTTTTTCTCTCAGTCAATCATTGCCTGAACTGAGATTGCAGTCGTAATGACGTGGAAGTTTCACAAACAGCTCGACAATCACAGGAAGCTCCCTAGACTGTATAGAAAGAAGTATGTGTCATACTAGTCAATACGACTGGTGCCACGTTCAAACACCTGGGAACTCGGAAATCAGTGCGTTAAAAACAACTGGGCAATTCCAACTCGGGCCTCTTTCTAGAGCTCTGACCGGAAGATCACTGACCTCATGATTTGACCTCATATTTTTCATTAGTTCCCAGTTGTTTTGAACACGGCATTCGAACTCTGGGGGGGAAAAAGATGTCAAATCATGATGTCAGTGATCTTCAGGTTGGAATGTCGGCGCTCTAGAAAGAGAACCGAGTTCTTGACTTAGAATTCCAAGTTGGATGACCATGCAAAACTATTTTTTCCCAGTTAAAGCTCGACTTCCCAGTTGTCTTGAATGCTGCAATAGTGTATGGATCAAGGTGATGTCACCAGGATCATGTCATTCTACCAAGTGGCCTCTATCTGAGGGAACCAAATTGGCTGACTTGGCTTCAAGGACATGGTCAACCAAGTTAACATTTGGTTGGAGAAACTCAGTGTACAGACTGGCCACCCCTACCAGTACAGCCAGAAGATGACTGGCCACCCCTACCAGTACAGCAAGAGATGACTGGCCACATCTTGGAGCCTGGTTCCTCTAGGTTTCTAGGGAGTTTTTCCAGCCACTGCCTCTGCATTGCTTGCTCATTGGGGTTTTAGGCTGTCTGTCTGCAAAGTTGATTGATTGATTGAAATTTGACTGAATTTAGAGCTATCTCTATTGACACTCTCAATTGTATCACTTTGATCAACCTTTTTCAGTACATAGATTACCGGTAAAACAATACCAGAGAATGTTCAATTTTCATCTTTATTTGTAGTGCAATTAATAACTTTCTTTATTTGCCACTGCAAGTTGGATAGTTAGGGATATTCGGTCACTGAACAACAATCAAGTCTAATTTCCTTGTATACAGTGCATTCAAAGTATTCAGACCCCTTGACTTTTTTCACATTTTGTTACGTTACAGCCTTATTCTAAAATGGATTCAATTGTTTTTTTCTCTCATCAATCTACACACAACACCCCATAATGACAAAGCAAAAACAGGATTTTAGAAAGGTTTGCGACTGTATAAAAAAATACAAAATTGTTTAAGCACCTTTGGCAGCGATTACAGCCTTGCATCTTCTTGGGTGTTACAAGCTTGGCACACCTGTATTTGGGGAGTTTCTTCCATTCTTCTCTGCAGAGCCTCTCGGGCTCTGCCATGTTGGATGGAGAGTGTCGCTGCACAGCTATTTTCAGGTCTCCAGAGATGTTCGATAAGGTTCAAGTCCGGGCCCTGGCTGGGCCACTCAAGGACATTCAGAGACTTATCCCAAAGTCACTCTTGCAGTGTCTTGGCTGTGTGCTTAGGGTCATTGCCCTGTTGGAAGGTGAACCTTCGCCCCAGTCTGAGGTCCTGAGCGCTCTGGAGCAGATTTTCATCAAGGATCTCTCTGTACTTTGCACCGTTCATCTTTGCCTCGATCCTGACAGGTCTCCCAGTCCCTGCCGCTGAAAAACGCTTGGCATTCAGGGCAAAGAGTTCAATCTTGGTTTCATCAGACCAGAGAATCTTGTTTCTCATGGTCTGAGAGTCCTTTAGGTGCCTTTTGGCAAACTCCAAGTGGGCTGGTGTGTTTTTTTACTGAGGATTGGCTTTCTGTATGGCACAGCTGTCAACATCCTGGTCATCAAATTAAACGGGTATACTTTCCTATTTATGCTATTTTTATTCCTCCGCCAGGTTTGATCCTTTATATTGGGAGAAATACCTTTATTTATTTATTTTTGCAGTTTTACTTGAGTGCCTTATTGCAAACAGGATGCATGTTTTTTATATTTTTATTCTGTACAAGCTTCCTCCTTTTCACTCTGTCATTTAGGTTAGTATTGTGGAGTAACTGCAATGTGGTTGATCCATTATCAGTTTTCTCCTATCACAGCCATTAAACTCTGTACCTGTTTTAAAGTCACCATTGGCCTCCTTCCACTCCGGCAACTGAGTTAGGAAGGATGCCTGTATCTTTGTAGTGACTGGGTGTATTGATACACCATCCAAAGTGTAATTAATAACTTCACCATGCTCAAAGGGATCTACAAATAGGTTCCCTTTGTGAGGCATTGGAAAACCTCCCTGTTCTTTGTGGTTGATCTGTGTTTGAAATTCACCACTTGACTGAGGGACCGTACAGATAATTGTATGACTGGGGTACAGAGATGAGGCTGTCATTCAAAAATCATGTTAAACACTATTATTGCACACAGTGAGTCCATGTAACTTATTAAGCACATTTTTACTCCTGAAATTATTTAGGCTTGCCATAACAAAGGGGTTGAATACTTATTGACTGAAAACGTTTCAGCTTTAATTAATTTGTAAAATGTCTAAAAACATAATTCCACTTTGACATTATGGGGTACTGTGCATGTGTGTAGCCAGTGACACAATCTCAAATTAATAAATTATAAATTCAGACTGTAGCACAACAGAATGTGGAAAAAGTCAAGGGGTGTGAATACTTTCTGAAGGCACTGTCAATGCGTTAAACAAGACATGGATAACTCGTCTTATGTTTCTACAGTTGTTTGGAGGAACAAGGGACACTTGAATAAAGTCAGCCTGCATACATCAATATTCAATACAGATATTCAAAATACAGTTGATGAATTTAAACATGATTACATTAACTCATAATAAGCTTTTGACCTTTTTCGACTGCTCTACTAAATGTATCTAATGGCGTAATTCACACAAGCTATGGAGCGCTCTAGTGAAAGGATGTCAAGGAAGTTTTGTAGTTATTGAGTAATGCTGAGCTTATGTGGAGGCTTACATCTGGTCACCAGCGTACTTTTTGCCGCAGTCAGCCCGGACAAAAATACTCGTTCCTGGGTACTGTAAGACTTAGTGAAGCGTAATTGTTCAACAATAATAAAAAAAAATTGGTGAGACAGGGAATAGCAACACCTACTATGCTTGGCACAGACCTGGCAACCTGTGACCAAAAAGTCTTCTCACTGCGGAAGTTCCACATGTGCATGTAGGTTCCAATATTTCTTTTAGAACACAACAGACAATTTGAAGTAGGAGCAAGATTAAATTGGCACAGAGTCAAATAGAATCAGTTAATTAATTTGTATTGTATTACTTGATAATTAATATTTCTGGAGGATTATTCCAGACGCTTTAAGTCTGTATTTTGTTGGTAGTCTTTAAGATAGGTCTATAAAAGAATAAGACTAATTGTTGTTGGACTGGCCTCTCCTCTCCTGTGTTCAGGCATTCCTCAACCTCTCCCTAAAGTAGCCAGCCCATTAGCTGCAGGCATAACATTTACCTGATGAAGAGCAGTGTGTGTTAGTGTCCCAAATGGCCCCCTACTCCTTATATAGTGCACTACTAGAGCCCTATGTGCCCTGGTCAAAAGTAGTGCACTATATAGGCTATAGGGTGCCATTCATGACTCAACCTGTGAGTTAGATGGTCACAGTGGGAATCCACTCTGGTTTGAACCCTGGTGAGGCTGTGCTGACAGGACGTAGCAGGAGGGAATGGCTCAAAGTAATGGGAAGAGTGGCCCTTTTAAGCACCATTGTTTCCTGAGAAAAGTCTCTGGGGAATGTGGTTTGACCCCTGTGACTTTCATGGTTGAAGGGTTAAGTGGTTTGTTAGAAGTCTAATCTCTCAATGGTGGATGGATCTCTTTAACTATGTCTAAAATTAGATATTCTAATTGTGCTGAAAAGCAACAATTTAGTACTATTAAATGGAATCACTCTCTGTAGTGTAATGAGACCGCATAGAAGTGTTCTATTTGCATGCTGACTTTAAAATTAATGTCCATGCAAATGGACAAAGTATATTGTATCGTTGAAGAAGATTAACATAAATGTGTATTTTTGCAGGGCATTGTGAAAGTGGACTTTTCCCTGCTCCCCCCCACCTATGAATACCACCTGACCCCCAAACATGGAGGGCAAAGAAGTGATCAGTGACACAGACAGTGGCATCATTCTCCACTCTGGTAAGCATCAAGCCACCAAATACCTTTCAACTTGGATGACACTAACAGTTATTTACCATAATGGGATGGCTGTAGTGAGACATTAGTCAACATTCTTTCAAACTTGATATGCCATGGGTTTTGGCCTAGAAACCTATTTGTGTTCCAGTTATAACACAGTAGTAAGCAAGCAAGCAACACTATTCAAAAGTGGTTTATAATCCTGTTATTTATTATTTTGTGCTCCATTTCTAAGAAAATGCAGTGGCCACTACCAATGATTTCTATAAACCAGTAGCTGAGCTATTGCTGGTCACTTTCTTCACCACATGTCATTTAGTCACACGCTGTCTGCTTCCCACAATGGGAGATTATACATACAGACAGAATAAATTTTATTTTTGGCATGTTTTCTACTATTTATTTTCTCCTGCATGGTTGCCATTCCGGTGCAGTTACTGTGTGACCTCTTCGTTTCCCAGTCACACCTCCGGTGGCTTTCTCTGCTGTCTGTCAGTACCTGCAGGGATTGAGTTGATAATCTCTGAAAGTATGTGACACACAATGCAGCTGGCCTGGAGTCATTAGTAGCCCTGTGAATGAACTCAGGGATGTGTCCCAAATGGCATTCTACTCCCTATATAGTGCATTACTTTAGGGGTTCACTTAGGGCTGTGGTCAAAAGTAGTGCACTATGTAGGGAGTAGGGTGCCATTTGGGATGCAACCAGTTGTCAGTAGTCACCGGCAGTGCTGGAGAGACGCCTAACTATTCCAGTAGTAGAGCGATCACATATTGTTTATCGCCTTGGTTTCACTCACTGGTTGATCCTATCACACTTTCATGACAGTTTCAGTATCAATCAATAAAACAAGGAAATTTCACAGTAGCAGAGTGAGACTTTTAAAATGTATTTCAAACAAAAAACAATGGTTGCATAAATTAAACAAACCATAAAATTCTATGCACAAAGAATACTTTTAAGTTTCCAGACACTAATTATCTCTCAAAAGAACCTTGTCTTGTCTACTGTAGGTGTCATCTTGGTTCATTATCTTCATTGTTGCTGCTCATGAGTGGGCAGAAATAAGTCAGGATTGGAGCAACATTTTTGGTTGCATTTGTATTGCCACCTTTTCTGGATTCGGACACAGTTTATTCTCTCTAACCAGTTGGGCTATCTGTGTGATACAGCTGCAACCATATGAAATTGACAAGCAAGCATTACCAGATGTAAACGTGCCAAAATATTGTGTCCAGCTATCTATAGCCTTGCTGTTTTCAACCCTGAGACCTTACAGTAGCCTCTTTGTCACTGTGTGTCCAAGGCCCTGATAGTCCTTTCACGATTATGAAGGACGTGATCACTCATACCCGGGCCGTCAAGCTCAAGCACCAGTCACTGGAGGACCGGCTAGAGCTCTGCCTACTGGAGCTGAAGAAACTCTGCATCCGAGAGGCTGTGAGTACCCCTGGATATAGCACACACACTCTTCACTCCATCAGGGTTCAGATCAATTTCACCATAATATCAAGTGATACCATGACTGTGATGGGGCAGCGGGTAGCCTAGTGGTTAGAGCATTGGGCCAGTAACCGAAAAGTTGCTAGATCGAATCCCCGAGCTGACAAGGAAAAAATCTGTCGTTCTGCCCCTGAACAAGGCAGTTAACTCACTGTTCCCCGGTAGGCCGTCATTGTAAATAAGAATTTGTTCTTAACTGACTTGCCTAGTTAAATAAAGGTTCAATATAAAAATGTCAACAGTTACACATTATTTAGACGGGGGGTTCGTTTCATAGTAGAATAGATGGAGGAGTGATGTTAATCAAGATCTGACAAAGGCAGAGAGGTCGATATGTAAGCTTTATAAACTAAAGTGATACTAGCAAGAACAGTGTTTTAAAAAATATATATATTCTTTGGAGATGTTAATCAATAATTGCCTGGCAATCAAACTACTTAGCCGATAAAGGCTGCCCAGTCTGATCTGAACAGCTTCTTTGGTTTGGTGCTCCTGACGAATGAGAACACAACTGTTCCCCTCCCTTTCAGTCAGGCTGATTTGTTGGGATTTTAAGTGAGAGGCAGCCAATGGACCTTAAGTGTCCCTATTATACCACACTAGATTATCTGTCTCTCAGAAACGAATGCAGCCCTAAGAATGTCACTGTGCTATCCGTCATCATTACGAGCTATGGGGGAGCCAGTCCCCTGTAACCAGCTGCTGTTGAGGGATACATTGAGTGTGTGTACCAAATGACACCCTATTCCCTATATAGTGCACTACTTGTGCAATAGTGCACTACCTTTGACCAGAGACCTATGTAGGTAATAGGGTGCCGTTTGAGACGCTGCCCAGGTCTGATCATTCTTTTCTGTTGACAATTGTGCGTGGCACTCCTGTCGGGACTTGTCCTGTCGAGGTGTGCTGCCTGGAAGGAGGCTCTGATAACTCCTCTTCCTGCTCTCAGGAACACGACAGTGACTGAGATCATGAACAACACTATTGTTGGGGNTATTTGACCCCTCTGCAAAACATGACTTAGTACTTGGTGGAAAAACCCTTGTTGGCAATCACAGAGGTCAGACGTTTCTTGTAGTTGGCCACCAGGTTTGCACACATCTCAGGAGGGATTTTGTCCCACTCCTCTTTGCAGATCTTCTCCAAGTCATTAAGGTTTCGAGGCTGACGTTTGGCAACTCGAACCTTCAGCTCCCTCCACAGATTTTCTATGGGATTAAGGTCTGGAGACTGGCTAGGCCACTCCAGGACCTTAATGTGCTTCTTCTTGAGCCACTCCTTTGTTGCCTTGGCTGTGTGTTTTGGGTCATTGTCATGATGGAAAACCCATCCACGACCCATTTTCAATGCCCTGGCTGAGGGAAGGAGGTTCTCACCCAAGATTTGACAGTACATGGCCCCGTCCATCGTCCCTTTGATGCGGTGAAGTTGTCCTGTCCCCTTAGCAAAAGAACACCCCCAAAGCATAATGTTTCCACCTCCATGTTTGACGGTGGGGATGGTGTTCTTGGGGTCATAGGCAGCATTCCTCCTCCTCCAAACACGGCGAGTTGAGTTGATGCCAAAGAGCTCCATTTTGGTCTCATCTGACCACAACACTTTCACCCAGTTGTCCGCTGAATCATTCAGATGTTCATTGGCAAACTTCAGACGGGCATGTATATGTGCTTTCTTGAGCAGGGGGACCTTGCGGGCGCTGCAGGATTTCAGTCCTTCACGGTGTAATGTGTTACCAATTGTTTTCTTGGTGACTATGGTCCCAGCTGCCTTGAGATCATTGACAAGATCCTCCCGTGTAGTTCTGGGCTGATTCCTCACCGTTCTCATGATCATTGCAACTCCACGAGGTGAGATCTTGCATGGAGCCCCAGGCCGAGGTAGATTGACCGTTCTTTTGTGTTTCTTCCATTTGCAAATAATCGCACCAACTGTTGTCACCTTCTCACCAAGCTGCTTGGCGATGGTCTTGTAGCCCATTCCAGCCTTGTGTAGGTCTACAATCTTGTCCCTGACATCCTTGGAGAGCTTTGGTCTTGGCCATGGTGGAGAGTTTGGAATCTGATTGATTGATTGCTTCTGTGGACAGGTGTTTTTTATACAGGTAACAAGCTGGGATTAGGAGCACTCCCTTTAAGAGTGTGCTCCTAATCTCAGCTCGTTACCTGTATAAAAAACACCTGGGAGCCAGAAATCTTTCTGATTGAGAGGGGGTCAAATACTTATTTCCCTCATTAAAATGCAAATCAATTTATAACATTTTTCACGTGTTTTTCTGGACTTTTTGGTTGTTATTCTGTCTCTCACTGTTCAAATAAACCTACCATTAAAATTATAGACTGATAATTTCTTTGTCAGTGGGCAAACATACAAAATCAGCAGGGGATCAAATACTTGTTTCCCTCACTGTATCTGATGAACCGCTTAGAAATTAGAGCAATGATTACATCAAGCTTGTTTGTTTTGGTTGTGTTTCAGATAATTTTGTGCCCATCGAAATGAATGGTAAATAATGTATTGTCATTTTGGAGTCACATTTATTGTAAATAAGAATAGAATTTGTTTCTAAACACTTCTACATTAATGTGGATGCTACCATGATTACAGATAGTCCTGAATAAATTGTGAATAATGATGAGTAAGAAAGTTACATACGCTCTAATATCATACTCCCAAGACCTCTCACCATAACAATAACAGGGGAGGTTAGCATTTTTTGGGGGTTATGATATTTGTGCGTCTAACTTTCTCATCTCATCATTATTCATGATTCATTCAGGACTATCCGTAATCATGGTAGCATCCACATTAATATAGAAGGGTTTAGAAACACTCTTATTTACAATAAAAGTGACTGCAAAATGACCCAATACATTACTTACCATTTAATTTATTTTGGGCACAAAATAATCTGAAACGCAACCAAAACAAACAGCAAATGCATCCAACATGTTTGTAGACTCACAAGCTTGACGTAATTATTTCGTGCTAGGAATATGTGACCAAATTCTAAACTTTTGACTACTTTAATAAACAAGTGAATTTGTCCCAATACTTTTGGTCCCCTAAAATGGGGGCACTAGGTTAAAAAAGTGCTGTAATTTCTAAACAGTTTACCCGATATGGATGACAATACCCTCAATTTTAAAGCTGACAGTTTGCACTTTAACCTCATTGGATTTAAAATGATACAATGTCTAAGTGCTGGAATCCAGAGGCAAAACAACAAAACGTGTCACTGTCCCAATACTGTTGGAGTACACTGTATATTAACATACAGCACATGATTTGTTGTGTTGCATTAAAATAATATGATTCAACACATTTTAACCAACTTAAATCTGGTGCCTTCTTTCCATGTCATATAGGAGCTAACTGGTCGGCTGTCTGCAGACTACCCAGTGCTGCCTGGGGAGAAGCCGCCTCAAATTCACCAACGCATCGGAGCGGCCTTCAAACTAGACGAGCAGAGCATCCCACAGGGAACAGAGGTAAAGAGCCTGACAGGGGTTGGACATGGACACTTGTCATTTACACCGACTCTCCCTTTAACAGTGGTTGTAAAAGCCCAACACACAGGTGTACTTAATAAGGCCACTCCTGTGGTTCCCCATAGGGAAAAATTATGTTTCTCAATTCAACCCATCGCCCTGCCTTCCTTGACACCAATCATCATTAGTCAGGCTTCTGTCATTGTAAGTGCCAGGAAGAGATATTTGATGTTCAGCCACTCACTTCTGTCCAATGTCCTTTTGTTACTTCTTGTAGGACTCAGAGCTGAACTATGTGGAAGCTGAGCTATCTCTTCAGCTGCAGATATACAAAGCGTCCCGAAGACTGTTCCATGAGGAACATCTCAGCAAGGCGGTGAAGAGAAGCCGGTTACAGCAGTGCAAGCGTGAGGAGAAGAAAGTCAAACAACTGCAGGAGACAGCATTTCAGCTGCGCCTACAGCACGGGCGGTCTTCACCACGGCCAGGCTGCATCAGCACACGGAGAGGTGAGTGACGATCTACTGGCCGACTAATAAAACAACATTAACATCTCTCCTCTCTGATCTGAGAGGAATGTAATTCCAGTGCCATTCCCGTGGATTAATACGGTTGTTTGCTTTGCTTTTGTTTCCAGATCAGGGCACTTCTGATGATAGCTCTCTGTCCGATTCGGCGCTGCTCGATGAAGGTTAGAAAGTTACTATGCAAAAATGACTCTTGTAAAAGTTGTATAGATAAACATGATCTGACAATAGCACCAGAGTACTGTCTTAACTTCATTATTAATATTTTTCTCCAGAAGAGCTGATCAGTCAGTCATCTCAACCATCCGTGGAGGCCCCTCACCCAGGAGGACCAGCAGACCCTCCCCAGCCCCCCCCAGGCCCCTCACACCTCCCTGGGCCTAGCCCCCACCAGCCAACCCATACTACTAAAACCCTGGAGGAGTTACAGTCCAGCTTCAACACCAGCCTGGAATTGGAGCCCCCTCCCATCGAGCACACCCCTTGGACCGAGTCCAGTCTGGACCAGCCTTACCAGAAGACCAAGAACAAGTCACACTCGTGTAGCAGCAAGTCAAGGTAATTTCTTCGGGGCAGGGACTACAAGGTGTCGAAAGCGTTCCACAGGGATGCTGTCCCATGTTGACGTCAATGCTTCCCATAATTGGCTGGATGTCCTTTGGATGGTGGACCATTCTTCATACACCCAGCAGCGTTGCAGTTCTTGACAAACCGGTGCGCCTGGCAGCTACTACCGTACCCCATTCGAAGGCACTTAAATCTTTTGTCTTGTCCATTCACCCTCTGAATGGCGCACATACACAATGCATGTCTCAATTGTCTCAAGGCTTAAAAATCATTCTTTAACATGTCTCCTCCCCTTCAACAACACTGGTTGTAGTGGATTTAACAAGTGACATCAATAAGGGATCATAGCTTTCACCTGCTCAGTCTGTCATGGAAAGAGTTAGTGTTCTTAATGTTTTGTATCCTCAGTGTATACAAAATATGCTTTGGCAGCACTTCTCTGCAACTTAAACTCCATTTGATATTTAAAAAATGTGTTCCTTTTGAAATGGTTTTGCTAAAGTTGGCATTAAGGCGTACCTTGTTATTTCGGGGAGGATATTACTCTGGAACATTCTGATACAGTCACAACTTGTCTTTGAGTGGCAGCGCAAATAGACTGAGATAAGGGCACATGGAACAGGTTTAAGCATGGAAAGCACATGCACTCATTTGGCCCCTTCATGGCCTGTTTTGAAAGAACATCTTCAGGGTTCAGTCATTAATCTTGTTGATTGCTGGGGCGCTAGCTCCCCACTCCCAACACTACCAGGTGAAATGTGAGGCGCCAAATTCAAAATCCAAAAGTTTAATTATTAAACATCCACCAATATACAAGTGTTCCATACTCATCAAAAGCTCTGTTTCTTGGCAATATCACAGCGTTGTCAGATTTCAAAAAGGCTTTACGGCGAAAGCACAACATTTGATTGTTTGAGGGTAGCACCTCACATATTTTTCCCATAGCCATGAATCCATTAGCCATCACGGCACACACATAACACATTTCACAGCGAAAACAAATCAATTACCTGTTGAAGAACTTCTGCTGAGGTCTTCCTAAGTGTCCAACGAAGACAATCCATGGTTCTTTNGTTAGAAAAAGTAATGTATTATATCCTTAAATCTCCATTTGGTTCGCGCGTTATAATCAGAAACTACAGCGTCCACTACTCCATTGAAACGTGACGAGAACTCGTTCATCTTATACCTATAAACTTGTCCAAGAACAATCAAACATCATTTTAAATGTATCCTTAGGAACACTTTTACGTATATTTACTATAATAAATCAACCGGAATATAAACTGAGCTCTAAAGACGGAAAAAAACACAGTGCGCGCTTGCCGAGAGCGCGCGTCCAGTCCTATAGACTTCCAAAGGGACACTTCCTGATTTCCTCTTCTTCTCTGCTCTAATTCATCTAAACCGAATCAAAACACTTTCTCGAGACTGTTGACATCCAGAGGAAGCGATCAGTACTGCATTCATATGCCCTTATAAGGGCATTTTCATGAGGGAGGGGTTCCAAATGAGGCACTCTGTGAAAACCACTTTTTCCAGGACAGAAATTCCTCGGGGTTTCACCTGCCATATCCGTTCTGTTTTACTCACAGACAAATGGTTAACAGTTTTAGAAAATTCAGAGTGTTTCGGTCACCTCGTGTGCTCATCCCTAAGAAGTTAACCCACTTATCTCTCCTTCCTGTCCAAGGTTACCTTTCTGCAGTAGTCCAGCCGTGACCCCTTTGTTGTCTCCAATGGAAGCCTGTTATGAAGACACTGCTCTGCCCCTGCAGTTCTCCCATCTCAGACTGTGCCCCATCCAGTCAAACAGCGCCCCCTCCACCCCAGAGATGCACCTTCGCCGTCAGTTCTCTCTCAGGTCAGCACATTTAAAATGTTGGTCTTTTAGCAGACCCTCTTATAGAGCAACTTAGTCCGTTCATTCAAATAAGGTAGGTAAGACAACCACACCACAGTCACACAGCACCACCATTGTATATTTCATCCACACTGTCCCCACACTGCTTAAATCTTGAAACTGTCTCACTTTATCTTACAAATTATTGTTTAATTTTGTATGGTTTTGGCCTAGTTTGTAATGCTTCTATGTGATATTTTACAGGTTTCCCAACCGTGAGCCTCTGTTGAACCTGGATAAGGACCGGGGTCGTACCCGTCTTCCCAGGAGGCTACTGACTGATTACGTGGTAACGTCTCCAGGCGAGTCCCCCGTCCAGAGGGGAGGCTACAGAAACCCCATTTACCACTCCAGCTCTGAGACTGAGGACAGTAACTCTGAACACTCTGCCACATCCTACACTAGCTCCCCATGTCATGAGATTCCCTGTGACCTGCCAAGGCAGTGTCAGCCCACCTATAGGTACCACTCCAGCCCCAACAACAATCATGGACCAATGGCCAACCCCCCAGGCCCCGGTTTCTACCAAAACCACCAGCACCAGTCCACCCCCAGCTTCCACAGAGGTTACTATGACCACGGGATGATCTACCCTTCAGAGATGGACATGGCCAGGCTGTATCATGGCCCTCCGCCCCCCTGTCACTCCATGGGATATGAGCACTGGTATGAGGAGGCCCCTGTGCACCCCCAGCGGGCTCTCACGTCCCTGCCCCCCCACGTCAGACTGTCCCGCGCCCCCTCGCTCAGAGAGTACCCCCACCAACCCTCCAGAGGCTTCCCCCGGCAGGTGGTAAATGAGGAGCTCAAGTCATGGCACCAGCGCAACCAGTTCAGACCTCACTCCCTAGACCGACAGACTACGGTCAGGGTGAGGAACGTACCTGGCCACGAGTCACCGCTCTCCCTCCACCACAAGTACCCTGAAAAGGTAAACAGCCACGACAGCACTTCACTCACTACATGATTACAATGTAGTCGCCCAATCTTAAATTATTGCCTTTGCGGAATTACTGTCAGCACCACCCTATTAATGAATATCACTGAAGTATTTTTTTATTTTTAAATGTATCCTTATTTTACCAGGTAAGTTGACAAAGAACACATTCTCATTTACAGCAACAACCTGGGGAATAGTTACAGGGGAGAGGGATAAATGGGACAATTAGAAGCTGGTCAGATTGGGAATTTAGCCAGGACACCAGGGTTAACACCCCTAATCTTAGTACTTATCCTATGTGATCTTCAGTGACAACAGAGTCAGGACACCCTATTAACATTCCATCCGAAAGATAGCACCCTACACAGGGCATTGGGATATGTAGACCAGAGGAAAGGGTGCCTCCTACTGGCCCTCCAACACCACTTTCAGCAGTATCTGGTCTCCCATCCAGGGACCAACCCTGCTTAACTTCAGAAGCAAGCCAGTAGTGGGATGCAGGGTGGTATGCTGCTGGTTAAGTCAGTGCTGGCAGGCTTTAACAGGAGAAGGGAATTTCTAATCAGTTAAGATGATACTACTGAGGTGCTGTGTCCAGGCCTGTCTGCAAGTTCCATGGAATCAACAGAACTCTTTAAAATGTTTGTGCCATATCTTAATACAGTCTTTACAAGCCAACTTACTTTGTGTTTTACTAAACTGTGTGAGTTTGGCAATCACACCTGACACACAAACAAGTATTACCTCCATGAACTAGTAAGCACGCTATGACGAAATGAGTCATTGGACAAAAGACAACTGTTCAATGATACTTGTCTCAGCACGTTTTATGACTTCCAATGGTTGTTTTGAATTGTTCAGGAACCACTGTTCGCACAATATCGTTTTTCTTGGCCCATTGTCCAAGGGCAATATTCCAGCTCACTGAATTGCATTGAGAGAGAGAAACTATGATACACTTATTACGTCCCAAATGGCACCCTATTCCCTACATAGTGCACTACTTTTGGCCAGAGCCCTATGGGCCCGGGTAAAAATAGTGCACTATATAGGGAATAGAGAGCCATTTGGGACACACGGTTTTCCCAGCCCAGCCCCATGGCCTCCTTACTGCTGTTTTGTCAGCCTCACAGATAACTTGCACACTGTGCGTCATAAAACACTGCGCATGACCCTGAGTTTCGCTTCAGGACGAAGCCTATTTAGTTACATACTTTATCAATCTAAAATTAACCTCAAAATGCCTGGTAAAGAACTGCCACTTATATTAACTACAATTATTTGTCATCTTTTGAGCAGATACAGTTTAATAAAATCTATGGAGGCAAGTGGTGAGTCAATGTGATCTTGAGACATTGAAGTGGTTATAATATGAGAGGCAATTGGTATCCTGAGTTTTTTTTTCTCTCTCCAGAGGGCAAGGCATGGGAAAGGTATTGCGTAAGTGTAAAACCCAGGTGCCACATTCCTGTATCGTTTTACTGTCTTTACTCTTCAGCAACGATTTATATCGCATGGGGTTCGAAAAGCATGGGCAGCTGTAGTACAGTAGTGGATCTAATATTTCTCAGTAGCTTTTGGGTTGAATATTTATCAGTAGTAGTGGTGACCATTCTTCATTCGAGGGGAGGTTCTGATCACAAAAAGTAAATCTGGTTTGAGAGACGTTCAGACAGCTGCAGTGTAGGAGAGAACATGCGTGTGGCCCTCCCATAGTCAATATCAAGCAATGTCACGCTGAGTCACAGTGTGGTTCACTGTAGAGAAAAACACCACACCCTTGTTGTGGATCAGCTGCTAAAAACATCATGGCTGAACTCAAATCAGGCTTTGATTTGGTTTGAACGTTTATGACCTTCTCATTATGGAGCTCTAAATGGTGAAGCTATACCACACAGTGCTATGTTCTGTACTTCCTTTAACATCACATTTGTGTCTCCAACTTCCGTGTGTTGTGAGAACTGAGTAATATAGCAGCTGAGGGCTCGGTCTCTGCTGTCACTCCTGGTCCAGAAGGGTTGTAGGGAACCACAAGCAGAAACATCATTGTGCTTGTAGGCACGGATCTACTTTGTTGCCTTCTTTCCATACTGTGACCTTCCAATGTTATTATTTCTAGTGATATTTAAAAGTATAACTCTGTTAGTACTGACTTGGTAGACTTGACAAACCAGACATTTAAATAAATGTTCCCTGTTTTTGTTATTCTGCCTGCAGGCTCCCCAGAGACTGGTCCTCCAGAGGGCAGCGGATGGGACCCCGGTGCAGTGGTTTGTGGGTGACGAGTCGGAGCTCATCAGTCAGGTGTAGGACTAGGGAGAGGGCCCCAAGTGCCACACCCTCTTTGGAACACTGACCTCTGCCCCCAGCCCACAAAGCCCTATTTATTCATTAATTTATTACACTAATGGACCTGGTGCTGATATGAGATGAGGGAGACCGGGCATAATATGAGAGGACCTGAGGCTTTATACCATTGACCTCAACATGTTACCCGGGCAACAACAAATTATCAACTGAAGCCAGGAAGTAATAGACCACAACGTTAACATAGTGCCTCCCTTTTTACTGTGAAAGAGCTACTGTTTTGAACATTATTTCATGGGTAGCTTTTTTTGTACAGATCTGTTTAGTACTATGAAAAATGTTTCTAAACTGTTTTTCTAAAAGAAAACGTTTCTCTGTAGAAGTTAATAAATAATTAAAGATGTATACTGTTAATCCTGTCAGTGTCATTCTGTTATAAACGTAATTTTCTTCAGAGTTGGGAATTCAATTCCAACAGGAATGTGGACCAGTCTTTTGTTTCATAGGATCAGAATAAGTCCCAGTATTATTTTTGTCATCAGTCGACCATTCAGCGTTGAAGATGCACTATCCTTTATCAATTTACTATTTACATGGCAAACATTTAGAGCAAAAAGCTAATTGAATGGCAACCGAGTTCAACTGATGCCTTTATTTCTTACCTTTCGCCACCTGGTTGTGGACGTTAATTATGCCATTGATAAACCATTTTATTATGCATATAAATACACTTTCTGCACAAAGATACATGATACTTAAAAGTTGTACTATTTTACTATGGATGTCACATTGAACAATACATACCACAAAACACAACGATCCTATATGTAATTCTCTCATATTGTTCCACGTATCTTATGAATGATATTAATAGTTGTACTGATCTCTAATCAGGTTCTGGCCTTTTTTTGTTTACATAATCATTTAACTGGCTGGCTAAAATTGGCATTTTTACAGTAATATTGATTAATGTGCACAGTCCCTGTAAAACTAAATTGAATAAATTAAAGTATTTGTTTCAATAAATAAACAAAAGTTTGTATCTTTGAATCTCTTCTGAAACGTATCCATGTTCTTTGTAGCCAACGCATGATTGGGACCTCTCGTTTAGGGACTCCCGAGTGGTGCACTGGCGTTAGGGTTTGGCCGTCATTGTAAATAAGAATTTGTTCTTAACTGACTTGTCTAATTAAATAAAGGTTATATTTTTTTTTTTAAGTGGCGCGCTTGCGCAGTAAATCCACACTAAATCCAAATCAACCGTTTTTACAGCTGGAAAATACAGACGCGGCGGCAGCTAATAGTTTGAGGAAGAATCACATTTACCCATTCATTCAATATGGAAAAATCTCTCAACCTGCACTCCGATCTAGCAGAGTACGTGACTACGTCTTCGAGCTTTCGTCAATTCAAGATAAAACACTTCCACTTGGATCTAACCGTGGACTTCGAAAAGAGAACTTTGAGAGGAACTGAAACGCTAAAGCTGAAATGCATCCAAAATTCTCAAAGCGAGCTATTGTTGGACATTCGCCCCTCTTTCAATGCAAGAAAGTATAATTAAAGTATAATTTCTACCGCGCAACTTCACCACTTACGGCACCACCATGGTTGTAAAATTCCCATCACCATGTAAAATTCAGGAGTTTCGATTAGTGGTCAAGTATGTTGCATCCGATTGAACAGGGGTAAGATAATGTCATTCACCCGTCCTAATTAGAACCAATCTACCTATCAACCACGGCAGTAGACCTGTTATTTAGAGATGATTGGTTCCTCAGAAATGATTTCTATAGAGTCCCACAGTGGAGGTGTCATAATACCCATAAAACCTAGCGATCAAACAGGGAAATGGTTCCAATTGTTTTTCCACCTTTCATTGTTCACAGGGAGTTTTAGAAAGACTTAAAATAAGGGCTGTGTTTTATGTTGGCTTACCCTGGCGTGATGTTTTGATAACCATGTAAATCTCTCTCGGACGAGGTGACATCAATATATTAGTCTCTATGTACTCTGATTTGAAAATGCTGATTAGCGTAGAATAGACATCATGCAAGAACTACAAATCCCTGCAAGCTCCTGCACGTCATCTCTAGCTGACGCCTTTGCTAACAGGTATTGTTTCAGTTTAAAACTTGCACAAGACAGTTCACAGAATTGTCACTTCGTATCAATTTTGCCAATTTATTTATGTACACATTCGATAGTTAATCCAGAGATTATTACCTTTGCCTCGATTCGTCAGTCTCATCCAGGTCATAGTGGCATTTGTACACTGAACAAATATATAAACACAACAGAACAATTTCAAAGATTTTACTGAGTTACAGTTCATATAAGGAAATCAGTCAATTTAAATAAATTCCTTAGGCCTTAATCTATGGATTTCACATGACTGGGAATACAGATAAGCATCTGTTGGTCACAGATACCTTAAAAAAAGAAAAGTAGGGCCGTGGATCAGAAAACCAGTCAGTATCTGGTGTGACCACCATTTACCTCATGCAGCGTGACACAGTTCCTTTGCATAGAGTTGATCATGCTGTTGATTGTGGCCTGTGGAATGTTGTCCCACTCCTCTTCAATGGCTGTGTTGCTGGATATTGGCAGGAACCGGAACACATGGTCGGTCGTACACGTCGACCCAGAGCATCCCAAACATGCTCAATGGGTGACATGTCTGGTGAGTATGCAGGCCATGGAAGAACTAGGACATTTTCAGCTTCCAGGAATTGTGTACAGATACTTGCGACATGGGGCCATACGTTATCATGCTGAAATATATCTGTTGGACCCCAGGAAGATTAGCTAAAGTTATGGCGTTAGCTAATGGGGATCCTAATAAAATTTACGAACATTAGGTGATGGCGGCGGATGAATGGCACGACAATGGGCCTCAAGACCTCGTCATGGTATCTCTGTGCATTAAAATTGCCATCCAATAAAATGCTATTGTGTTTGTTGTCTGTAGTTTATGCCTGCCCATACCTTAACCCCACCACCACCATGGGGCACTCTGTTCACCCACACAACGGCATACCGCTGTCTGCCATCTGCCCGGTACAGTTGAACCTGGGATTCATATGTGAAGAGCACAGTTCTCCAGCTTGCCAGTGGCCATTGAAGGTGAGCATTTGCCCACTGAAGTCGGTTACAACGCCGAACTGCAGTCAGGTCAAGACCCTGGTTATGATGACGAGCATGCAGATCAGCTTCCCTGAGATGTTTCTGACAGTTTGTGCAGGAATTGTTCGGTTGTGCAAACCCACAGTTTCATCAGCTGGCTGGGTGGCTGGTCTCAGACTATCGCAGGTGAAGAAGCCGGATGTGGAGGTCCTGGCATGGTTACACGTGGTCTGCGGTTGTGAGGCCGGTTGGACATACTTCCAAATTCTCTAAAACAACGTTGGAGGCGGCTTATGGTAGAGAAATTAACATTACATTCTCTGGCAACAGCTCTGGTGGACATTCCTGCATTCAGTATCCGAATTGCACACTGCCTCAAAGCTTGTGGCATTGTTTTGTGACAAAACATTTGTGGCCTTTTATTGTCCCCAGCACAAAGTGCACCTGTGAAATGATCATGCTTATAATCAGCTTCTTGATATGCCACATCTGTCAAGTGGATTGATTATTTTACCAAAGGAGAAATGCTCACTAACAGGGATGTAAGCAAATTTTTGCACAACATTTGAGAGAAATAACCTTTTTGTGCATCTGAAATTAATGGGAATTTTTATTTCAGCTCATGAAACCTGAGACCAACACTTTACATGTTGAGGTTATATTTTGTTAAGTATAGTTATTTATGATAGCCACATTAGCAACAAATTAGCATTTCATTTTGGGGGGGGGGTAAATACAGGTGAATATATTGATAAATATAGAGAGATTTACACGGTTATCAAAACGTCATGCCAAGGTAAGCCTACACGAAACACATCCCTTATTTTCAGTTTCTGAAATTCACTATGGGAGAAATGAATGGTGGAAAAATGTTTGGAATCATTTCCATGTTTGACCGCTAGGTTTTATGGGTATTATGACTCATACTGTGGAACTCTATTAGAACCTTCTTATAGCTCCGTGATTAGAACCTACAATCCCTGGCATTCAACTAGGGGTACGCTGCCCCATAGGGGGCCGCTGAGGTACTGCAGGGGGTCAGACATTATAATTATTTTTACCCCCAAAAAATATATTATATACAATGCCTTCGGAAAGTATTGAGACTTTTTCCACATTTTGTTACTTTACAGCCTTATTCTAAAATGTATTAAAAATAAAAAAACAGATACACACGAATTCAGACCTTTTGCTATGAGACTTGAAATTGAGCTCAGGTGCATCCTGTTTCCATTCATCCTTGAGATGTTTCTACAACTTGATAGGAGTCCACTTGTGATAAATTCAGTTGATTGGACATGATTTGGAAAGGCACACACTTGTCTATATAAGGTCCCACAGTTGACAGTGCATGTCAGAGCAAAAACCAAGCCGTGAGGTTGAAGGAATTGTCCGTAGAGCTCCGAGACAGGATTGTGTCGAGGCATAGTTCTGGGGAAGGGTAGGTAAACATTTCTGCAGCATTGAAGGTCCCAAAAACACAGAAGTCTCCATCAAGGATCTTCCTAGAGTTTGGAACCACCAAGGCTCTTCCTAGAGCTGGCCGCATGGCCAAACTGCGCAATCGATGGAGAAGGGTCTTTGTCAGGGAGGTGACCAAGATACCCATGGTCACTCTGACATAGCTCTAGAGTTCCTCTGTGGAGATGGGAGAAACTTCCAAAAGAACAACCATCTCTGCTGCACTCCACCAATCAGGCCACTCCTCAGTAAAAGGCACATGACAGCCCGCTTGGAGTTTACCAAAAGGCACCTAAAGACTCTCAGACCATGAGAAACAAGATTCTCTGATCTGATGAAACCAAGATTGAACTCTTTGACCTGAATGCCAAGTGTCACGTCTGGAGGAAACCTGGCACCATCCCTATGGTGAAGCATGGTGGCGGCAGCATCATGCTGTGGGGATGTTTTTCAGCGGCAGGGACTAGGAGACTAGTCAAGATTGAGACTGAGTCAAGATTGAAGATGAACTGAGCAAAGTACAGAGAGATCCTTCATGTAAACCTGCTCCAGAGCTCTCAGAACCTCAGACTGGGGCGACGGTTCAGTTTCCAACAGGACAATGACCCTAAGCACACAGCCAAGACAGTGCAGGAGTGGCTTCGTGACAAGTCTCTGAATGTCCTTGAGTGGCCCAGCCAGAGCCTGCACTTGAACCCTATCGAACATCTCTGGAGAGACCTGAAAATAGCTGTGCAGCAACGCTCCCCATCCAACCTGACCGAGCTTGAGAGGATCTTCAGAGAAGAATGGGAGAAACTCCCCAAATACAGGTGCCAAGCTTGTAGCGTCATACCCAAGAAGACTTGAGGCTGTAATCGCTGCCGAAGGTGCTTCAACAAAGTACTGAGTAAGGGTCTGAATACTTATGTAAATGTGATATTTCCGTTTTTTATAATTTAGCACAAATTTCTTAACCTGTTTTTGATTTGTCATTATGGGGTATTGTGTGTTGATTGAGGGGGAAAAAACAATTTAATACATTTTTGAATAAGGCTGTAACGTAACAAAATGTGGAAAAGGTAAAGGGGTCTGAATACTTACGGAAGGCACTGTGTGTGTGTGTGTGTGTGTGTGTGTGTGTGTGTGTATATATATACACTGTGTGTGTGTATATATTTTTTTTTTTCAATGTTATGAATATCGCTAGCAACAACACAATAAATTAATTTTGAATTGCAAACATACAGTAGAAAAAAAGAGAATATATTCTTTCAACTTTATTGATCAAATTACACTTAGTGGATTATCTGACATTGGCTTTGAAAACGCAAGTGCCACTGGCTGCTTTAAGCGTTCTTGACTTGGACATTCATTTTTGCCAACACATGGCTAACCTTTGTTTAAACAGCTGCTCTTAGCGGAAATAAAATTGGAGTTACCTTTTTGAAGCTAATAAGCTGTGTTAGTTTACACTTCCTCTTCCAATTATAATGTGGGAAGGTCAAAATAAAATACCTACCAAATGTATTCATTGGGATGTTGATTTCTTCTCCTTGCCATTATCTGATGATAAGATGTTTTTTTTTTTTTTTTTTAAATGGCTAACGTATGATTGGGGTCCCTGGGCCGCTGGTTTGCCTGGCAGGGGGTCCCTGAGGCAGAAAAGGTTGAACACCCCTGCTATAACCCATACAGTAAAAATTATTGAAAACCTTTTTCCTTTCAAATTAGATCAACTATGTTGTCTATAGATTTTATATATTTATAGCCAGCAGCATTGCATAATTTTAGTTTCATTTCATTTCTTGCAAGTATTTTTTACATATGTGCAACACATTAGAGCCTATTCATGAAAAAACAGTGGTTCTCCCTAAACCACTGCACCACCCTTATTAAACCCAGCGTACATCTGTAGATGTCATGGCTGGAGCCTGCTCAGACTGGCGAGAAGAAAGAGCCCTTGACTAAGCACCCCTACTCGGCTGCTGTGAAAATAACGTATTTTTCTCTTTGCAGGGTAAACAAGCTTATTTTTTCCTTTTCTGTCTATCATCCTGTTGACTCAATTTTGTGCTGTTATTAAACCTCATACTCTGCTTGGTGTGTTGTGGTCCAAGTGTACAGCACTCTGAATAATAGGTCTAATCCACCTCTACTACTACTTGTCTGTATTAGTAATGGATTATACCATCATAAGTCATGTTGTTTCTACATCTGCATTGCTTACTCATTGGGGTTTTAGGCTGGGTTTCTATATAAGCACTTTGTGACATGTGGATGTAAAAAAGGCTTTATAAATACATTTTATTTATGATTCATTGATCTTGGCCCAAGACCGCCCGGTTCCTCACAGGTTCCTGACGACTTCACAGCAGTTATGAGTGCCAGTAAGGGAGAACACGCTGTCGTTCCCCCTCGGGAGCATGGAGAACCCCTGCCTCACCTTCATCACAACCTGCATCCTGGCCGGAGACCACTCGCTTGCTGACGTCATTGTGCACGAGATGGACAACACCGGAGAGGACCACCCACTCAGCAAACTGCGTGTGAAGATCAAACCAGGTCAGACTTGGCTTACATTTACCCTTTACTGCTAAGACCAAGTCCAATTTAATTAGTAGTTCAACCGACTGAGATTTTGACTTAAGCTGCAGACCCAATAGAACTGATACACTCGATAATGACTGCTCAAGTTAAAGCAACAAATGTAATCTGTATTTTCTCCGCTCACTCAGGTGTTGACCCTGATGACACCTACAATGACATGCCCTATAAGAAGGGCTTCTGTTCCGTCTCCTATCTGGCCCACCTGGCTGGAGACCAGAATTGTTTCGATGCCTTCCTCAAGGTTGCTGTTACTTCTTATTTTGTATATATTACTGTGCTACTCATCAGTAAATACACTGAGTGTCTGCTTGATAAAACATTTTTTCAGTCAGGCGCAGGACAACAAAATGAGTGTTCATGAAGTTTACTCAAATATAACAATACGAGTCTAAAACAAACACTCGAAACACGGAATCAAAAACAAACAAACAATCACACACAAAACATGGGGGGAAACAGAGGGTTAAATAAGGAACATGTAATCATGGGAATGTAAACCAGGTGTGTGAAAAAGGAAGACAAAACCAACAGAAGATGAATAATGGATCGGTGGCGGCTAGAAGACCGGTGACATCAACCGCCGAAAGCCGCCCGAACAAGGAGAGCGAACAACTTCGGATGAAGTCGTGACACTCTCGATTGTCCTACTTGACAGAAATGAAGGATTCTTGAAGGTAGTAGGCTCTTTTGCAGAGAGGGTATGTGGGTAACAGTGTGACATGTGGGTGTTTCGTCTCTCAGGCTTATATTGACAAGTTCTGCAGTGTTATGGCAGAGGATGCCCTGGAGTTCTTCCTGGAGTATTTCCCTGACCTGAAGAAGAAAGGAGTGCACAAGGTTGAGGTAAAGGCCAGTGTAGTTGACTTTAGACTGTGTCTTTAAGCATGAGAGTGAGCTTGTAACAGCAATCTGACCTCTCACTCTCCCTGTGGTTCCTTTGCTAGGTCTGGAGTTTGATAGCTGGCTCAATGTGCCTGGTTGGCCTCTCTATCTCCCTGACTTGTCGGCTGGCCAGAGCCTGATGAAGCCTGCTGAGCAGCTGTCAGAGCTGTGGGCTGTCGAGGGCCTGGATATGGCCAGCATCATGAAGACCAACATCCAGGCTTGGAAGACTTACCAGGCCGTCTACTTCCTGGAGAAGATTATAGAGAAGTCCCCACTTCCTAGAGGTAGGACATGATGGTAACAACACTGCGCTGATACCCCTAGCACTATCATTGTACTGGATAAACAAAAGTTTGGACAAACCTACTCATTCAAGGGTTTTTATACATTTTTGCTATTTTCTAATAGTGAAGACATCAAAACTATGAAATGACACATATTGAATAATGTAGTACCAAAAAAGAGTTAAACAAATCAATGTATTTTTTTAAATTTTAGATTCATCTAAGTAGCCACCCTTTGCCTTGATTACAGCTTTGCACACTCTTGGCATTCTGTCAACCAGCTTCATGAGGAATGCTTTTCCAACAGTCTTGAAGGAGTTCCCACATATACTGAGCACTTGTTGCCTGCTTTTCCTTCACTCTGCGGTCCAACTCATCCCAAACCATCTCAATTGGGTTGAGGTTGGGTGATTGTGGATGCCAGGTCATCTGATGCAGCACTCCATCCCTCTCCTTCTTGGTCAAATAGGCCTTACAAAATCAATTAAAATTGTATTTGTCACGTGCGCCGAATACAACCGGTGTAGACCTTACAGTGAAATGCTTACTTACAAGCCCTTAACCAACAAAGCTTTAAGAAGTTAAGAAGAAAAACATTAAGTAAAAAATGGATAAGTAAAAAGAAATTTGGTAATATGTACATGAAAGTAGAGTTAATGTGACCATGCGTAGATAATTAACAGAGAGTAGCAGCAGCGTAAAAGAGGGGTCTGGTTAGCCCTTTGATTAGCTGTTCAGGAGTCTAGAAGCTGTTAAGAAGCCTTTTGGACCTAGACTTGGCGCTCTGGTACCGCTTGCCGTGCGGTATCAGAGAGAACAGTCTATGACTAGGGTGGCTGGGGTCTTAGACAATTTTTAGGGCCTTCCTCTGACACCGCCTGGTATAGAGGTCCTGGATGGCAGGAAGCTTGGCCCCAGTGATGTACTGGGCTGTACGCACTACCCTCTTTAGTGCCTTGCAGTTGGAGGCCGAGCAGTTGCCATACCAGGCAGTGATGCAACCAGTCAGGATGCTCTCGATGGTGCAGTGGTATAACTTTTTGAAGAGCTGAGGACCCATGCCAAATCTTTTCAGCCTCCAGAGGGGGAATAGGCTTTGTCGTGCCCTCTTCAAGACTGTCTTGGTGTGTTTGGACCATGGTAGTTTGTTGGTGATGTGGACACCAAGGAACTTGAAGCTCTCAACCTGCTCCACTGCAGCCCTTTAAGGGCACTATGGTGTTGAACACTGAGATGTAGTCAATGAATAGCATTCTCACATGTGTTCCTTTTATCCAGATGGGAAAGGGAAGTGTTGAGTGCAATAGAGATTGCATCATCTGTGCATCTGTTGGGACATTATGCAAATTGGAGTGGGTCTAGGGTTTCTGGGATAATGGTGTTGATGTGAGACATGACCAGCCTTTCAAAGCATTTCATGTGCTATGGGTCAGTAGTCATTTAGGCAGGTTACCTTAGTGTTCTTGGGCACAGGGACTATGGTGGTCTTTTATCTTATTTTTTATTTGACCTTTTTATTTAACTAGGCAAGTCAGTTAAGAACACATTTTTATTTTCAATGACGGCCTAGGAACAGTAGGTTAACTGCTTGTTCAGGGGAAGAACGACAGATTTTTACCTAGTCAGCTCGGGGATTCGATTTTGCAACCTTTCAGTTACTAGTCCAACGCTCTAACCACTAGGCTAACTGCCACCCCAGGTAGGTAGCCTGCTTGAAACATATTGGTATTACAGACTCAGTCAGGGACAGGTTGAAAATGTTAGTTGCCAGTTGGTCAGCGCATGCTCAGAGTACACGTCCTGGTAATCCGTCTGGCCCTTCAGCCTTGTGAATGTTGACCTGTTTAAAAGGTCTTACTCACATCGGCTACGGAGAGCGTGATCACACAGTCATCCGGAATAGCTGATGCTTCAGTGTTGCTTTCCTCGACCCGAGCATAGAAGTAATTTAGCTCGTCTGGTAGGCTTGTGTCACTGGACAGCTCACGGCTGTGCTTCCCTTTGTAGTCTGTAATAGTTTGCAAGCCCTGCCACATCCAACGAGCATCAGAGCCGATGTAGTGCTATTCAATCTTAGTCTTGTATTGATGCTTTGCCTGTTTGAGGGTTCGTCGGAGGGCATAGTGAGATTTCTTATAAGCTTCCGGTTTAGAGTCCCGCTCCTTGAAAGCGGCAGCTCAATCCTTTAGCTCAGTGCGGATGTTTCCTGTAATCCATGACTTCTGGTTGGGGTATGCATGTACGGTCAGTGTGGGGATGACGTCATCGATGCACTTATTGATGAAGCCAGTGACTGATGTGGTGTACTCCTCAATGCCATCGGAAGAATCCCGGAACATATTCCAGTCTGCGCTAGCAAAACAGTCCTGTAGCTTAGCATCTGCTTCATCTGACCCCTTTCTTATTGACCAAGTTACTGGTGCTTCCTGTTTTAGTTTTGGTTGGTAAGCAGGAATCAACATGCTGGTAGAAATTAGGTAAAACGGATTTAAGGCCCTGGCTACTAGGAACGTTTTCCTGTTTACTTATGGCCGTATAACGCTCATTGAGTGCAGTCTTAGTGCCAGCATCGGTTTGTGGTGGTATGTAGACAGCTACGAAAAATACAGATGAAAACTCTCTTGGTAAATAGTGTGGTCTACAGCTTATCATGAGAAACTCTACCTCAGGTGAGCAAAACCTTGAGACTTTCTTCGATTTTGGTCACCAGCTGTTGTTTACAAATATACATAGACTGCCACCCCTTGTTTTACCAGAGGCCACTTTTCTATCCTGCCAAAAAAAGCTTAAAACTGTAAGCTAGCTGTATGTTATTCATGTCGTCGTTCAGCCAGGACTCGGTGAAACATAAGATATTACAGTTTTTAATGTCCCGTTGGTAGGATATACGTGATCGTAGTTCGTCTATTTTATTATCGATTAGGACCGATGGTAAAGGTAGATTACCCTCTCGGCGATGGATCCTAACAAGGCACCCGGATCTTCATCCACAATACCTCCGTCTCTTTCTCCTGCAAATGATGGGGATGAGGGCCTTCACTGGGCTCTGAAGTAAATCCTTCCTGTCCGACTCGTTGAAGGAAAAAGTATTCCTCCAGTATGCAGTGAGTAATCGCTAGAAGTTCTTTTCGGTCATTATGTACAAAATAACTTACAAAAATCACAATAGCACAATTGGTTACAGGATCGCAAAACGTCAGCCATCTCCTTCGGCACCATTCTTAAAACAACCTGGAGGTGTGTTGGGTCATTGTCCTGTTGGAAAAACAAATAATAGTCCAACTAAGCGCAAACCAGATGGGATGGCATATCTCTGCAGAATGCTGTGGTAGCCATGCTGGTTACGTGTGACTTGAATTCTAAATAAAGCACCATCACACCTCCTACATGCTTCACGGTGGGAACCACACATGCGGTGATCATCCAGTCACCTACTCTGCGTCCCACAAAGACATGGCAGTTGGAACCAAAAATCTCCAATTTGGACTTATCAGACCAAAGGACAGATTTCCACCGGTCTAATGTCCATTGATTGTGTTTTTTGGCCTAAGCAAGTCTCTTCTTCTTATTGGTGTCCTTTAGTAGTGATTTCTTTGCAGCAATTCGACCATGAAGGCCTGATTCACGCAGTCTCCTCTGAACAGTTGATGTTGAGATGTGTCTGTTACTTGAACTCTGTGAAGCATTTATTTAGGCTGCAATTTCTGAGGCTGGTAACTCTAATGAACTTATCCTCTGCAGCAGAGGTAACTCTGGGTATTCCTTTCCTGTGGCGGTACTCATGAGAGCCAGTTTATCAAAGTGCTTGATGGTTTTTATAACTGCACTTGAAGAAACTTTCAAAGTTCTTGACATTTTCCGCATTGACTGACCTTCATGTCTTAAAGTAATGATGGACTGTCATTTCTCTTTGCTTATTTGAGCTGTTCTTGCCATAATATGTACTTGGTATTTTACCAAATAGGGCTAGCTTCTGTATACCGCCCCTACCTTGTCACAACATAACTGATTGGCTCAAACGCATTAAGAAGGGAAGAAATTCTACGAATTAACTTTTAACAAAGCACACCTGTTAATTGAAATGCATTCCAGCTGACTACCTCATAAAGCTGGTTGAGAGAATGCCAAGAGTGTGCAAAGCTGTCAAGGCAAAGGGTGGCTACTTTGAAGAATCTCAAATATAAAATATATTTTGATTAGTTTAACTTTTTTTTTTTTGGTTACAACATGATGCCATATGTTATTTCATAGTGTTATGTCTTCATAATTATTATACAATGTAGAAAATAGTAAAAATAAAGAAAAACCCTTGAATGAGTTGGTGTGTCCAAACTTTTGACTGGTACTGTACATGTGATTTACCAGTATGTGATTCACCCCAATTCATCAGTATGAGGATATCTATCTATTCTTTATTTCATTACTTTATGTTTTGTACCTTGCACCTGTAAGTCTGGATGTGCTTAAAGTACTTTTGAAATTAGTCACACCAATCATGTACCTTCACTTTGACTTTGATAAGGTAATATAGAGAAACTGAAGGAGCAGTACCCTCACATCGTGAAGTCAAACAACGCTGAGCTACGACTGCGCTGGGCCCAGATCATTGCCAAGAATCAGCACCAGCCAGGATATCAACATGTGCGCAGCTTCCTCAGCTGCCAGGTTAGAAAAACAAATGCATTTGGTCCTCAACCATTAATTACAGTATTTGTCAAGCTAGTGTTTTAGGCCAGTTTAATGTTTTATTATAGTAAATAGAATGTATATATTTATGATATAAGATGTGTTTTTATAGTGTCCGTTTAAAGTTAGATTAGTGTTTTTCAAGTGTCTTTAAACATCATGTAAATAGTAGTATCTTAGCAATAATATATTAATAAATAGATTATTTCATTGTATCTTGCTCCCAGGGGAAACAGATGTACACTCTGCCTGTGTACCGTGCACTGTGGAATGGATCGGAGGAGACCAGGGCTCTGGCCACAGAGCTCTTCACTGCCACCTCACATCAGCTCCACGTCAATGTCCGCAAATACGTCAAGAAGATCATTGCCTGAGTGCCGTCATAAGAGCTGAACATGAGATCCAGAGTGTAGTCTAGCTGACTCTGGCCTTGAGATATTATAGAGAAGGAGTAGCAGTAATGGTCTGTCCCAGTACTTTTAGATGACCTCTGTTCCTTAAATGTACTGTACCAGGCCAGGTTGAGATGCCAATATTATCTTGTTTTTTTCTGTAGCCTGGTCAGTGGTCACAAAAAAAGAGGCAATTTTACATATTTCACATGCAGCTTGAATGGTAAATTCTTTGCATTTACACAGCCCAGCCTGAAAGGCTCTGCTCTGGGCAAATCTTGCTTAAAGCATAGATCTGCCCATACTAATTAAGCAGTATTTGTGATTAAAGTGGATTAAGGAAAAATAAAATAACTACTTTTGATGTATTGAGTATGTATAAAAACATTTTGTTTTTTCATCCATACTAAGCTGTATTTTAAAACTGTTACAAACAATAAAAATACATTATTTTGAAGTCAATCTGTAGTGGTTGGTGTTTTTCCTCCTGAAAGATTCAATTGTATCTTATTGCTTTTATTCTCTGTTCACTGTATACTTTATTTTACTACACTGAACAAAAAAATAAACGCAACATGTAAAGTGTTGGTTTTATGAGCTGAAATAAAATATCCCAGTAGAGTTTCATATGCACAAAAAACGTATTACTCAAATGTTGTGCACATTTGTTTACATCCCTGTTAGTGAGCATTTCTCCTTTGCCAAGATAATCCATCAACCTGCCACATAATTTAATGTTCCTTTCTCTACCATAAACTGCCTCCAACTTCCTTTTAGAGAATTTGGCATTATGTCCATCTGGACTCCCAACCGCAGACAACGTGTTTGGTGTCGTGTGGGAAAGCGGTTTTCTGATTTCAACGTTGTGAACAGAGTGCCCCATGGTGGCGGTGGGGTTATGGTATGGGCAGGCATAAACTACGGACAACGAACACAATTGCACTCTATCCATCGCAATTTGAATGCACAGAAATACGGTGACGCGATTCTGAGTCCCGTAATAGGGCCCATTTGTTTAAAGATATCTGTATTCCCAGTCATATCCAGGACGGCGCACAGCGTGGTCCGGGTTTGGCCAGGGTAGGCCGTCATTGTTCTTAACGGATTTGCCATAATCCATTGATTAGGGCCTAATGAATGTATTTAAATTGGCTGATTTCGTCATGTGAACTGTAACTCAGCAAGGTCTTTGAATGTGTTGCATATTGCGTTTATATTTTTGTTCAGTATACTTTCATGGTAGAATATATAATTTCACTTGAGAAGATAACAAAGCTGGAATACTCCCTACTGTTGTATCATAATCACGCTGCTGTATAAATTGGTGGCATTTCCGCTTTGGTGTAACCGCTAAATACGCCCTCCCATCAACTCAATCTTTTTTGGGGGTGTGCCTTCTCTGATGAGAAGCTAACTAGATAGCCAAGTAGTTATTTGCTTCACCAATGTGACCTTGCGCTGAGGATTCGGAATCGCCATGAAGTACGCATTGGTAAGAATATCCTGTCGAAATTATTTCCAGGATTGCTTTGGGTCCCTTTTTGTCTGTGGTAGTAGTAAAGTAGCCTGTCAGCTAAACGCGTTACTTTGACAAGTTAAACCGAGAGCTGAAACAAGGCGCCGCAGCTGTCACTCCCTGTCAGATAATTTACCTGCCCTGAACTGGTCATATTATGTCAAATTAAATGCTCAGAATTGGAAGAAGTGGCTCTGAGATTGACCTGATTTAAAAGATCACTAACTAGCCTAGTGCAGTTAGCTAAGTGACTCAAATACATTTCGTTGGACAGTGTATACTATTTGTATCCTGTACATACGACGAATAAAAATTGAAACTCATGTTGTAAACTTGTGCAGGCGACTCATCTTGGCAAGCTGTCAGCCAAGCAACCAACTGTCCTGGTACATCTGTCAACGTGTTAACAGCCTTCTAAGCAAGCAAGTGAAGCTTATTTCACCTTAGAGAATAGCAAATAGCATAATTTACTGAACAAAAATGTAAGTGCAACATGTAAAGTGTTGGTTTCATGAGCTGAATAAAAAAATCCTAGAAATGTTCAATGCACAAAAAGCTTATTTCTCCCAAATGTTGTGCACAAATCTATATACATCCCTGTTATTGAGCATTTCTCCTTTGCCAAGATAATCCATCAACCTGACCGGTGGGGCATATCAAGAAGCTGATTAAACAACATGATCATTACACAGGTGCACCTTGTGCTGGGGACAATAAAAGGCCATTCTAAAATGTGCAGTTTTGTTAAAACACAATGCCACAGATGTCTCAAGTTGAGGGAGCATGCAATTGGCATGCTGACTGCAGGACTGTCCAGCAGAGCTGTTGCCAGAGAATTGAATGTTAATTTCTGTAGCTTCTAACATTTTTGAGAATTAGGCAGTACGTCCAAACAGCCTCATAACCACAGACCATGTGTAACCCCGCCAGCCCAGGACCTCCACATCATACTTCTTCACCTGCAGGATCATCTGAGACCAGACAGCTGATGAAACTGTGGGTTTGCACAACCAAAGAATTTCTGTACAGACTTGGAAACCGTGTCCGGGAAGCTCATCTGCGTGCTCGTCGTCCTCACCAGGGTCTTGACCTGACTTCATTGGGCAAATGCTCACCTTCGATGGCCACTGGCATGCTGGAGAAGTGGGCTCTAAACGGATTAATCCCAGTTTCAACTCTACCCGGCAGATGACAGACAGCGTGTATGGGGTCATGTGGGCGAGTGGTTTGCTGATGTCAACATTGTGAAATGAGTGCCCAATGGTGGGGTTATGGTTTGGGCAGTCATAAGCTACAGGCAACGAACACTATTGCATTTTATTTATGGCAATTTGAATGCACAGAGATACCGTGACGAGATCCTGAGGCCCATTGTCATGCCAATTATCCATCACCTCATGTTTCAGCATGATAATGCATAGCCCCGTGACGCAAGGATCTGTACACAATTCCTGGAAGCGGAAAATGTCCCACTTTTATGGCCTGTCACCCATTTGAGCATGTTTGGGATGCTCTGAATCGACGTGTACGATCATGTGTTCCAGTACCCGCCGATATCCAGCAAATTCACATAGCCATTGAGGAGTGGGATACTTTCCACAGGCCACAATCAACAACCTGATCAACTCTATGCGAAGGAGTAGTGTCGTGCTGCATGAGGCAAATGGTGGTCACACCAGATACTGACTGGTTTTCTGATCCACACCCCTACCTTTTTTAAGGTATTTTTGACCCACAGATGCATATCTGTATTCCCAGTCATGTGAAATCCATAGATTAGGGCCTAATGAATTTATTTCAATTATTATCTTATATGAACTAACTCAGTAAAATCTTTGACATTGTATGTTGCATTTTATTTTTGTTCAGTGGAGCAGTGAACTTGTAATTGTCTGACATTGGTTGTATTTAAAGAACAACTACTCAAGTACTGTTAGTAGCCTACACAAGATGATTCCCTTTTGTACTTTATTCTTACAGGTTTATTATTCTGAGACAGAATGTTATGCCTGACAATGACTGCCTTGAAGTAATTTAATGTATAATAGCAGGGCATTTGCTGTATGAAAATTCCCCTTATGAGTTTGGTTTCTGAGTTCATCACCTTTTTCTTTAAAGGGCCAATCCTTAGTTGAAACAATAACAAGGCTAACACTCTGCCTCTGTTTTGGTAAAAAGTTGAGGGATGGGCCTGGAGAAGTGTAACCTCTTAAATTCATAAACAGAACTTTTGATGCAAGGACTGACCATCCACTATATCAAAATGATAGTTTCAAGCATGTTTTGAGGCTATACAGTTTGTAAACATTGTAAATGTAAACCAACATTAGTGTAGAACATGGTTATATTTTGGGTACTGCAGGGGTTTGACAGTTGAACTAAATTCATCAGGCATTTGTAAGTGATATTCTTCAAGAATCATTATCTATATATCATTAATTTTAAGTCCAAAAATATATGCATGAACTGCAGTTTGCCCATTTAAACATTCACATATCTGTTTACATCTGCTTCTCTTAATTTTGTAATTTTTTTTTAACAGTAGCCATGTTATACATTATGATGATTATGCCAAAACTATCTTCTTTCTGTTTTGTATTTAGTTCTCGACGGTAGCTGTGACTGCTGGGGTGTTATTGCTGTCCACTGTGGGCATAGTTGTAGCCCTCTACCTAGGCAAGAAGAAAAAGCCTCCAGTCACCTTGCTTGACCCTACCCAAAAATACCAGCTAACGCTCATCGATAAAGAGGTACGTGTGCGCTATTGAAATCAATTAGACATTTTTGCTATGTGCGTCAGAGGCCTGTGCTTAATTCAATTATATACTCCATGGAAATAATTTTTGTCTAACATTTAACTGAATGTTTGTAGTAGATGTCTTTGCATTGTTTTTGTCAAATAGTGTATAAATCCAATGTATGAATGTCTTTGGCCTCTTTCCATAGGTGATCAGCCATGATACTCGCAGGTTCCGCTTTCGACTTCCCTCAGCAGAACATATCCTGGGGCTACCTGTAGGTAAGTCTTCACTTGCACATTTTCTGATTTGTCAAGTGAGTGTTTGATAATTGATTATTATTTGATACAGTGACATGCCATTAATAGAAATACATTTTAGTAATTTAGCAGACCCTCTTATCCAGAGAAACTTACAGGAGCAATTAGGGCTATGTGCGTTGCTCAAGTGCACATCTACCTGTTTTTCACCTAGTTGTCTTGGGGATTCAAACCAGTATCCTTTTGGTTACTGGCCCAACTCTCAAATAGTCCTATAGCTCACCAGCATTATAACTACCCTCAAAATGTAATACTTGATGGCGTTATATTGCACTGATGGGAACTAGAACACTTAGCTTCCCATTCCTTGAATTCCCTCTACTATATGAGTAATTTAGCTGAACAATCAGAGGATAAAGCCACACCAAATGACCCTATCAGTTTTCAATCAGTGTTGTCTTTTGTGTTTCTAATCATCTTATTTGTTTCCTCTAGGGAAGCATGTATACCTCTCTGCCCGTATTGACGGCAGCCTGGTAGTCAGACCATACACACCTGTGTCCAGCGACGACGACAAAGGATATGTTGACTTGGTTGTGAAGGTATGTATGGCTTGTCAAAGCAATCCTATTCCATATACTGAAACTGAACACACTAGTACTACCATATGTATCGAGCGTGTCGAAGGAGGAGTGATGATCTACTAACAAGTCCAGCATGTCATCTTATTCTTTGGGATCTAAAAGAGAAAAACATATCCTAAATAATCACTGCTACTGTGAGAAGCTTGATACATACGGACCCTGATCTGCAAACCATATTTAATGTAGAAAATTCCTCCCCAGATCTACTTCAGTAATGTGCACCTCAAGTTTCCTGACGGAGGCAAGATGTCCCAGTACCTGGAGAGTCTGCACCTGGGAGATGTGGTGGACTTCAGAGGACCAGGAGGACTGCTGGAGTACAGAGGGAATGGTACGACCAGTCCACTGCCCGGCACACACTCCTGATATTTACAAATGATGTGTCCCAAATGGTAACCTATATACACTGAGTGTACAAAACATTAAGGACACCTGCTCTTTCCATGACAGACTGACCAGGTGAAAGCTATGGTCCCTTATTGATGTCACTTGTTAAATCCACTAAAGTCTGTGTAGATGAATGGGAGGAGACAGGTTAAAGAATATTTTTTTAAGCATTGTGACAATTGAGACATGGATTATGCTTGTATGCCATTCAGAGGGTGAATGGGCAAGACAAAATATTTAAGTGCCTTTGAACATTGATTGGTAGTAGGTGCCAGGCGCGCTGGTCGATAGTTACATATCACAATATTATTTTTGGATGATATAATATTGATATTTGACTCAAAGTATCAATTTGTTAAACAAAAATAGTTAAGTTAAAGATATAAAAAAAATAAGTGCTAATGTAAATGGCATTAGCTAGCGCTAGTTTGCTGTACCTGTGCCAAAACGCAAAACAATTTTTTAGCACTTTTATTTCCCTCATCGATCAACTCATTTTCTCGTGCTCTCTCGTCTCTTTGCAGCAGACGTATAGTGAGCAATATGTTTGGAACATCAAATCGCAATACATATTTTAAAAAATGCCCCTTTTTCTCCCCAATTCTGTGGTATCTAATTGGTAGCTGCAACTCCCGTCGAGAGCCGTGAGTCCTCCGAAACACAACCCAGCCATGCCGCACTGCTTCTTGACACAAAGCCCGCTTAACCCGGAAGCCAGCTGCACCAATGTGTCAGAGGAAACTCCGTACACCTGGCGACCGTGTCAGTGTGCGTTGTGCGCGATGGAACAGGATGACGCTGGGCCAATTGTGCACCAGGATCTCTAGTGGCACAGCTAGCACTGCGATGCAGTGCCTTAGACCACTGCGCCACTCGGGAGGCTGCAATGCATATCTTATCGACACCTATGTTTTGTGAGGTCCCTGGAAATTCCCAGCATTAATATTAGTGGATTCTTTTTGCCCAGGGCCCATAAGGCGCTGGTATTTAGTGCCATTTGGGACGTGCACACAGTCTCTAATAGAATGGGGGTTTTAGCTTTGTGTACTTGGGTGTGGCTGGCTGAGAGTGATTGTGTGTACACACTTATTCAACCTTAAGTCTACTGAATAAGTCAACAGTAAATGTACAATATCTCCGAGCAATTGGCTGGCTTGCTGCATCGCATTTAGCAACTTTCATTCCCCGACGGTTCCAGAAAAGCACTGCCTAAAGAATATACTTTTACTGTATTGTCACTTAAAATGTTTACTAATGCGCCCAGTATTATTTGATACAATGTTCCACAACATAGTTGTTGGGTGTGTCCATCATCCTGTCTTCCATTTGGGACCAGATAACTGTTGTTCATTTGCTCCCCAAGCACACTAGAAAAGGAAAATAATCTCTGGATTGTTTTGGCATAATTTGTCTCATCGCTTTCTCCCATTCCATTCAACAGGGCAGTTTTCAGTTCAGACAGACAAGAAGTCTCCTACAGAGATAAAAGTTGCCAGTACTGTGGGTCTGATAGCTGGAGGAACAGGTGAACTTTCCCTTCGCAACCATGCACTCTGAACCTAAACACTTAAATGTTGTCTTGTTATAGCCCATGGGTAAATGTAGAGTGAGCACTTTCAGTTCCTGGTGCTGAACTCCCTTCCCTATCTGTAGGCATCACCCCTATGCTACAGCTGGTGCGCGCTATCATGAAGGACCCCAGTGACAGGACCACCTGCAGCCTGCTGTATGCCAACCAGGTGTGTGGCCGCTGCTCACACTGGCCTCTCTCCTAAAAGAGACTTTTAATATCAATGGGTTCATCTATATAAATAAAGAACAGATACTGTAAATGCTTTGTACTAGCTTCACTGTGGATGTAGTTCATAGGTTTGCTTAGGTTAAGAGTTAACACTGAACTGTCTGTGTGTGGTGTGTTCATGGCAGACTGAGAAGGATATCCTGCTGAGGGATGAGCTGGAGGAGGTCCAGGCCAGACACCCAGACCGCTTCAAGCTGTGGTTTACAGTGGACAGGGCACCCGAGGGTATGTGCCTTTATGGCTTTTGCTTGCATTGCTCAAGTGTTGACATCAAGATTTCAAAGGTCTTAACAAAATGTGTACATCTTTTGAATTTGTTTTAATTGTATATAAATCTTTTTTCTTTTCATGTCAAATTGGCAACCCACCCCAAATGGAATTAATTGAAATATAAACAAACAGTACAGTAATTCACTGTGGAATTCAATGATAATTATTCTTCTGGTGTTCTCTGCATTTCGCATTGCATAAAGAGTGAAAATATAATTATATCCCTAGAGCAGTAAAATAATATACATACATACATACATACATACATACATACATACATACATACATACATACATACATACATACATACATACATACATACGCAGGAGGCATTTGAACCCAGTCTGGCACAAAGAGAAGTTTAAATATGGGAGACAAGCCTATACACAATCTATATACACACGTACCATTTACCACATAGAAGCTAAATATTTTTACCATTTGTGTGGGGTTTTATGGCACACTCAATAAGCATATTGGTACTTGTTTGCGACCCCATGAAAGACTGAATTATGATCAATTTGTGTTGCTCAGGCTGGGAGTACAGTGAGGGCTTGATCAATGCGGATATGATCCAGGAGCACCTGCCCACCCCCAGTGAGGACACCTTTGTGCTCATGTGCGGTCCACCCCCCATGATCCAGTTTGCCTGCAACCCCAACCTGGACAAGTTGGGCTACCGGCAGAGTCAGCGCTTTGCCTACTAGTCACCTGCTTAGGAACTATCCTCCCAGCCACCCACAGCATGGGCCTTCTTAATGCAACAATGACATCAATTCAGTGCTTGATTGGGCCGGAACTACTGCTTGAGTACTGGCATCTCTTATAGAATATTGGCTTAAAAATATTGCAGAGTTCCAGCACCTAAATATATACAGTACTGGCACCCAAAATAAGTACGGGCACCATTTTCAGTCCACTTAAAGTACTGCATCATTCTACTGCCAAAATACCCATATGGTAAGTGCGGACAGGTTGAGCATTAAATGCTCACTTGCAACCAAAGTCCTACCTTTGTATTATTAGCGTCCATCTCCTGCTGATATCTACAATTGTATTTTTAGGTGAGGTTTTAAAGCTTTGATTTATTATTGGTGTTCATAGCATTGAGCATTCCTCCTAAAAACAAGACAGAGCGAACATAACTTAAAGATAAAGCTGCATACTGAACTGAATTATGCCCAGGGATGCAGTGCTGAATATAAGGAGGCTGCCCAGGCAACTTTGCTTTAAATGCACACATAACAAATGATATGCACTTAAGTATTACAGCTTCTGTAGAGATGTATTATATTGTATTTTGGCACATGTGGGGCTTTTTGTTGTGTCTAGTGGGTATGGGATCTGACTCCATTTCTTATTGTATTTCTGTGAGATTGCGTGAGCATAATTATTCCAAGGCTCTTTTTGTTTTATATATTATTTCAGAGTTTAATCTGCAATGCACTACAGTCTTTGTAAAAATGGATTGTGTTTATGAAGAGAAGACAATAAAATTTCTGCCACCATTTCAAATTGCCTCCACTCATACGTGTTCTCTTTATGTATTGGCAGGACCATTCCTTAGATATTATCCCTTGTTTCAAAATAGAGTATTGAGGAGGAAAACAATTTGGACATACAGTTTGCCGGAACAACGTGACTCTGATTACGACAGTTGAGTGCTGTCATGACAAGGAGTAATCTGCTTGGTGCAGACAATGTAGTCTGGTCCAAATGCTGGGACAGAGTGGGAGTTGGAAACATTGTATCTAATTCCACTGCCTACTACAGTACAGTTCCCCTTTGTTGACAGGGATTAGGGATTATTGAGGATTGGAGTTGCTGATGGTAGTTGGTTTACAGGTAGGAGTAGCTCTATCCACAAGTAAAGAGCTGGATGAGGGTTTCTTATTTAAATTTTTAATTGAGCCTTTCTTGCAATGATAAAATGTGGTTTAGGCAGCTCAGTGCTGAAGACAACTTTTCACATACTGTACATACACTACCGTTTGTGGTCACTTAGACATTTCCTTGTTTTTGAAAGAAAAACATTTGTCCATTAAAATAACATCAAATTGATCAGAAATACTACACCACGCATCTGTTTTTAATGGGTGTCATGTGGGTTCATGCAGGCACCATTTTATGGAGGTAATGTGATTCCACTCAATCATTTATAGCAGAAGCACGTGCATGACCTGGGAATTAAACAGTGTACCACTTTCTTAGGTCTATGTTGATTTGACTTAATAGCTACATTTACAGACAGTATTTTGGTGTTCCTTCTAAAACATTTTAAAATTGTGATTTTAACCACTAGATGGAGACGCTGCTTCATTGTTTATGAGAACCAGTTGAAACCATTTGCTTGGCATTGACTGTCATTTTCGTTAACCGTGCTGCGTGACTGTTCGTTCGGGGGTTCGGCTTGTTTTTGTGAGAATCGGGAAGGGATCACATTTCCTTGACGTCTGGAGTATCAGGTAGCTACGTCCGCTGAATGAAAGTGCAAAAGTTAACTTGCTACAACAATGAACAATATTAGAGCATTGTATTTGCAACTGTGTCAGTGTGTTTGGTAATGGTTCGATACAGCCAGACGTGACTCGTTTTCTTCGAGTATGCGAAAGCTAACTAGCTAGCCTGCTAGCGCTAGCCTAGACAGCTAGCTAATGGCATTAGTAATGCTAGCATCTGCGGTTAGCGTACGTTACCTTGGGGCTCTAGCTAGCTATAATTTGCTGGTGTTCGTCAGGAATCACGCCAGCCAAATCATATTATTGAAGGGGTTTGGGGGGGGGGTCAAGTTGTTTCTTGCTATTCCAGTTCCATGTTTCTTCGGGTGCTATTGTATGATTGCTTTGTTCTAAGGTAGCCAACCAGCTGACAACAAAGTATTTATTGCCCGTTTTGTTTGTTAGCTACCAGCTAACGTCACCGTTAGCTAACTACATTTTCGGCCGTCTCGCAAGAGCAATTTTGGTCTTCCTGCCATGTTAGCCGAGTAGTTTATTCGTCTTAACTGTTGTCAAATACTAATTTTTAACGAGTGAATATGTTCACGACATGGTATTATAAGACTTTGTTGATGGTGTAAAAATGTAACGTTATGTCAAAGTAATACTGAAATCTGCAATTTTTACTTCAATGCTGAATGCAAGGACCATCTGTCGGTGGGAAATATAGACCTACCAAAAGTCCACATCAGGCCCAATTGTCACAGGTGAAGTTATTTACAATTTGGAATATAGTTATTCAGTGAAAAACTACATAACTAATGTATTTATTTGTCATTGTGATTTCTTGACTCCTCAGCACTGGGCCAACTGCGGACTATAGTGCCAGGCTTTAGCAGTACACACAGGCAGAGGACAGGTCATCAGGCAGTCTCCCTATGTCAGGCCGAAACGGGTCTGCGAGTGATGCAGACTGTCGGATCTCAGAGGACTGCCGGGTCCCGGATGTGGAGCTGATGGAGCTGGGACCCCTGCTGGAGGAGACGGGACGGCAGACCGCGGGGAAAGGCATGATGTCAGAAGTGAGAGTGGGGGAGACAGGTTACGTCCCATATGGCACCCTATTCCCTACACAGTGCTCTAATTTTGATCAGCGTCCTAGTCAAAAGTAGTGCACTATATAGGGTGCCATTTGGAATGCTGCCTGACTCAATTCCTCTATTACCACAGGTATTAGGTATTTTCTAAAGCGGGCGCAGAATCTTCCAAATCAACATTTGGAAGATTCAGGTGATCAGCCAACACCAACGTTGGTGTCTAGGAAACCAGGGGTGTATTCAGAGAGGTGACAGTTCAGAAGGTTTCAGATCTCTTCTTTGCCTATTCTACATCCAAACAAACGGGCTTGTTCTACAAAATCAGTTTCTATCTAAATGTTCTATAGCGTTGCACCCTCATGAATAGGCCCCAGTTGAAGACAAAACAAATCTAAGTGGTCATTGGGCAATAGAGCTAAGCTTGGGTGGGGTCGCACCTAAGTAATGGTCAGGGAAATGTAGACCAAACCAACTGGGATTCGTTCCCATGTTTTCACTTTTATCCTGCGCTGCAAAGGCATCTGCTCTACTCGCCTAACTAAATCACCTCTCTCTGCAGGGGGCCTCAGTTCTGCCTGATGAGGATGATGAAGAGGTGGAAGAGGTCCTGACGCTGCCCCTCCAGGCTCACCACGCCATGGAGAAGATGGAGGAGTTTGTGCACAAAGTAGGCATCATTGGGCTGTTCCAGATGGCAGGATCAATAAGTTAGCCAGCTAACTTTGATAAGCAGCCAAAATATCTCTTGATTTTCTGATTCATTTAGAAAGCTAAACTTGAATATGAGTTGTTGGTTGTCGAGTCAATTATACCATGCCCATTTCAAGTCTATATTTCTCGAAAAGATGAAGTTATTTCAGAATTTCTGGGACAGTTAGCTGGCTAATTCATTGATCCTGCTTTCTGGAACAGCCCCCATGGCTGCTCTGTCTAACTTCATACACAGAGATAATACGAGAATAAGAGTGGGGAGATGAACAGAACATTCATGGTAGCCTTAAACCCTTGTGTTTTAAGGTGTGGAAGGGTAGCTGGAGGGTCATCCCATTTCATGTCCTGCCGGAGTGGCTGAAGGACAACGACTACCTCCTGCATGGACACCGGCCCCCCATGCCCTCCTTCCGCGCATGCTTTGGAAGCATCTTCAGGATCCACACAGAAACAGGCAACATCTGGACCCACCTTCTGGGTGAGTGAGTGTGTGAGATATCTGAGGAGACTGAATCCTCACATGTTGAACCTCACACCATTGCTTATAAAGTTGCAGTGAAGCACAAGTCCACGTTCCCCACAAGTCCACGTCCAGCATGCTGCCATTAAGCAATGTATAGTGCAGTCACTTATGTATACTCCATAGCAAAGAAGTGTGCCTCTTTTACACAACACATTTCCATATACAATGCTCCTGATTGTGTTCCCCATTGTATAAACAATCTGCCCCATAGAGATCCTTTTCTAATTCTAATATTCATTTGTCATGATATGCCCTATATGATTACTGGTCCACTAATGATGGCCTCACCTCTCCAACCCCCAGGGCTGATCCTGTTTATTGGCCTGGGCACGTACACCATTCTGCGGCCCAACATGTACTTCATGGCCCCGCTGCAGGAGAAAGTGGTGTTTGGGATGTTTTTTCTGGGTGCCGTGCTCTGCCTCAGCTTCTCCTGGCTCTTTCACACCGTCTACTGCCACTCCGAGAAAGTGTCTCGCACCTTCTCCAAGTAAGGCCGCATGCCTCCCTCCCTCTTGCTCATACAGATTTTCTTTTTAAATGTGACGTTTCATTTTTTTTTTTTTTACGTTAAAGTGTCATTTAAATGGAAGTTCCTCTTCTAACCTCAGTGTTTTGTTTCCCCTCAGACTTGACTACTCGGGTATCGCCCTGCTGATCATGGGTTCATTTGTGCCCTGGCTCTACTACTCGTTCTACTGTTCCCCACAGCCGCGCCTCATCTACCTCACCATTGTCTGTGTGCTGGGCATCGCCGCCATCATAGTGGCCCAGTGGGAACGCTTCTCCACGCCCGCACACCGGCCCACACGAGCAGGTGCTGCACCACATATTAACCAGCCTGTCAGAGAGTGTACTGTGACATGGATACAGAGCAATGACATACATATAAATGTGTTAATACAATATACCATATAGCTAAAAACATGAGAAAATCATCAGGAAATTCTTTTTTCTTCTACTTGTGTGTGAATAGCTGGTATAAGTTTGACTATCTTATTGTATCCTATACTATGACTGATCCAGCTGCTCCTGCTTCCAACCAACCAACCTTTCCCCTCCATGTCTCACAGGAGTGTTCATGGGCCTGGGACTGAGTGGCATCGTCCCCACAGTGCACTTCACTATCGAAGAGGGCTTCGTCAAGGCCACCACTGTGGGACAGATGGGCTGGTTCTACCTGATGGGCGCCATGTACATCACTGGTGCCGGACTGTACGCCGCCAGGATCCCCGAACGCTACTTCCCTGGCAAATGTGACATCTGGGTAAGTGTGTAACAGAGGAATTTTTTTTAACCCTATTCCATTTATACTGCGCTACTTTTGACCAGGGCCCATATGGGGACCCCAGAAAGAGTGCGGCTAATTTGAGATCATAATAAATACTAAATAGGACTCTGGTCAAAAGTGGTGCACTATATAGGATATAGGCTGCCATTTGGGATGTAGACACAGGCTTGTAGCTAGCTCCTGAACTAACCCCATGTCCTCATTTATATGATGATTAGAATATTATATTATTATAATGTTATCGTCATTTTATGCGATGTGAGTTACGGTCATACATGTTCTGCACTGTACTGTAGGAATATGTGGCCAATGCAGTAATCAAACGGCTAGAACTTGTGTTGCGAACATGCTCTAACCAGAGGAGCCTTTGGACATACATTCCCTATTTAGTGCACTACTTTTGACCAGAGCCCTATGGGAATAGTGCACTAAGTAGAGAATAGGGTGCCATTTGGTAAGTAGCCTCTGACCTCCCTCTCTCCTCAGTTCCACTCCCACCAGATCTTCCACGTCCTGGTGGTGGCAGCAGCCTTTATCCACTTCTACGGCGTCTCCAACCTGCAGGAGTTCCGCTACGGCCTGGAGGGAGGGTGCACTGACGACACCCTTCTCTAAGAGGCCAATCTGTGGCCCCCTCAGCCATTTCCTGGTCGTTCCCCCTCCCTATAAAGTGCTGCTGGAACACGCAATGGTCCTCCGTAGCTCCTTTTCTCCCACCCCGATTTGCTCGTGTCATTTTTGGTTTTCTTGTGGTGTGTTTTTCTGCTTGTGCTACTTTTTCTCCAATAAAGTAGCTTTAGCCAGTGAACTATATGGAGGGGCATCCCGGTGATGCAGCAGCACTTTTTTTTTATCAAAAGGGCACTCTAGGCTCTACTTTAGCTCATGAAGAACAACAGGGGATTTTGACCAGATTGATTACATGTTTCCTTCAAGGATTGGAACCTCTGAGAGGCATAGCGATATTGTAATGGTGTCTCTCTTGCCCTCCAGAGCTTCCCAAATCAAGCTGTAGGAGGCTTATGTGATATAATGGGTCCGGGTTGGGTTGGGTTCAGTTCGTTCCGTTTTTATTCTGTCATTATAAGGAATTAATCGAAATTCAATTCATTAATTTTCTTAATGTAAAAGTCATAATTTAAAACAGTGGGCAATTCCAACAATTGATTAAGAGTATTTTTTTCGATTTTGTTGAGTTAAATTTTAAATTTACATGCAATCAACCCCAATCGTGGTATGAGTTATGGAACTGAAAGTCAACAATTGAATTACTTACCTAAAAGACACGGTGCTTGGTACCCTTACCCCTCATGTCCCTTTTCAATTTAACAGAATCTTGTATGATTGATAGCTTGTATGAAACTAACCGGAAACGCACAATGGGCAAATCTGGGAATAGGTAAACTCTTTCCCTTCTCAGCTTGAGATTTGTTTAATTTTAAGGCTATATTTCAGAACTCTAAAGGTCAAATTATTGCACCTTAACAATATGTTATTACCATTAAACTTTGTCACTGCATGGGGTCCACCATGTAGTGAGTAGGAAATAGGAATAATCTTTTAGTATTCCTGTGCCTTAGGCCAATGGAAATAGTTTTTAAATAGATGGGCCAATATTACAGTCAAGTGAATGTCATTAGGATCTCCAGATATAATGATAACAAACCTTTTTTTGTTTTCTTGTCCTTATATCCAATGAAATCACTATTAAACTTTTGATCTCCAATAGTTTTCTCAAACTGCTGTTTATTTAAGAACGTTTTTTTTAAAGCTGACTTTCTGTGGCTTTATTACAAAGACTAAACAATCTGTGTATTCTTGACTTTGTGTTGTGTCCTGTGTAGACAAGTTGATGGATCATACATTTCCCTGAAATGTAAACACATAATAAATATTTATTAATGTTAAAATGGGAAACTAACCCAAGTCATGTATTTTCTGTCCCATGTAGTGATATGGCACTTCATCACGCTTTACTTTTCACACACATGAACATGGTTTGTCGTATTTGTGACATGAGCCGAATACAACAGGTGTAGACCTTACAGTGAAATGCTTACTTACAAGCCCTTAACCAACAATGCAGTTTTAAGAAAAATAAGTGTTGAGTTAAAAAAAATAGCTATAAAAAATAATTTAAAATAACAGTAGCGAGGCTATATACGGGGGTACCGGTACAGAGTCAATGTGCACAGGTAAGTTAAGGTAATATGTACATGTAGGTAGAGTTAAAGTGACTATGCATAGATAATAAGAGTAGCAGCATTGTAAGGGGGAGGGGGGGCAATGCAAATAGTCTGTAGCCATTTGATTAACTGTTCAGGAGTCTTATGGCTTGAGGATAGAAGCTGTTTAGAAGCCTCTTGGACCTAGACTTGGTGCTCTGGTACCGCTTGCCGTGCGGTAGCAGAGAGAACAGTTTGACTAGGGTGGCTGGTGTCGTTGAAAATTTTTTGGGCCTTCCTCTAACACGGCCTGGTATAGAGGTCCTGGATGGCGGGAAGCTTGTCCCCAGTGATGTACTGGGCCATATGCACTACCCTCTGTAGTGCCTTGCGGTCGGAGGCCGTGCAGTTTCCATACCAGGCAGTGATGCAACCAGTCAGGATGCTCTCAATTTTTGAGGATCTGAGGACCCATGCTGAATCTTTTCAGTCTCCTGATGGGGAATAGGCTTTGTCCTGCTCTCTTCACGACTGTCTTGGTGTGTTTGGAACATGGTAGTTTGTTGGTGATGTGGACACCAAGGAACTTGAAGCTCTCAACCTTCTCCACTACAGCCCCATCGATGAGAATGTGGTCATGCTCGGTACTCCTTTTCCTGCAGTCCACAATCATCTCCTTTGTCTTGATCATGTTGAGGGTGAGGTTGTTGTCCTGGCACCACATGGCCAAGTCTCTGACCTCCCTATAAGGCTGTCTCCTCATTGTCAGTGATCAGGTGTACCACTGTTGTGTCTGTCGTCAGCCAACTTAATGATGGTTTTGGAGTCATGCCTGGCCATGCAGTCATGAGTGAACAGGGAGTACAGTAGGTGACTGAGCACGCACCCTTGAGGGGCCCCCGTGTTGAGGATCAGCATGGCGGATGTTGTTACCTACCCTTACCACCTGGGGGCGGCCCGTCAGGAAGTCCAGGATCCAGTTGCAGATGGAGGTGTTTAGTGCCAGGGTCTTTAGCTTAGTGATGTGCTTTGAGGGTACTATGGTGTTGAAAGCTGAGCTGTAGTCAATGAATAGCATTCTCATGTAGGTGTTCCTTTTGTCCAGGTGGGAAAGGGCAGTGTGGAGTGCAATAGAGATTGCATCATCTGTGGATCTGTAGGGGCTGTATGCAAATTGGAGTGGGTCTAGGGTTTCTGGGATAATGGTGTTGATGTGAGCCATGACGAGCCTTTCAAAGCACTTAATGGCTATAGACGTGAGTGCTACGGGTCGGTAGTCATTTAGGCAGGTTACCTTCGTGTTCTTGGGCACAGGGACTATGGTGGTCTGTTTGAAACATGTTGGTGTTACAGACTCAGTCAGGGACAGGTTGAAAATATCAGTGAAGACACTTGCCAGTTGGTCAGCGCATGCTCGCAGTACACGTCCTGGTAATCCGTCTGGCCCTGCGGCCTTGTGAATGTTGACATGTTTCAAGGTCTTGCTCACATCGGCTACGGAGAGAGTGATCACACAGTCGTCTGGAACAACTGGTGCTCTCATGCATGCTTCAGTGTTGCTTGCCTCGAAGCAAGCATAGATGTAATTTAGCTCGTCTGGTAGGCTCGTGTCACTGGGCAGCTCGCAGCTGTGCTTCCCTTTGTAGTCTGTAATAGTTTGCAAGCCCTGCCACATTCAAAAAGCGTTGGAGCCGGTGTAGTACGATTCAATCTTTGTCTTGTATTGACGCTTTGCCTGTTTGATGGTTTGTCGGAGGGCATAGCGGGATTTCTTATAAGCTTCCGCGTTAGAGTCCCGCTCCTTGAAAGCGGCAGCTCTATCCTTTAGCTCAGTCACTATATGTTTTAGAGTTACCAATGCTGCTTCAATGTAGCCAAATCCATATTTGACCATATTTATGCCACATTTTGTCTATATCCACACAGCTTTACAAATCATATTTCATCTCGGGTGTTGCATAGCAGGGAATCACTTATTCTATATGTTATGGAATGTAATTGTTACTTTCATGCAGGGGGCTATTCACCTGGGCTAGTTATGTAGCTAGCTGCGTGCATGGTGGCAAAAAGTTGGAATATTCTCTTTACCCAATGCAAACGATGTATTTTGAGACCGCACACCTTGGGAGTTCTAAAATTCTACCCGAAGGTACCAGAGATGGGGAGACTGGTGGTTTGCAATGACTTCCACTGATTATAAATACAGCATCTTAGAACTTGCAGAGAGGTACAGTCTATGTATGATAACTCAAAAATCTGGTAACTGAAAGGTCATTGGTTCGAATCCCCGAGCCGGCAAGGTGGAAAAGTCTGCCGTTCTGTCCTTGAGCAAGGCAGTAAACCCCCAACAACAACGGCCCTAGGTGTGTATGTCGATTAAGGCAGCACCAGCACCTCTGATTCAGAGAGGTTAGGTTAAATGCGGAAGACATTTCGGTTGAATGCTTTCAGTTGTGAAACTGACTAGTATCCCCTTTCCCTTCAAGGGTGCCCTTTCACTATGAATGATGTGTGCAGTGTCAGTCACATGATGGCATCTTCTATATTGTTGACCTTACTCTGACGAATTGGTAAACTGGGTGGATATGATTATTACTCAGATGAATCTGATTTTATCACAAGTGTATGTCTGTTTTGATCTTATGCAAAGGTAAAAATTGTTTGGTTTTAAACATATGAGATATAGTAGACTAACTATTTCCCTAAAATATAGATGAAATGACATTATTTGTTTAATTGTAGATAAAGAACAACCTAGAAATAGTTATTTTAAAATCAAACCAATCAATCATCATAATGACCTCATAATGAAGGAACGATATAATTGAGCGATGTGGATTCTGACCGGAACTTTCAGCGGGTGCACACTCCAGCAACGCTTGTTCGGTCGGTCTGTTTGACAAAATGTTGATATTGCCGAGTGCTTTTACTAGTTACATTACTTGTACTAGCCGCTTGGTAATAGTTTAGGTCTACTCTTTCTGAGCAGGTTATACAGCATAGGTGAGTTGACGCCTCAAAATTCACATTACATTAGCTAGCTTGGTTACATTAGTTGAAAAAATATATAGAGCAGTGGTTTGACTATAGCTAACCATCTTAGCATTCGATTTATAAGTGTAGTATAGTCACATAAATTGCGTTCAACATGGACAACCAAGAACAGTGCTCTCCCTCTGAAGGACGCGTCGACCGGTCTACGCTTGTGTCGGAGGTTGGAAAGAATATCAAGTCAGTTTTGTGCCAACGTTGTGGATCGAAGGTCCTCTGCCCAGGGATGGCGGTGTTTGCGGAGAAGGCGGTAAGGTTCACCTCAGACAGGAGTAACCCCAAAAGACAAATTACCCGTTAAATTACGAGTTATATGATTCATAATATAAGTATTTTACTATCCGAATGGGCATTCATCAGTTGTTTTATTTCAAGTTAGTGCAATGTCTAACCACCACCTAAACTACAGCTCAAAATTATATTTTGCGTACAGTGTGCAATTTGCTATGCCATGATGTGACTAAACAATGTCAGGGAGTGGAAAATCACATCTGTTTATCTATTCATATTAATGGACATTGTCATGATGAATCTGGCCTTCTATTTCCTCCCCAATATCCACCAGCTGTTCCTGCCCTCAATGCGGAAGAAGACCACTATCACCCAATCAGAGGGATCCGTGGATGGGGACACACTGACTACCCACTGGTTAGTCGACGACATGTACACCTTTGAGAATGTGGGCTTCACGAAGGACGTGGGGAGAATCAAGTACCTCATTTGTGCAGACTGTGAGATTGGACCCATTGGCTGGCACTGCCTGGATGACAAAAAGAGCTTCTATGTTGCATTGGAAAGAGTCAATCATGCCTAGTGTGGCCCACTGTAAGAAACTGGGGAAACTTAAGAGGGTGTACACATTTGGAACTGAAGGACAAAACAGACCAACAGGAATGTCAGCAGTGCGCAGTACATTACTTGTTGGGTGTCAACGGACAGTCCCTATTCAACATGTAGAATTGTTGAGAAATCAACAGAAAATGGCTGCAAATGTTCTGTGGTCAGAGGCGATCGGACGGTCACCCACTGCGCATGGGCAACATGCATTGGTCTGTCTTGTCCTTAATTCTATTCGGCCTTCACTTTCCCTCTGGCTGGTGCTGGATGCTGTCTCATTTATGATGACTCCTTAGTTCTTCAAGGCCAAGTGTTCTTCAATTCCTTTGTTCTCAACTGATCAACTATGGTATTGATGTGGTTCTCTGAACAAATGTCTTATCAATCTATAAAACTGTTATTCAATCTAGTACTGTAACTAACCCATATTCAGGTGTTATGCTTTGGTCTGAGGTTAACCCTACAGCCTTTGGAATTGTATTACTTGTATATGCCAACTTATTACTTTCTACTTCTGAAATATTATCAGACTATCTTTTATTCAACTAACACTTATTGGAGATGGTAATGTGAAATTATGTGGCCCATTTGGACTTCTATTGTTTGAATGATTAGTGTGCTTATCAGCATAGCACACCCTTCGCTTTGCATTCTGAATAATGGGAGTGGTTGTATTTGTTGAGTGTTGTATGCATTTGTTGCTGATACACGTCAAGTGACAGTGTTCTGTCTGATATACCACATTGGCTTTGACTGCTGCTCTGCCACCATGTTGGCCCTCAGCTATTGCCATCGAACTCCAGAGGCCCCCATTAGATCTCCACAGTACATGCTCATTGTGGACATGTTCTGAAATGCATTTCATTCCATCTGCATTTGAGGCCTGGATTACCCTTGGCTTGACTGTGAGCTCTATTGTTTGATGGAATACTTTAATTGGTTCGGAACATATATTTGATCTAACTTAAACATTCTCTATTGGTTATGGCTTGTCGTTTTTACATATCACTTGTAAAGTCGGTGGCCCTTCTCTGTGCACCCTGCCTCACACCAGAATCCAAGGAACTACACCCAATCATCGAGCTCATCGAGTCCATTTAAAAAAAACAAGTCCCGGTCACCACGAGGCTTTAGTATGAATGCGCTCATCTGTTTCACTTCCACTAGAATGCATAACTCAAATGTAGCCTATACTTTTGTGTACTGTAGGATGAATAAATAAGAATCAATATATTTTGTTTGGTAAATGTATTCGTTTTATTTTAAACTGAACAGGCCTAAAGGACAATTATTTTCCTTTCAATATTTCTCTCATACCAATTGTGCATTACAAACGGTAGATTGTGTACACCATGTTTTGTTTACTGACAGTTTGTTTCTTATTTACAGTAATCAATTTAGTTTTTCGTTGCTGGTGCATTGATAAGAGTTTATGTATTTATTTTTTTACAAACCCCGAAAAAAATGGCATGCCATGAATTTACCTTCCGTGTGTAGTTATTTGTTTAAACAAATATTTTATGTTTTGTAGCTAGTATGCCATTGTCGTGTGTGTAGGGGTCTCTACTTTCTGAAGCGGAAGCAGCCTAGGTGCTGTCCCCCGACCAGATAATGCGAGTGCGACTTCAATGAGTGTGTGGTGATGTTCCTAATTGACAGAGTTAAAGGGAGCAATTCTTCAAAGGGGACAGCTTTCATTGAACTTTAATTAAAATACTTTGAATCGTAACTCTCCACTATTTAGAACGAAGATGCAACGATGACCCAATCTCGGCCAAACGAGTTCATTGCTCCACCGGAGTGTCCTGTTTTTGAGCCCACTTGGGAGGAATTTGCGGACCCATTTGCGTATATCAACAAAATACGGCCTATTGCAGAGAAAACTGGCATCTGCAAGGTCCGACCGCCGAAGGTGAGTGTCTTCAATTAGGGTATGATTTCAAACTCCGGCTGAAAACATTTTCTAACTGTTGTTGATGACATTTGTGGTCGTTTAGTTATCTTTTTAGACATATTTTCAACATGGCGGATTGCGGCTTGAGTTGAATTGCCAGCTTCTGTGCGAGCGTAGGTTATGTGTGCCTCTGTGTAGGTGTGTAAGTACACGCACACGCCCAGTGATCTCTGTGCAGACAGACTCGCGACAAAGTTACAAAGTATCGTTTATGTTCCATAGAACGTTCAACCCAAGTACAATGCATCTTTAGAGGCTTTTGGTCAAATTGATGGGTGAAAAGGTTGGTTACCTTTTCTCTTCCTGGGAGGAGTTCATTGTAAAATGATACGGAAATAAGACATTTCACCAAGTCACTTTAATGCCTTCCAGCTTGTTATCAATTCAATTGTCGAATGTGAAATTGTAAGATATGTGTAATATATACCATATTGCATTTTATATTCACTTGTATTGACATCACAATGTTTTGATCCTGGATTTCCGTGTGACAGCTACGTGCACAATGACGATCTCTTTATGGAGTGTGATTCGTTGTAAAGGAAACCCGATTAGTTGGTGAGGAAACTGCGTTGTCGACTACAGTGCTGTAATTTTCATACATGGGTTTACTTGTTTCCTGAACGTGAGGGAGGAAGGTTCCTGGTTCTGTATTGGTCTGCACTACTTGTGACATTTCAAGCTTTCAGCCCATTGCTTATTTGACCACATTAGGTAATGGTGAGCAGTGAGCGCTTTTAAATCTCAAGGGTATTAGGGACAGCTTATTGTGCTGACTGAAATGTTGTTGCCTCTTGCCTACACAACCTAGATTATTTGATCATAACTGAGAGTGGGGTTGATTTTAGAGGCCTGTATGTTGTAGGCCTGCTGAGAAGACTCTTCTAGCTTGTTAATGTCCTCCATGTTGTCTTTGTGGTTGGGTGTGGACTGGATTGTGTACGAAGTGGATTTTTCCTTGGAATGTATTAACATTATATTAAAGAATAATACGATTTTGGTAGGGGTAATTTATGGTACGTACCGCTTTCCAATGGTAACCAAATGGTTTTCTTGAAGGGCTGTCCTCTGAACATTGGTTATCAAAACAAATGCCTCAAAGTAGCCTAGGTATTAAAGACTCAGTGCAGCCAAAGTGATTATTTTTTTCACCCCCCTGTGTGTTAATTTTTTTAATACATTTCCACACTGAGGTTTGAATAATATTGTGAAAATGATAATGCCCTTTTAAGTGCAAGAGCTGTCTGAAAATACAGCCTGAAATTTGAAGTTTTGGCCTGCCTGGTGGTAAATTAGTTAAATCCAATACAGCCATTTTTGTTTCAAGATCAAATAATTTCTGGGTAACAATTAAGTAAATTACTGTGATTCTTTTTGACCATTTTAAATTGAAAACATTGTTTCTTTAGTAAAGAGCAGTATTTCAATCAAGAATATTGCTAGGACTGTCTTAGCTGTAATTGGCAGAGAGACCAATAAAGAATTGCAAACCTATCAACTAATTTACCACCTGGTGATGTCACCAGGCAGGTCAAAACTTCACCCCACCAAAACAGGCTGAAATGTCAGGCGGTCTTCTCAAACAGCTCTTACATTTAAAGGGAATTATCATTTATTTTCATTTTTTTTTTGACCATTTTAATTGAAAACAATCACAGTAAGGTACCTGATTGTTACCCAGAAATTATTTGATATTGAGATAGTTTGCGTTGGACTTTTTTTTAAAGATTCACTATGTAGAAATCGCTCTGCCGTTACCTGGGTGCTAAAATTCTAATAGTTTGCCTAATTTCAGTTTGAAACACAACAAGCATAGTGTAAGGAATCATTGTACCATCTAAACCGCTTTGAAATATATTTTCCATAGCCAAAAATATTGTATTTTCAGATGTTCTGAAGCTTGTACAAAACCGAAAGTAAAACACTCAAACTCAACTTAAGACCAGGAAGCATAGAAATGCTGCACATAGAACAGATCTACTGCTTCTTAGGCTTGCTTTCAATGAGAGACAATCTATTACTCACTATTCTATGTGAATTTGGTAGGTCGCGCAAAAAGTTACATATACAGGGGTTGTTTCTTAAGCAACAAATGACGCATGCGCGACCATGGGGCAGAACAGACACAGAAGAGGTTGGCTTAGATTGGAGACCAATTATAGCTTACATGTTGTCAACAATTTCTATTGAAAACAGAAATGGGCAATGACCACTTGTCTCTCAAATACATCGTTAAAGTTGTTGGTTAGCTAGTTAACAAATTATTGCCAAATTAGCATTGACATGAAATCAGTCAAAAAGCTTCAGAACAACAACAAGCTGAATTGAGACATTTACAATTCCTGACATGGCAGTTTGTTGTTGTTCTTGCTAGCAATCTGGCCATCCAGAATCACAACAGCAGGCCAACTTTCACCCCATGAACATTGTTTTGTTGTCAGCCACCTCATCTATTGCAGCTTTAACTTTTTCTGGGTCATACATTTATTACTGTTATTTTGGTTTGCAATAAAAATGTATCTGTACAAGAGTTGATAGCAGTTGATTAATATAGTAATTTGGGTAACACTTAGTTATTCTTATACCTATGTAGTAAAACTGTAATTGCACTTGGTAGGTCTATTAGCCTAATGTTGTTGCACAATAGTAACTGCAGTATAGACTAGGTGATTAGGCCTCATTGAGTGAGTTGAGAACTTAATTACACAACAGGAATAGGGACTGTCCTTTATTCCACTGGTGTAATAATGAAATATGGGCCCAGTACATCACTGGGGCTAAGCTGCCTGCCATCCAGGACCTTTACACCAGGCGGTGTCAGAGGAAGGCCCTAAAAATTGTCAAAGATCCCAGCCACCCCAGCCATAGACTGTTCTCTCTACTACCGCATGGCAAGCGGTACCGGAGTGCCAAGTCTAGGACAAAAAGGCTTCTCAACAGTTTTTACCCCCAAGCCATAAGACTCCTAAACAGGTAATCAAATGGCTACCCGGACTATTTGCATTGTGTGACCCCCCCAACCCCTCTTTTACGCTGCTGTTACTCTCTGTTTATCATATATGCATAGTCACTTTAACTATACATTCATGTACATACTACCTCAATTGGCTAACCGACCAACCAGTGCTCCCGCACATTGGCTAACCGGGCTATCTATCTGCATTGTGTCCCACCACCCGCCAACCCCTTTTTTACGCTACTGCTACTCTGTTCATCATATGCATAGTCACTTTAACCATAGCTACATGTACGTACTACCTTGCTACTTTTATAGCCTCGCTACTGTATATCCTCGCTACTGTATACAGCCTGTGTTTTTACTGTTTTATTTCTTTACTTACCTATTGTTCACCTAATACCTTTTTTTTGCACTATTGGTTAGAGCCTGTAAGTAAGCATTTCACTGTAAGGTCTACACCTGTTGTATTTGGCGCACGTGATAAACTTTGCTTTGGTAATTTTCTAACAATTACTCAAATACTTTGCAACAATAATGTACACCTAAAATAACCTAAATGTGAACTGTTTGAGAAACTACCAAGGCAACCTGTTTATGCATATTTTTTTATAGCAGTACAGTGTTGTCCTTCCACCCTTTTTGTATATTTTGATCAATTTTGTTCCCCTCCATCATTTAAACAATTTTTCTTAACTTTCTGTAGAGTTGTGACAATGGCTTTGTTTCTTATCTGGTCTAGCTGCCCTGCGCTGGGCACAAAGAAAGTGAACCGTTTCTCAATAACCACAATTTTATCTCTCTCTCGATTGACTATCTTGCACAGCTATTGTGTAATCTGAATGTTGTGTTCATACAACACTGGATTAACATCAAAATATGCACTCCAGATCACTCAGCAGTGCCTACTGTAGGTAGTCTAATGATGGCTGAATTTGGCTAGCCGTTCGGAGGATGGAAGTTGTTTGTGCAGAATGGGAGTGGTTATGCAATGGGCCTGTCTGTTGTCGTAGCTCCACTATTCCACAAAGGGGCTGGTGGAAATACAGCCAGAGCTGTTGTTTCATAAGCCATGCCCCCATCTGGGCCGTGCACTGCAGATGAAGAGTGCAGAGTCTAAGGGTAATCTATGGAGGCCAAATTTATGGTGGTCTTATCAACACCTCTCCTCCCCGGCCACAGGGATCCATATTTTTTTCCCCCAGCATTTTTTGATAACTGCACTTTGACTGTCTCGTCTACGTCCCCAGCTGGATCACTTCTCAGTCTGAGGTGTCAGTTAGGTCTTCTTCTTTAGGTAGTTGGGTTTTAGGATGGGCTCTTCCACTTTTGATCAAAAAGGGTTTTGTCCTATTTTTCACTTGGGATGAATTTGCAAAATTGCTGTGAAATATGCTGTGAGATAGAGGCTAGTGCTTGTGTAGCCTATTTAAAATTATACTTTTCTGTGTTCCTGAGTTATTATGCACATTGAAACAGGCGTGCTGGTACTCTGAGATGCCATGCAAGGTCAGAGACAGTGTAGTCTCCAAAGATAAGGAGTCTGTAGTGACCTTAATGTTCTATCTGCACCACAGAGTTTCCTGTTGATTCCAGTCAAACAGTCGCTCTCTCTTTCTACATTGTAGAAATAAGAGTGAAGACATCAACTATGAAATAACACACATGGAATCATGTAGTAACCAAAAAAGTGTTAAACAAATCAAAATATATTTGAGTTAATTCAAATAGCCACCCTTTGCCTTGATGACAGCTTTGCACACTCTTGGCATTCTCTCAACCAGCTTCACCTGGAATGCTTTCCCAACAGTCTTGAAGGAGTTCCCACATGCTGTGCACTTGTTGGCTGCTTTTCCTTCACTCTGCCCCCCAACTCATGCCAGATCATCTCAATTGGGTTGAGGTCGGACGATTGTGGAGGCCAGGTTATCTGATGCAGCACTCGTCACTCTCCTTGGTAAAATAGCCTTTACACAGCCTGGAGGTGTGTTCGGTCATTGTCTTGTTGAAAAACAAATGGTAGTCCCACTAAGTGCAAACCAGATGGGATGGCGTATCGCTGCAGAATGCTGTGGTAGCCATGCTGGTTAAGTGTTCCTTGAATTCTAAATAAATCAGACAGTGTCACCAGATAAGCACCCCCACACCATAACACCACCTCCATGCTTTACGGTGGGAAATACACGTGGAGATCATCTGTTCACCCACACTGCATCTCACAACGACACAGCGTTTGGAACCAAAAATCTACAATTTGGACTCCAGATGAAAGGACAAATTTCCACCGGTCTATTGGCCATTGCTTGTGTTTCTTGGCCCCAGCAAGTGTCTTTTTCTTATTGGTAGTGGTTTCTTTGCAGCAATTTGACCTTGAAGGCCTGATTCATGCAGTCTCCTCTGAACAGTTGAAGTTGAGATTTCTGTTACTAGAACTCTGTGAAGCATTTATTTAGGCTGCAATTTCTGAGGCTGGTAACTAATGAACTTATCCTCTGCAGCAGAGGTAACTATGGGTTTTCCTTTTCTGTGGCGTTCCTCATGAGAGCCAGTTTCATCATAGCACTTGATGGTTTTTGTGACTGTACTTTAACAAACTTTCAAAGTTCTTAATTTTCCTTATTGACTGACCTACAGTTGAAGTCGGAAGTTTACATACACCTTAGCTAAATACATTTAAACTCAGTTTTTCACAATTCCTGACATTTAATCAGAGTAAATATTCCCTGTCTTAGGTCAGTTAGGATCACCACTTTATTTTAAGAATGTGAAATGTCAGGAATAATAGTAGTGATTTTATTTCTTTCATCACATTCCCAGTGGGTCAGAAGTTTACATACACTCTAGTATTTGGTAGCATTGCCTTTAAATTGTTTAACTTGGGTCAAGCGTTTTGGGTAGCCTTCCACAAGCTTCCCACAATAAGTTGGGTGCATTTTGGCCCATTCCTCCTGACAGAGCTGGTGTAACTGAGTCAGGTTTGTAGGCCTCTTTGCTCGCACATGCTTTTTCAGTTCTGCCCTCAAATTTTCTATGGGATTGAGGTCAAGGCTTTGATGGCCACTCTGATACCTTGACTTTGTTGTCCTTAAGCCATTTTGCCACAACTTTGGAAGTATGCTTGGGGTCATTTGTGACCAAGCTTTAACTTCCTGACTGATGTCTTGATGTTGCTTCAATATAGCCACACAATTTTCCTCCCTCATGATGCCCTTTATTTTGTGAAGTGCACCAGTCCCTCCTGCAGCAAAGCACCCCCACAACATGATGCTGCCACCCTCGTGCTTCACGGTTGGGAGGGTGTTCTTCGGCTTGCAAGCCTCCCCCTTTTTCCTCCAAACATAATGATGGTCATTATGGCTAAACAGTTCTATTTTTGTTTCATCAGACCAGAGGACATTTCTTCAAAAAGTACGATCTTTGTCCCCATGTGCAGTTGCAAACCGTAGTCAATCTTTTTTAATGGCGGTTTTGTAACAGTGGCTTCTTCCTTGCTGATCGGCCTTTCAGGTTATGTCGATATAGGACTCGTTTTACTGTGGAAATAGATACTTTTGTACCTGTTTCCTCCAGCATCTTTACAAGGTCCTTTGCTGCTGTTCTGGGATTGATTTGCACTTTTCGCACATAAGTACGTTCATCTCTAGGAGACAGACTGCGTCTCCTTCCTGAGCGGTATGACGGCTGCGTGATCCCATGGTGTTTACACTTGCGTACTATTGTTTGTACAGATGAACGTGGTACCTTCAGGCGTTTGGAAATTGCTCCCAATGATGAACCAGACTTGTGGGGGTCTACAATTTGTTTTTCTTAGGTCTTGGCTGATTTAAAATGCATCCACAGGTACACCTCCAATTGACTCAAATGATGTCAATTAGCCTATCAGAAGCTTCTAAAGCCATGACATCATTTTCGGGAATTTTCCAAGCTGTTTAAAGGCACAGTCAACTTAATGTATGTAAACTTCTGACCCACTGGAATTGTGATACAGTGAAATAATCTGTCTGTAAACAATTGCTGGAAAAATGACTTTAACAAGACATTTGTGGAGTGGTTTAAAAACAAGTTTTAATAACTCTAACCTAAGTGTATGTAACCTTCCGACTTCAGCTGTACATGTATTAAAGTAATGGACTGTCATTTTGCTTAGCTTATTTGAGCTGTTCTTGCCGTAAGATGGACTTGGTCTTAGCCCTATATGGTAAATCTTCTGTATACCACCCCTACCTTGTCACAACACAACTGATTGGCTCAAATGCATTAAGAGTTAAAGAAATTCCACAAAGTAACTTTTAAGAAGGCACACCTGTTAATTGAAATGCGTTCCAGGTGACTACCGAATGAAGCTGGTTGAGAGAATGCCAAGAGTGTGCAAAGCTGTCATCAAGGCAAAGGGTGGCTATTTGAACAATCTCAAATATAAAATGATTTGTTTAACACTTTTTTTTTTGGTAACTTCTAGATTCTGTGTTATTTCATAGTTTTGATGTCCTCACAATTTTTTTCAATGTAGAAAATAGTAAAAAATGAAAAACCCTTGAATCAGTAGGTGTTGTAAGACTTTTGACCGGTAGTGTATATTTTACTCAGGTTTGATTGGCATTAATGCCAAGTGTTTATTAGGAAGAGTGTAACAGAGGAGATATCAAATATGGATTTAGATTAAAGATGAACAGCCTACATTATTTTCTGTATGGAACAATGTTCCTAAACGGTGCAGTATAGATGACTTACTTAAACATGTATTCATATACAGCATAGACTGTGGCTCAACTGATAATGATTCTTCAAAATGGAGGATGAGCTATGAAAAATGTGAGTGACTCTTCAGTCAGTTTGACAAGATGGTGTTGTTTACTCCTGCAGGAATGGCAGCCACCGTTTGCGTGTGACGTGGACAGACTGCACTTCACTCCCCGGATCCAGAGACTTAATGAATTGGAGGTATGTTCCTTTTATTACTTAACTGGTTTATCCATACAGTACCAATTTTTTTTTTATAATAGTATGTCTAGTTACCTTTATTATGAGCGACTGGTTATGTACGTAAGCAAGTTTTTATTTTGAATATGTGGATTACTTTTAACATGATGTTCCACAAAGTTATTTTGGGGGTTTTGGCCTTTCTTGTACATCGTCTCAATCCATATTATTATCCTACTCTTTTAAGTGCTAAAGAAATAAAATAAAATAGACAAATTAACACATTTGTCAGATTAGGCCTAAAGAATTGGCTAAGGTGACTCAGAAGGCTACATTGATGCATTGAGTTACATTTGTCGGTAGGACAGTGGCTTCAACCGGCTTATAACACCCAGCAGCAGGGTGTCTATTGAAGCCAGAGTGCTCCCTGGCCTCTGAAGTGTGCCTTGTAGAGAAAGTTGATGACGTCAAGAAAAGGTCACTGGTACCTAGACCTCCTTTAACCCCTCCTTTTGATACAATGAGCTAGTTTAAATGTCAATGTCCTGTAAGGTTGGGCGGTATCCAGATTTACATAACTTCATACCGGTGCTGCACATAAGGGCCTCTATTTTTTTGTTTGTTGGTAAACCCCGCCCCCACAAATACTAACCTACTAAGGAATTCCAGTACTGAATTCTAATGCGCGCATGCAAACATAAATTGCAAGGACAGACAACCCAGCTCATAAAGTTAAGTATCTCAAAAAGCTACTCAGTTTGAGCATACACAAAACAAATATTAGTCAGCGGGGATCTTAATCCAGGAGGGGATTGTCTCTGCTGTTACCAAGATTCAAGAAGCTAGTGAACATTAGTAGTGAATTTCATACAAGTGTAACTTCATCACCTCACTTAAGTTGCACTGCAGGAGTGACTCACCTTATACACTGATTTATAAGGCCATATTGGGTAAAATGCCATTTTATCTCTGTTCTTCTTTAATCAGGTTGGTAAATAAGTTTTTGTCTGAAACGTTGTTCCCCCTGCTGCTATTGGACCAGGTCTCTCTTGGGCAAGAGATGATATCTCAATGAGAGAAACCTGTATAAATAAATGTTAAATAAAAAAACAAAGCTGGCTCAATCAGCTGTTTTGGGGGAACTACCAGTAAATGTAAAAAGGAAAAGTAACACGTGAAATGAACAGCACAATCTGCTTTATCTATTAACCTAGTGCACAAGTTGACTACAGGTATTTATTTTAAAAGTACAAATATCGAAATCTATTGAACTAACATTCGTGTCAACGGTATTTAAAATCATACCGTGGGTATTTAAAAAAATACCCGGGTATTTGCTATATTGCCCAACCTTAATCTTAATGTCCTGTCATCTGCTCTTAAAAGTAGCACAGCATGGGATGAATTATTGTAGAAACAATGGCATGTAATGCACCATTTTGACAAGTATTATTTGTTTTTCTTTTATGTGTAAAATGTACCATGTCTTGTGTTGATGTTGAATAGGCTCAAACCAGAGTCAAGCTCAACTTCCTGGATCAAATCGCAAAGTTCTGGGAGCTACAAGGGTGCACCCTGAAAATCCCTCATGTGGAAAGAAAGAATCTGGACCTGTACCAACTCAACAAGGTATGTAACTACAACTTCTGGCACACCCTGGCTGCAGGAAACTGGCCAGCTTTTCTTGGATATGATCCAGGGGGCATTTTATGTGTTGTACACTTATATAAGCATGGGAGCTCTATATGCTTCTTATTGTGCTATGTTTACACATTTTTATACACACACACACTGTAAAGGTCTTTAATTGGCATCCTCCTTTCTTTCCCAGTTGGTGAACGATGATGGGGGTTTTGACGCGGTTTGCAGAGAGAGACGCTGGTCTAAGATAGCCCTAAAGATGGGCTTTGCTCCAGGCAAGGCCATCGGCTCTCATCTGCGCTCTCACTATGAGAGGATCCTCTACCCCTACAACCTGTTCCAGACTGGAGCCAACCTTCTGGTGAGTCAGATGGGTCGCTCTCTCTCTCTCAGCAGATGGCGCTCTGCTCTGGGCTGTTTACTAATGTGCTCTTATTTCGAGTTGAGGACTAACATGTTGAACACACCGGTCGCGTCGCGTGCTTAAGCGTTGCAAAATAAATGTACACATGTTATTCAATCATTGCACCCACACTGCTCGCACACGCCAACGAGCGTCTGTGTTGCCAGGCGCAAAAATAGAAGATGATTCAATTTGTGACGCAGAACATGCTGCAAGTCCTGCCTCTCCCATCTCCTCATTGGTTTTTAGAAGCATATACCCACGTGGGTGATTGAAAGATGAACTGAGGTCGGTTGTGGTAATGCACCTTATTATGAAAGTTAGTTGCCAATCGCCATATAAAGTCCAAAGAAGAAAAAGAAGCCTGGAAGGAGGAGAGATGTCTAGAAACTATTTGGTTGACCGTTCTAAGTGTGGATTAATTGTCGGAGTAGAGGACCTTGTGCATTTCAGGTCAAATAACTCCCAGGACAAATTAGCCAGCAACAGCAAGCTAGCTAAATAGGACAAATTAGCTAGCAACTGCAAGGTAGCTAGCTAAATTGCCATAAATGTTTAATGCTTTTCGACCTGTCCCCAAATTAATATAATTGGTTCAGTGTTTGTTTTAATATTTCAACCTGCGTGTCGTGACCACGTTTGGTGTGGGGGATACAGTCAATTTGCACACAGTGGCGCATGCGGACGTCCAGGTTGGGCATGGTGTTTTATTTTTATTTCACCTTTATTTAACCAGGTAGACTAGTTGAGAACAAGTTCTCATTTACAACTGCGACCTGGCCAAGATAAAGCAAAGCAGTTTGACACATACAATAACACATAGTTACACATTGGAGTAAACAAACACACAGTCAATAATACAGTAGAAAAAAAACGAATCTAAATACAATGTGTGCAAATGAGGTAAGATAAGGAACGTAAGGCAATAAATAGGCCATGGTGGCGAAGTAATTACAGTATAGCAATATAACACTGGAATGGTAAATGTGCAGTAGATGAATGTGCAAAGTAGAAATACTGGGGTGCAAAGGAGCAAGATAAATAAATGAATACGGTATGGGATGAGGTAGTTGGTTGGGCTATGTACAGGTGCAGTGATCTGTGAGCTGCTCTGACAGCTGGTGCTTAAAACTAGTGAGGGAGATAAGTGTCTCCAGTTTCAGTGATTTTTGTAGTTCGTTCCAGTCATTGGCAGCAGAGAACTGGAAGGAAAGGCGGCCAAAAGAGGAATTGGCTTTGGCGGTGACCAGTGAGATATACCTGCTGGAGCGCGTGCTACGGGTGGGTGCTGCTATGGTTACCAGCGAGCTGAGATAAGGCGGGGCTTTACCAAGCAGGGACTTGTAGATGACCTGGAGCCAGTGGGTCTGGCGACGAGTATGTAGCGAGGGCCAGCCGACTAGAGCATACAGGTCGCAGTGGTGGGTGGTATAAGGGGCTTTGGTGACAAAGCGGATGGCACTGTGATAGACTGCATCCAGTTTGCTGAGTAGAGTATTGGAAGCTGTTTTGTAGATGACATCGCCGAAGTCTAGGATCGGTAGGATATTCAGTTTTACTAGTGCAAGTTTGGCAGCATGAGTGAAGGAGGCTTTGTTGCGAAATAGGAAGCCGATTCTAGATTTAATTTTGGATTGGAGATGTTTAATGTCTGGAAGGCGAGTTTACAGTCTAGCCAGACACCTAGGTATTTGTAGTTGTCCACATATTCTAGGTCAGAGCCGTCCAGGGTAATGATGCTAGTCGGGCGGGCGGGTGCAGGCAGCGAACGGTTGAAAAGCATGCATTTGGTTTTACTAGAGTTTAAGAGCAGTTGGAGGCCACGGAAGGAGTGTTGAAGTGTAAGAGGTTGTGCAGCGTCAAAGGTGTAGACATTGTCCATAGCAAAATTGGCAGGTAAATAAAATTTTAAAAAAGGTTTTAGCTGTTGATATAAAATGTATTTTCCATTAAAGATCTGCTCCAAGACGGAAGCAATGTCAACTTTATAAATGGGTCAACTGTACAAATAATTGGCAGTTATTATTTCCTGCACGAAAAGTGTAAAAGTGACTCGGCACTCCCTGCTGTCTCTGTATGTAGAGCATCACCCTAAATTAAGCTAATACCAGCCAAGCTCATTATTAACTGCCCTACTACTGCAGAGAAGGCACGTCAGAAGTGAACTGGCACTCACGTGGCCTCTTTTCCACACTACTCTGTAAGTTTGGTATTTGTCCAGCAATTATGTCAAATTATGTATTCAGTAGGTCTTAACTGCAGTAGATCTGCAGTAGATCAGGCTCCTTCAACGAGTAGTTGAAGGAGCCTGGGTTTTGCACACAAATTGAGTTATATGCCAGATGAAGCCTGGGACTTTTAAAAAGCATGACTTGAATCCTGACAACAAACTGGCAACAAACCAACCTTTTTTTTTGCGAGCTCTCCTCCCATTGGGTTATTTTTGTAGAACTTAGTACTGGTTTCCTCTTTTCGTATTTATTTTATTGAAGGCCTCAGTTGTCTCTTGCAGCTTCTCTGATTGTGCCTTGGGGCCCTGGTTGGGTTTTGTGGTTAGCAGCAGCTCATCCTCTCTCTCAGCCTACTGGCGTTGACCTCCCCTGATCCCCTCCCTCTCCTCCCCTTTCACCCTCCTCCCTCTCGCCCCGCCCTCCCTGTGTAGAGGCCTAGCTGTCTCTGGCCTGGCTGCTGCCCTCGCACTGTCCTCCTGATACACCAGAGACAGCAGAGCGTCAGTGTTCCCAACCCCCACCTCACCTCAGTGTTGCTGCCTGTCTTCCTCTTTGTCATGTGAGTGGTGTCAACAGAAAGACCAGTGACCATGTGTTGATCTTGCAAGACAAAAACAAGTATCAACAGTTGAAGCTCATGTGTGTAGTGGTGTGTAATGTTGAAGTTTGAATTAGAAGGTTGAATTTCTTATCAAGCCATGGTATTCAACAACTCCATTACAATTATTTTGTTCAAAGGCAACAATGAAAGATTGGAAATCAAACCGCCAAGGGAACTGTAAGACAACTAGGCACCTAAACAACCACACGGCCCTGCCTCTGTTAATAGATGCCTAGTTTGTTCTTGGCAAATGGAATTTGTCACAGCATAATAGGAGTGACAAGGAGCAAGCAAAGCACTTTCTGTTGTCATTTGCCTCATTATTTTCGAACAACATGTTTGATATCTGTGAAAATGTGTTAAAGTTCTACATGCCCACTCACTCCCCCATGTCTCCCCTACAGAAGCCTACCCTCACCAATGACACCAAGGATATGGACTACATCCCCCATGACCTGCCCCAGCGCCAGTCTGTCCAGCCCCTGGAGACTTGCAGCATCGCTCGCAGAGCCAAGCGCATGAGAGCTGAGGTGAACCTCTTCCAGGGTCCCCATAAGTAAACGTTCTACCTCCTTCAGTGGCTCTGGTTCCCCATAAGTCACAATTCTAACCCACAATAGTTTCCGGGAACCTAATAAGACAGCTCTATCCGATTCATTGTGTGACAAGCCCAGTGGCACAGTTTACCAATGCAGACAAGCGGCGGTTCGCAGCTTTGCGTGTATTTCTGGATATCAACCAAAATAGCCTGTGTGTGTGTGCAGTGCTGACCTCTAGAAAAGATGTTGCTATTCCTTCATTTCCTGTCATAGTCCACATGGCATGAACACCTCCCTTTTCTCCCCTCTCTGACAGGGAGGCTGTATGAAGACTGAGACAGCGGAGGACTGTGAGAACCGGCCCAACCTGAGGAGGAGGATGGGTTCCTATGTGGCCAAGCCAGAGCCACAGCTTGGTAAACACTGTCCTTTGGCAAAGTCTAGTGCAATGTGAAATAATGTAATATTTTTCATGAACAAGTGAAAATGTTTCTCTGGTTTAATTTAAGTTTTGATAATTATTAGATTTTAAATGAACATTTTACATTTTATAATATTTTAAATCTATATAAGAACAGGGTTGTGTTGATATAAATACATACTGTATGCCCTGGCCTCCATTAACCATGTGATGTCTTTCAATGCTAGTGAAACCTGTTGAGGTGAAACTGGAACCCACTGAGCATGAGGATCCATTAACAAGTAACAAAGAAAGCGTGTTTACTAAGAAAAACGACCCCGCAGTGAGTAAAGTACATTTATATGCTGAGCTAATCAAGGCTAATTGTCTCTTCATTATGACTATGATAATAATCCTAATGGATAGCATTTATTCAGGTCTCTCACAAAAGTACAATTGATGAAGTTCTTTATATTTTAATGGTTAGTTAACTCATCCCATCCACCCACCTGGGTGACATTTTTGCTGATTAGTGGATAAGAAGCCTCATTGTCTTGTGTCGCTGTGTGTCTGTCTCCTCAGGTGGATCAGTACATGTGTCTGGTGTGTGGCAGCGGGAGCGAAGAGGACCGCCTGCTGCTGTGTGATGGCTGTGATGACAGCTACCACACCTTCTGTCTGATCCCACCCCTCCACGATGTCCCCAAAGGAGACTGGAGATGCCCCAAGTGCCTGGCTCAGGTGACAGACATGCTTCCGCTCTCTCCCAGCCCCAATTACCGTACTACACTGTCACTCTGTAAAGTCCACACACCCCGTCCACTGGGGAAGCTGAATGCAGAAGCAGCAGTAGACTCTTATTAAAGCTAAACAAAAGCATGCTAAACCTCTGTTGTTTTGTGGTTGTCTTATATTCCGGAGCTGCTCAGTAGAATCCTACTCCTGTTGGTGTTCGGCAAGTATAACTTCATGTTGACATTTGCCACATTAGTGCTTATCTCATCCTTGTCTTCCTTACAGGAGTGTGGCAAACCCCAGGTAGCCTTTGGCTTCGAGCAGGCTGGAAGGGACTACTCCCTACGCACTTTTGGGGACATGGCTGACTCCTTCAAGTCAGACTATTTCAACATGCCGGTTCATGTACGTTTGACAGCAGATGTACTGTCCTCATCAGTGTTATGTTCAGCAGGGACAAAACAGGAAAATATTCCTATTAGACAAGTTTAAGATGGAATCTCTGTTTCAAAGTATTTTCCCAGTGTCATTGTGCCTACTTAACCCACACCTGATATAAGCTGTATTATACGTAACTCATCCAAACTCAGCCTGTAGTTGAAATGAGTTGAGGTAATGGTTTTTCTGTTTGTCAGATGGTTCCCACAGAGCTGGTGGAGAAGGAGTTCTGGCGACTGGTCAGCACCATTGAAGAGGACGTCACTGTGGAGTACGGAGCAGACATCGCCTCCAAGGAGTTTGGGAGCGGCTTCCCCGTCAGGGGTGGACGATTCCAAGTCTCCCCTGAGGATGAGGTACACAAAGGCTCTCCTCTTACAAGTTAACATATGCTAGGTATTGGGATGATTCTGAAGTTGACTGTACCACAACATCATGGCAACAGTACACAATTTCAGACCAGAAACTTGCGCAAATAGTTCTATAGCTCACAACCCCCATACATCTATGCTCTTAGAGACTGTGGTAGCACTTGTGGCTTCTATTTAAGGTGATATTGGAGTTCTACAGGAGATTAAGCCCTAGCCAATATCACCCGCAGTTGAGTCGAGCCTTAACTTGTCTCTGACCCATAGAATTACCTGACCAGTGGCTGGAACCTTAACTTGTCTCTGACCCATAGGATTACCTGACCAGTGGCTGGAACCTGAACAACATGCCCGTGATAGACTCCTCGGTGCTGACTCATGTTACGGCCGACATCTGTGGGATGAAGTTACCCTGGCTGTACGTGGGCATGTGCTTCTCCTCCTTCTGCTGGCACATTGAGGACCACTGGAGCTACTCCATCAACTACCTGCACTGGTACATAAAGGCTGCCCCACAGGCCACTAGTATGGGACTGGAGTTATACCTGACCTTGTAACTGGACCAGGAAAATCTCCTGGCCCATGGTTTAATGCACTGTATAGGTCTAAGCAAATGGCCTCTGCTTCTTTAATTTTGAGGAATCTTGTCAAACCCAATTGCTTGCTTAGTATTGGAATTAGTTTATTGGTTGACGTGGTATTAAACACACAAGAATACACTTCAATCTTCAGAGTGATAACAACAGTCAGTGTTTTTGACAAACTGGCATATGTCCTCAGGGGAGAGCCCAAGACGTGGTACGGCGCTCCGGGGTACACTGCGGAGAAGCTGGAGGGGGTGATGAAGAAACTGGCCCCCGAGCTGTTCGAGTCTCAGCCTGATCTCCTGCACCAGCTGGTCACCATCATGAACCCCAACACACTGATGAACCACGGTGTCCCCGTAAGTACCGCGCGCGCGCGCACACACACACACACACACACACACACCGTGAGTATAGTTTTACCATGACTTCATACCCACTCTTCTCTAGATCTATCGCACCAATCAGTGTGCTGGCGAGTTTGTCATCACTTTCCCTAGAGCCTACCACAGCGGATTTAACCAGGGCTTCAACTTCGCTGAGGCTGTCAACTTCTGCACCATGGACTGGGTATGATGCCTTGAAGTCCCTCATCAATAGCATACATATACGGCTCAGCTCGATAGTGTTAAATGGATAGTACAGTTTCAACCCAAAGCCTCCTGCTCTGTCATTTCAGATGCCCATGGGCCGCATGTGTGTGGACCACTACCGGCAGCTGGACAGGTACTGCGTCTTCTCCCATGACGAGATGGTCTGCAAGATGGCGTCCAAGGCGGACACCATGGACGTGGCCCTGGCCTCGGCCGTGCAGAGGGACATGACCGTCATGCTCCTGGAGGAGGACAAGCTGAGGGACAAAGTCAGCAAGATGGTGAGAGGCCTCTCACGCTGGCACACTTTCATTAGATTTTTTTAATATCAATATGTTTTTTTTTTTTCCTTCTGTTTTCAAATTAACCAATACTGTGCCCCTGCTCAAAGACATGCCATTCAAAGCATCTAAGTTGTAATTGGACAACATCATTAGAGAAGCAAATGGCCACATTAAACTTGAGTCATCCTTGTTTCTTCTCAGAGTATGACACTCCATGGTGTGGGTGTCTGTGTGTGATCTCTGTGACACTACTAATCTGTGGGTGTGTGTTTATGACACTACTCATCTGTCTGTGTCCCCAGGGCGTGCAGCAGTCCCAGCAGGTGGAGTACGACCTGCTGCCAGACGAGGAGCGCCAGTGTTCCAAGTGCAGGACCACCTGCTACCTGTCTGCCCTCACCTGTCCCTGTAACCCAGGCCAGCTGGTGTGTCTGCACCACGCCCAAGACCTCTGCTCCTGCCCCCCCAACAACCTCACACTCAAGTAGGTTTATCCAATCAACAGAAGCTCATGTTAATATTGCCATTAGTTTTACAGATCCAATGCACAAATTATAACACTTGTTTTGCAGTTTAAGTAAAATGCCCCTTTAAGAACATCTTTCAACTTAAAGTAAGGGTCAAATTCAGAGTGAGCAGCATTGAAACCTCTAAAGGCCTTCTAGAACCTTCTGATGAAAAACAGACATGTCACCTGACCAGAAAATAAACAGTTGTGACTGCTGTTACTCAGCCAAGATTCCAGTCTTCAGAAACATTATAGACCTGTGTTTACCTGGTTGTGTGTCTTGGTCTACAGCTTCAGGTTTACCATGGCTGAGCTCTACCCCATGATGGAAGCAGTCACTCTGCGTTCCGAGTCGTACACAGGCTGGGTCTCCCATGTCAGTAACATACTGGAGGCCAAACATGACAAGAAAAGCAGTAAGTACTAACCCTAAGTAGGATACTTCTTTGGGTTCAGCTGTCTATGGAATTGGTCATAACAAAACGCAAAATTGTTATTGTTGCTTATTTGCATAACTCCAAGTGGACAGGATGTTGTCAAATGTGTTATGGAATGTTTTGTACTTCTCTTCACCCAGATATGTTGCCTTTGTCAAATTAAACACACAATACCATAATAGAATAGATTATTCTCTACTCTTTTCTAATAATACAGGTCACTTGATCATTGAACCATGATTCTTTGGATGCGTTGATGACTGTGTCTAAAGCAGTGTCTGAAGCACTGTTTGTTTATTTATGTGTTCAGGCTTGGAGGTGCTGCGGTCACTGGTGGAAGAGGCGGAGGTGAAGCAGTTCCCTCAGAGTGACCTCCTACGGCAGCTCTGCGCTGTTACCCTGGATGCTGAGAAGTGTGCCGTGGTGGCCCAGCAACTGCTCAATGGGAAAAGGCAGACCAGGTAGGCTCTACACACACAATATATTTTATTGTTTTATCATGCTTTCTAAAGTTGAAATCCTTTACCACTTCTAATTTTTGTATTGTTAGCCGAATTGTCCTAACTAATGCGCAAAGCAATGATGTGCTCTAGTGAAAATAATTTCAGCTTTTGTGCTCTGTAGGTTAGCCGTGTGTCTGATCTTTAGTGTGTTGTTGTCAGGTATCGTTCAGGTGGAGGGAAGTCCCAGAGCCAGAACCTGTTGACGGTGGAGGAGCTCAGGTCGTTTGTCAGGCAGCTGCACAACCTGCCCTGCAGCATCCGCCAGGCCCCCTTACTCAAGGTACAACTATAAGGCCAGAATATATCCACTACCATCACAGTGACAATTCCTGTGTTCCTCTCTTCGCTATCACACCTGACTCCACTCAGCATATTCTTGATTAGTTGATGATGCGGCTGGGAGTCTGGGGAAAAAGCCTACGTACAGCCACAGTGATCTTTCAGGACCAGGATAACACTGAACAAAAACAACAGCGTTCATTGATTGACCCTTTTACTTGCTTGTATTTCCACCCAGGACCTGCTTACCCGCGTGGATGACTTCCAGCAGCGCAGCGAGCGGCTCCTCTGTGACGAGGCCCCCAGCCCAGCGGATCTGCAGAGCCTGCTGGATGTGAGCCTGGGCCTGGATGTGGAGCTGCCCCAGCTAAGCCTGCTCAGGGAGAGGCTGGAGCAGGCGCGCTGGCTGGAGGTGGTTCAGGGGGCCAACAGCCAGCCCCACAGCCTCTGTCTGGACACCATGCGGAGGCTGATAGACCAGGGGGTGGGTCTGGCCCCGCATGCCTTGGTGGAGAGAGCCATGGCACGCCTGCAGGAGCTGCTTACCATGTCTGAGCACTGGGAGGAGCGGGCGCTCGGCCTCATGGAGGCCAGGTGAGAGACAAGGGAGGAGGAGAGCGCCTTAGACAGTACTGTAGTTGAATATGCAAGTTGACCGGTTCTATCCTACATGGAACGATGTACAGGAAAAACTCTTGGTTCAGTAGTTGTCACCTTTCGTCCTAGCTGTAGTAGTGGTCTACAGCCATGTCTCAGGGCAACTCCTTTCCTAACTTGAGTAATACAAAAACTTTAATAGTAAAGCCATAGACATGTTTTCATTATGAAATGGTTACGAGATGCAAGATGTTAAACAAGATGTTTAAAATAGAATGAGATATGTAAAACAAAGCACACTGACCTAGTTAACAGTAAATATGTAGCACTGACACCTACCTTGCGAAAAGCTGTTTAGAAGTTCAGCCAGCAGAGAGTGAAAAGTGCAAGGTTTGCATTTGGAGTTGAAAGCTGCTCACTGATGGATTAACTGGATCAGTGGGTTGGGACAATGCTCTGCTCAGCTGGCTCACGCAACAGTTTACACATAGGCGCTAGCCGCAGAGCCGGGTCCCATTTGCTATTAGGGTAAACTGTGGCGGTTGCCTGTATTGAGACATCTTGGACTATAAGGTCTTATTTGACAACTCTGAGCTTTTTGAAATAGAGAAGCAGTGTACAGAACACTAATTCCACTGTCCATAAGCAACATTGCGTCAGAGGTGGTTTATTCTATTGGTTTGGTTCGTTCTCTTCAGACAGGCTGAAATGTAACTCCTCATAGTGCTAAAGTGAGATTTAAAAACAGCTTCTATCTCAAGGCCATCAGATTGTTAAACAGCCACCACTTGCACAGAGAGGCGGCTGCCTATCTACAGACTTCATGTAGGCCACTTTAATAAATGGAACACTAGTCACTTTAATAATGCCACTTTAAGAATATTTACATATCTTGCATTACTCATCTCATATGTATATACTGTATCCTTCACTATCTCTTCTTACTATCTACTGTATCTTAGCTGCTCTGTCACTGCTCATCCATATATTGTATACTTTATATATTCTCATCCATTTCCTTTTTCTAGATTGTGTTTATTAGGTTTTGTGGAATTGTTAGATACTGCTGCACTGTCGGAACTAGAAGCACAAGCATTTTGCTACACTCGCAATAACATCTGCTAACCATGTGTATGTGACCAATAAAATTGTATTTGATTGATTTGAAGTAACAAGTGACCACTGTAGAGCCATATGAACTGTGGGATGTTGTGAAAGTTGTTGACAGAACTTGACACTAAAGATAAAAGCAGTAGTGATTCTATTTGTGTTTTTAAGCCTAGCTTCTTTTTTCTCCAGGCCTTGTTACTGTGTAGAAACTCTTGAGGCAGCTCTGCAGGAGGTGAATAGTATCCCTGCTTATCTGCCCAACTGTCTGCTGCTGAAGGACACGGTGGACCAGGCTAAAGACTGGCTTCAGGAAGCAGACACCCTGCAGGTAGGACGCTCTTAGGGTTTGTTCCAAGTGGCACCCTATTCTCTATGTAGTGCACTACTTTTGACCAGAGCCCTGGTCAAATGTAGTGCACCATGAAGGGCATATAGCCTAACATTCAAATTTATGAACCCAAGTAATTGGGACATCTCTGAATATAGTCCTATATTGGTATCTTTTTAAATAACTGCTTTTGGTATGCCAGACTGAAAATAAAAGTTGGGAAAAGGGGGGAAAAAGCCAGACTGCTTATAAGAGTGTGTCTATATACTTATAAGAGTGTGTTTGTGTGTAGCTCGGAGGCCGTATCCCTGTGCTGGATACCCTGACTGACCTGGTGTCCCGGGCCAAGACCATCCCTGTCTGGCTGGACCCTCTGGCTCGACTGGAGGCCCTGGTCTCTGATGTGCAGGCCTGGAAGGAGAGCGCCGCCAAAACCTTTCTAATGAAGAACTCTCCTTACTCCCTGCTGGAGGTACACTACCTACAACAATCTAATGCCAAAACACATAATCAGACGCTTTAGGGTTTTTTCACCAAATAGTCAGTCTGTGCCCCAAATGGCACTCTATTCCCTTTTATAGTGCACCACTTTTGACCAGACTCCTATGGGTGCTGTGGTGATACTGTAATCTGTGCAGGATTTGGCAGAATGCAACTCAAATCTCCTGACTGAATCTTTGGTTAAAACGTTTCTAAGTGCGAGATGTTTTGCACTAAGTTGCCATACCTCTTGCTTAATGTATTATTTCGTGGATTTGTTTTATTTCAGTGCCGATAATGTTGTTGGATAAAATGCACTTCATTTTATCCTGAGGAGAGTTTTTGGGGATTTGGTTCATTATCTCCTTTGTGTGTTTAGGTGCTGTGCCCCCGGTGTGAGGCTGGGACTGGGTCTCAGAAGTCAAAGTCTAAAAGGGCAAAGGATGTGGCCCAGTGCAACAAGAGAAATGGAACTTGGCTGGACTGCCTGAGTGACGTGGAGAAGGCCCTCTCAGAGAGCAAGGACTCCGCCTCTGCTGTACGTGCTGCTCTTACTCCGTCTGTCTACGTACATGTTTTTATTTACCAAAAGCAGACCATTGAACGTACTGATTTAACTTCCAACATATTCTAAAGACACCCACAACACCCAACTATCGCAATCAGTGAAGGCTTTACATTGATATGAGCACCCATTATATGAAGGTGCATATAATTAAATGTATGGTTTGATACAGTATTGTAATTCCATATACTGTAACTGTAGGTTACTGTTTGGTTACATGTATGTTGATGTAGTATGTATTGCGTTTTGTCATGCCAACCTGTGCTGGTTCCCCTTTCTGTAGATGGCCACTCTAGCCGAGGTACGTCAGAAGGAGATGGAGAGTCTGCTGGCTCTCAGGGCCTCCAATGAATCCAAGCTCCTCCAAGCGGGCGACTGCGGGGCGTTGAGGGTGTGCGTATGCCACAATGCCCCGTTGGGCGCCATGCTGCAGTGCGAGCTCTGCAGTGACACCTTTCACCGCAGCTGTGTCTCAGGCTCCAACCAGGACCCCCGACCCAACCAGGCCTGGCTGTGTCCCCATTGCCAGCGCTCTGAAAAGCCACCTCTGGACCGGGTGCTTCCCCTGCTGGCCTCCCTGCAGCGCATCAGGGTGCGGCTGCCTGAGGGAGATGCCCTACGCTTCCTCATCGAGAGGACAGTTCGTTGGCAGCACCGCATGCAGCAGGCTTCCACAGAGGGGGTGGCTCTGATGACATCACATCAGCGCTGGGGCTCATCCAGTCCCACCTCGGCTCCATCTCCGCATACATACAGCGTATCATTTTACATGGATCACCAGTGCATTCCTCTGCAGGGTCCGTGTCAGGCTAGCAACAACATCTAATATCCCAACCTCTCATAACAATAAAATGTATTACACAGAAGAATAAAAAAAACGTCCTTAAGGGCTGTGTTGAACCGTGTTATTGGTGTGTTTCAGGACTCAGCCCTGAGCTGGAAGAGCTGATGGTGGAGGGCTTCCTGCTGCAGGTGACTCTGCCTGAGACCCAGCAGCTGTACATGTCCCTCAGCAGACTGGACTCTCACAACCTCACAGACAGCCCCTCTCCCCAACACAGCACAGAGCAGGACCAACACCAGCACAACCCTCAGGGAGGGAGCCCCCCTCACAACCAGGTAACATACTAGTCTACTACTGTGGGGCACAGCTCAGATAGCAGGTCAACCACTTGATTAAAGGGTTGTTTTGATGTATTTGAGATGTTTCTGAACATTTTGTTCATGTTGACCTTTTTTTTTTTATTATTTTGAACGAATTTATTTGGGTGAAAAAGAATACAACAAGATCTGCACTGGATCCCAGAAGATGGCTCTTAAAAGCATTAATTAAAACACTTATTTCCAAAGTTGTCCACGATGGTAAAACAAACATCTAATGATTAAAAGACAAAGATACAAAAACATTTACATTCAAACAAAACCATTACATTCATGTGTGTGACTTTAATGCGTGTTTACTGTTTTCACCAGAACGGAGTAGCCTGTCTCAAGAAGGAGGCTGTGAACGGCAAGCGGACCAAACGGTGCATGGAGAAGGAGGGCTCCGAGCGCAAGGACAAAGCCAAGAAGCCCCGCAAGAAGAAGTCCAAGATGAACAAGGAGAGGAGCCAGGAGGCCAAGGGGACCTGTTCACCCACCGCCACTCACTCTGACCTCTCCCTTTCGGACTCTGATGAAGACTTCACCCTGTGCGCTGCACCGTGGTGCAGAGAGCCAGAGGGGAAACAGGTTAGCATTAAACCCCCCTCCACTGCATTATGTTGTGGGTCATTTGAGTGTGTTTTCCCTCCCCTCACATTGTTTTAGCAATTATACTACAATAAGTGTATTAGTCTATTGAAAATATTATGTAGTATGATTCGTATTAAAGGAAGATTCCACCCAAAACTATATTTTGGTATTTGTTGATATAGTCCCAAACTGTTTTACATGTCAGCAATGAAGTTTAAGATATTTAACTTTCAAAATACAGATCTACAGCCAGTATGATGTATTTTGCATAATATTTCCCTCTTTTCTCAGGTGAATTGGGTCCAGTGTGATGGCAGCTGCCAGCAGTGGTTCCACCAGATCTGTGTGGGAGTGTCTGCAGAGCAGGCAGAGAAAGAGGACTACATCTGTATCAGCTGCACACAGCCAGACCACACCAGGGAGTGAAGACCGGTTTTGAAGGATCATCAGTTTTAGCTTAGTCACAGCTCTGGGTGTATAACCACCCAGTGATTTCCCTTCCCATTCTCAGCTATGCTCTGGCCCCACCGCCTCCTCATTGACCTTCCTGATCTAGCTCTTCTTGGTGACAACAGTGCTCCTTCCCAGAGCTATTGAGACTCTTCCATCTCTGTTTTGTTATAGTGGCTGGCTTTACAGCCAATCAACTTAATCTTTCCAATCAACGACATGATGCAGATTGTACTGGGCGAGGTTCCAAATGTTTACGAAGCAGAATAAAGTGGAGGAAACAGGACATTTTCACTTGACTGACTTTACTTGCATGTGTAACAAGACAACGCAGGGATTTTTCAACCAGAAGAAGTCAATTGGACAACATTTTTGGAACCCAGTTTTTGTACATGCATCTGAACAACAATGTGAACCCTTTTTTCTTCTCTTGTAGAGCTAATATTATTTATCTGAGCAATAACTGAATTGTTAATTTGAGTTCAGTTTGTCTGAGCTATGTTTGTGCTTAGAAATGGTTCTATACTATAGAACCTATAGAGCGCCCTTGTAGGCTGTAGGTTGAAAGTGATATTTGACTTGCAACATGGCTAACATAAGGAACTGTGTGAATTAACTGCCACGGGTATCGTTTGACTTTTTTCCTCCTTTGGGTAAATATGGTTAATGCGTTTGCATAAGAAATAAAATAATTTGTTCCCACAAGTATGTTGTCTGTATTTTCTCAGTGTAAAAGCTATCCTAACTCGAGTAGGCATTTTAATATCTGAGTCCCATGGAGAAGAATAACAGGATAATGGCTGAGAATAATCCACTGGTGTACTGTGAGTGGGCTAAACATGAGATATTTGCTGCTTTCAATTAAATATGTAGGATATCATCCAAAAACTTTTAAAAACTCCTACTGTACATGTCAACAAGCCCAACTTAACATTCAAATGAGTCATTCCAATCTTCCAATAAAATATTACAAATTGTTTTCTTATTCAGCTTGTGCTGATGCTTGGCTATTTCTTTCCATATTTGTATCTAAATAAAGAATTCCTTTACACTTAAATGGAACAACTCATAAGGAAATCAGTCAAATTGAAAAATTCATTAGGCCCTAATCCATGGATTTCACATGACTGGGAATACAGATACGCATCTGTTTAAAAAAAAAGGGGGGGGGGGTCAGAAAACCAGTCACTATCTGGTGTGACCACCATTTTCCTCATGCAGCTCGACATGTCCTTCGCATAGAGTTGATCAGGCTGTAGAATGTTGTCCCAGTCCTCTTCAATGGCTGTGCGAAGTTGTTGGATATTGGCGGGAACTGGAACACGCTGTCGATGAAGAGCATCCCAAACATGCTCAATGGGTGACATGTCTGGTGAGTATGCAGACCATGGAAGAACTAGGACATTTTCAGCTTCCAGAAATTGTGTACAGATCCTTGCGACATGGGGCCGTGCATTATCCTGAAACGTGATGTCGGCGGCTGAAGGGCACGACAATGGGCCTTAGGATCTCGTCACGGTATCTCTGTGCATTGAAATTGCCAGAGTCAAAATGCAATTGTGTTCATTGTGTCTAGCTTATGCCTGCCCTTACCATAACCCCACCATGGGGCACTCTGTTCATAACGTTGACACCACCAAAACGTTCGCCCACACGTGCCATTCACGTTGTCTGCCATGTGCCCAGTACAGATGAAAACAGGATTAATTCATGAAGAGCACACTTCGCCAGTGGCCATCGAAGGTGAGCATTTGCCCACTGAAGTCGGTTACGACGCCGAACTGCAGTCAGGTCAAGTCCCTGATGAGGACGACGAGCACGCAGATGAGCTTCCCTGAGATAGTTTGACAGTTTGTGCAGAAAATATTCACTTGTGCAAACCCAGTTTCATCAGCTGTCTGGGTGGCTGGTCTCTGATCCTGCAGGTGAAGAAGCCAGATGTGGAGGTCCTGTGCTGGCTTGGTTACACGTGGTCTACGGTTGTGAGCCCAGTTGGACATACCGCCAAATTCTCTAAAACTACTTTGGAGGTGGGTTGTGGTAGAGAAATTAACATTCAATTCTCTGGCAACAGCTCTGGTGAACATTCCTGCAGTCAGTATGCCAATTGCACACTCCCTCAATTTGAGACATCTGTGGCACTGTGTTGTGACAACTGCAGATTATTTTTTTTTAAAGTGGCCTTTTATTGTCCCCAACAATGTGCACCTGTGTAATGATCATGCTGTTTAATCAGTTTCTTGATATGCCACACCTGTCAGGTGGATGGATTATTTTGACAAAGAAATGCTCACTAACAGGGATGTAATCACATTTGAGAGAAATTAGCTTTTTGTGCATTTGGAAAATGTCTGGGATCTTTTATTTCAGCTCATGAAACATGGGATCAACACTTTACATGTTGAGTTTTATATTTTTGTTCTGTGTAATTCCAAGTCCTCATCTTTTCTTTAACCACTGATGAGTGAAGATGGGAGATGTATTTCCCCAATGCTCTATTTTCCACCATTTTGTTTTCTTCTTTAAAATCCTAACACCGGTTATCAAAACAGTTCCATATCCTTCTTTTTATCCATTGTTTACCCCACAGATGTGCATCTCCAATTAAAAAAGGCGCACAACAATATGTTAATTGTTTTCGAGAGCAAATCGACTGGAATGAATCTATATTTGTTTGTATGTCTCTTGTTTGTCGTCTGTCTACAAGACAGCAGGAAACATGCATCTATTCTGCCAAGCCACAAGGCGGCGCAATGGGCGCATGTAACCATGGACCTTCAGTTATCTGATTGAGATTTGATGTGATGTGACTTTCATATAGCAGGACGACTATGTTGAAGGGGAGAATGATGGGAAAGTTCAGGACTGCCTACAGAAGTTCTCCAGCAGAGATTACATCATGGAGCCTGCTGTATTCAACACGCTTAAAACGTAAAGACACTATTGCGTGTGTCTGCCTAGTAAAGTTAGTGTGTGAAGAGTCAAACCATTTCCTGAAGAGGCTTCTGTTCCACAGATATTTCCAGGCTGGTGGCTCCCCTGAACACGTCATTCAGCTCCTGTCGGGAAAACTACTCTGCTGTGGCCCAGACTGTCAACCTGCTGGCAGAGTGGCTCATCCAGATGGGTAAACAACACTGGACTGCAAATGGCACCCTTTACCCAATGCAGTGTACTACTTTTGACCAGTAGTGCACTGCATGGGTAATAGGGTGCCATTGGGGACGAATCCCTGGACTCACCAGGTACAACCCTAAACCCTAACTCCATAAACATGGGCACCCTCATAGATATTATCCTGACCAACTTGCCCTCCAAATACACCTCTGCTGTTTTCAATCAGGATCTCAGTGATCACTGCCTCGTTGCCTGCATCTGTTATGGGTCCGTGGTCAAACGACCACCCCTCATCACTGTCAAACGCTCCCTAAAACACTTCTGCGAACAGGCGTTTCTAATCGACCTGGCCCGGGTATCCTGGAAGGATATTGACCTTATCCCGTCAGTAGAGGATGCTTGGTTGTTCTTTAAAAGTAATTTCCTCACCATCTTAAATTAGCATGCCCCTTTCAAAAAATGTAGAACTAAGAACCGATATACAGTGGGGCAAAAAAGTATTTAGTCGGCCACCAATTGTGCAAGTTCTCTCACTTAAAAAGATGAGAGAGGCCTGTAATTTTCATCATAGGTACACTTCAACTATGACAGACAAAATGAGGAAAAAAAATCCAGAAAATCACATTGTAGGATTTTTAATGAATTTATTTGCAAATTATGGTGGAAAATAAGTATTTGGTCA
>QNTS01002010.1:125283-243899 GCA_003317085.1 Hucho hucho
TGACCAAATACTTATTTTCCACCATAATTTGCAAATAAATAAATTAAAAATCCTACAATGTGATTTTCTGGATTTCTTTTTCTAATTTCGTCTGTCATAGTTGAAGTGTACCTATGATGAAAATTACAGGCCTCTCTCATCTTTTTAAGTTGGAGAACTTGCACAATTGGTGGCTGACTAAATACTTTTTTGCCCCACTGTAGCCCTTGGTTCACTCCAGACCTGACTGCCCTCGACCAGCACAAAAACATCCTGTGGCGTACTGCACTAGCATCGAATAGTCCCCGCGATATGCAACTTTTCAGGGAAGTCGGAAACCAATACACACAGTCAGTTAGGAATGCAAAGGCTAGCTTTTTCAAACAGAAATTTGCATCCTGCAGCACAAACTCCAAAAAGTTCTGGGACACTGTAAAGTCCATGGAGAATAAGAGCACCTCCTCGCAGCTGCCCACTGCACTGAGGCTAACACTGCCACCACCGATAAATCCACGATAATCGAGAATTTCAATAAGCATTTCTCTACGGCTGGCCATGCTTTCCTCCTGGCTACCCCAACCCCGGACAACAGCTCCACACCCCCTGCAGCTTCTCCTTCACCCAAATCCAGATAGCTGATGTTCTGAAAGAGCTGCAAAACCTGGACCTGTTCAAATCAGCTGGGCTAGACAATCTGGACTCTCTCTCTCTAAAATTATCCGCCACCATTGTTGCAACCCCTATTACTAGTCTGTTCAACCTCTCTTTTGTATCGTCCGAAAATCCAATAGATTGGAAAGCTGCCGCGGTCATTCCCCTCCTCAAAGGGGGTGACAATCTAGACCCAAACTGTTAAAGACCTATATCCAACCTGCCCTGCCTTTCCAAAGTCTTCGAAAGCCAAGTTAACAAACCGATCACTGACCATATCGAATCCCACCGTACCTTCTCTGCTGTGCAATCCGGTTTCCGAGCTGGTCACGGGTGCACCTCAGCCACGCTCAAGGTACTAAACAATATCATAACCGCAATCGATAAAAGACAGTACTGTGCAGCCGTCTTCATCGACCTGGCCAAGGCTTTCGACTCTGTCAGTCACCGTATTCTTATCGGCAGACTCAACAGCCTTGGTTTCTCAAATGACTGCCTCGCCTGGTTCACCAACTACTTCTCAGATAGAGTTCAGTGTGTCAAATCGGGGGCCTGTTGTCCGGACCTCTGGCAGTCTCTATGGGGGTACCACAGGGTTCAATTCTCGGGCCAACTCTTTTCTCTATATATATCAATGATGTTGCTCTTGCTGCGGGTGATTCCCTGATCCACCTCTACGCAGATGACACCATTCTGTATACATCTGGCCCTTCTTTGGACACTGTGTTAACAAACCTCCAAATGAGCTTCAATGCCATACAACACTCCTTCCGTGGCCTCCAACTGCTCTTAAACGCTAGTAAAACTAAATGCATGCACTTCCACCGATCGCTGCCTGCACCCGCCCGCCCGACTAGCATCACTACTCTGGACGGTTCTGACTTAGAATATGTGGACAACTACAAATACCTAGGTGTCTGGCTAGACTGTAAACTCTCCTTCCAGACTCATATATTAAGCATCTCCAATCCAAAATTAAATCTAGAATAAGCGTCCTATTTCGCAACAAAGCCTCCTTCGCTCACGCTGCCAAACATACCCTCATAAAACTGACTATCCTACCAATCCTCGACTTCGGAGATGTCATTTGCAAAATAGCCTCCAACACTCTACTCAGCAAACTGGATGCAGTCTTATCACAGTGCCATCCGTTTTGTCTCCAAAGCCCCATATACCACCCACCACTGCGACCTGTATGCTCTCGTCGGCTGGCCCTCGCTACATATTCGTCGCCAGACCCACTGGCTCCAGGTCATCTATAAGTCTTTGCTAGGTACCATATCAACACCCACCCGTAGCACGCGCTCCAGCAGGTATATCTCAATGGTCATCCCCAAAGCCAACACCCCATTTGGCCGCCTTTCCTTCCAGTTCTCTGCTGCCAATGACTGGAACGAATTGCAAAAATCGCTGAAGTTGGAGACTTATATCTCCCTCACTAACTTGAAGCATCAGCTATCTGAGCAGCTCACCGATCGCTGCAGCTGTACACAGCCCATCTGTAAATAGCCCATCCAACTGCCTACCTCATCCCCATAATGTTTTTATTAACTTGTTTTCTCTTTTGCACACCAGTATTTCTACTTGCACATCATCATCTGCACATCTATCACTCCAGTGTTAATTTTCTAAATTGTAATTACTTCGCTACTATGGCCTATTTATTGCCTTACCTCCTTACTCCATTTGCAAACACTGTATATAGATTTTTCTATTGTTATTGACTGTACTTTTGTTTATCCCATGTGTAACTCTGTTGTTTTTTGTCGCACTGTTTTGCTTTATCTTGGCCAGGTCACAGTTGTAAATGAGAACTTGTTCTCAACTGGCCTACCTGCTTAAATAAAGGTGAAATGAAAAAAAATAAAAAATCTCACACTGTTTGAGACCCATAGTGGAATGTATGTTTTTTCGGACTGTGTATCGCAGGTGTAGAGCCAGCTCAGGTGCAGGAACGGGTAGAGAATCACTTGAAGAGTCTGCTAATCAAGCACTTTGACCCCCAGAAGGCTGACTCCATCTTTACCGTGGAGGGAGAGGTGAGATATCAGTCGCCAGTGAAATACAAACCACCAATGCTTTGCTGTGATCTGAATGTGTCAGATAGCTCAAAACTGGTGCACTCCTGCTTGCTTGCTGTTTTTTCACTCTTACTGTTTTCCTCTCCTTGAAAAAAAACTTGATTTAATCATATAAATTGTTTTAATTCTCTGTGTTCTTGCATGTAATGCGTTTCCCTCAGAGTATAGTAGAAACCCTAGAGTATAGAAAAAGAAACATGTCTTTTTCAGGACCCTCTTTCAAAGATAATTCGTAAAAATCCAAATAACTTCACGGATCTTCATTGTAAAGGGTTTAAACACTGTATTTCATGCTTATTCAATGAACCATAAACAATTAATGAACATGCACCAGTGGAACGGTCGTTAAGACACTAACAGCTTACAGACGGTAGGCATTTAAGGTCACAGTTATGAAAACTTAGGACACTAAAGAGGCCTTTCTACTGACTGAAAAACACCAAAAGAAAGATGCCAAGGATCCCTGCTCATCTGCGTGAACGTGCCTTAGGCATGCTGCAAGGAGGCATGAGGACTGCAGATGTGGCCAGGGCAGTAAATTGCAATGTCCGTGCTGTGAGACGCCTGAGACAGGACGGGCAGCTGATCGTCCTCGCAGTGGCAGGCCACGTGTAACAACACCTGCACAGGATCGGTACATCCGAACATCACACCTGCGGGACAGGTACAGGATGGCAACAACTGCCTGAGTTACACCAGGAACGCACAATCCCTCCATCAGTGCTCAGACTGTCCACAATAGGCTGAGAGAGGCTGGACTGAGGGCTTGTAGGTCTGTTGTAAGGCAGGTCCTCACCAGACATCACCGGCAACAACGTCACCTATGGGCACAAACCCACTGTCGCTGGACCAGACGACTGGAAAAAAGTGCTCTTCACTGTCTCACCAGGGGTGATGGTCGGATTCGCGTTTATCGTCTAAGGAATGAGCGTTACACTGAGGCCTGTACTCTGGAGCGGGATCGAGGTGGAGGGTCCGTCATGGTCAGGGGCAGTGTGTCACACCATCATCGGACTGAGCTTGTTGTCATTGCAGGAAATCTCAACGCTGTTCCTTACAGGGAAGACATCCTCCTCCCTCATGTTGTACCCTTCCTGCATGCTCATCCTGACATGACCCTCCAGCATGACAATGCCACCAGCCATACTTCTCGTTCTGTGTGTGATTTCCTGCAAGACAGGAATGTCAGTGTTCTGCCATGGCAAGCGAAGAGCCCGGATCTCAATCCCATTGAGCACGTCTGGAACCTGTTGGATCGGAGGGTGAGGGCTAGGGCCGTTCCCCCCAGAAATGTCTGGGAACTTGCAGGTGCCTTGGTGGAAGAGTGGGGTAACATCTCACAGCAAGAACTGGCAAATCTGGTGCAGTCCATGAGGAGGAGACGCACTGCAGTACTTAATGCACCTGGTGGCCACACCAGATACTGACTGTTACTTTTGATTTTGACCCCCCCTTCGTTCAGGGACACGTTATTCCATTTCTGTTAGTCACATGTCTGTGGAACTTATTCAATTTATGTCTCAGTTGTTGAGTCTTATGTTCATACAAATATTTACACGTTAAGTTTGCTGAAAATAAACGCAGTTGACATTGAGGACGTTTCTTTTTTTGCTGAGTTTAGTAACCCTGTCCTCGTTGGTTCAGACTCCTGCCTGGCTGGAACAGATGATCGCCCACACCACCTGGAGAGACCTTTTCTACAAGCTGGCCGAGGCCCACCCTGACTGTCTGATGCTCAACTTCACTGTCAAGGTACTGATGATCACCCAGCAGTTAATAACTAATGTTGTTATGGGTCAAACAGTGTCATGTTCCTCCTCTCCTTGCTGTTTTTTTGTGTGTGTGTCCTCAGCTCATCTCAGACGCGGGCTATCGGGGAGATCACCAGTGTGTCCACGGCGTGCCAGCAGCTGGAGGTGTTCTCCAGGGTCCTGAGGACCTCTCTGGCCACACTGCTGGATGGAGGAGAGGACAACCTGGAGAAGAACCTGCCAGAGTTCGCTGTGAGTCTCTAATCAGGTCCCCCCTGATTAGAGGTCAGCACTCCTACTCTGAGACGCTTTATGAATACCAGCCCTGGTGTTCCCAAGAATAAGATCTAGGCATATGTCATTATCTCACTCAATACAAATCCTTGGTTTGATGGTTTTGGAAATGTGATGTATTCAAGGTTTTGAATCATTTGAAAGTGGTACTACAATCAATATTGCTCTAACCAATATGTAATTGCAGGACATTGGTAAGCACAACACAACATGTTGCAGGCTACCTGTCTTTTGGCATGAGTGTCTCTGTTTGTGTGGTTGGTTTGCAGCTGAACTGTTTTCTCCTCTTTCTCTGTGTTCCACAGAAGATGGTGTGTCACGGGGAGCACACTTACCTGTTTGCCCCAGGCCATGATGTCCATCATGTCTCAGGAAGAGCAAGGAGGGTCGGCCATGCGCAGGATCGGCCAGGAAGTACAGAAGTCTGCACATCAGAGGTAACCTGCCCTCTACACTATTTTGCCAGCATTGACTTACTTGACAAGCTCTTGGCTCCTATAAGGAGCATAGGCTGTTGACGCATGTCCTCCATCTTGGCAGCATTAGATAATGATTAGAGGAAATGTATTTCATTTATTTAAATTGATTCCTGCGTTTTGTGAAAGGATGGTTGTATTATCTGTAAAATCCAGTGCTACAATAAACATTAACATTGAGTGAGCAGCTTTGTAGAAAAGGCAGTCTAATGAAGTTATGCTCTCAACTGAATGGGTATAGTAATGTTGTATAGTAGCTAATTTTATTACAGGCCATATGTTCCTCCAGGAATATTTAAGTAAGTGTGCTAATTTGAGTGTTTTACTGTTCCTTGTGCTGTTTAATTTCAGGGGCCATGATGCCAGTCAGTTCACCCTGGCATTGGGCACAGCAGCAGCCTACCCTCGAGCCTGGGCGCAATGCTGTCCAAAGGGGCACTCAACCCTGCCGACATCACTGTGCTCTTCAAGATGTTCAGCAGCATGGACCCGCCTCCCGTAGAGCTGGTTAGTGTGGGGCATCAAGCCACTTAAATAAAATAAAAAAAGTTGTGCACTACATAGGGAATAAGGTGCCATTCTCCAAGTTAGATGGAGGGATATTTTCACTGGGTGCCTTGCATGTTTTACGTGACAATGACCAATATGACAGCACAAACAGATCTGGGACCAGGCCAACTTTACCTGGATGCAAAACTGAGAATTGCTTGTCTTTCAGCTGTTGATATTGTCTTTTGAAAGAATGGTTGAAGTATTTTCCCTTGTCTCTTCAGATTCGAGTGCCTGCCTTCCTGGACCTGTTCATGCAGTCGCTGTTCAAGACATGCTCCAAGATCAACCAGGACCATAAACACAAATACATTCACATCCTGGCCTACGCTGCCAGTGTGGTTGAGACATGGAAAAAGGTACCTGAAACAAAAAACGCCCCTGACATAATCCCTCATACTACTAAGCTTATCAGATGTTGTCGTTGCTCATATGCAGAATTAGAAATATTTTTACCGGTATGTGAAAATATTTTATCCAATGTGTTGTTTTTTCACCCAAATAAAAACACCCAGATAACAGTATGGCTCTCTCTTCAACCATCCACAGAACAAGCGAGTGAACATCAACAAGGATGAGCTCAAGTCCACCTCCAAGGCCATTGAGACAGTCCATAACCTGTGTTGCAATGAGAACAAAGGAGCCACAGAACTGGTGGCTGAGCTCAGCACTCTGTACCAGTGCATCCGGTGAGCCCAGCAGCACACTAGACAACCTAGTGAGCCCAGCAGCCAACTAGCCAACCTAGTGAGCCCAGCAGCCAACTAGCCAACCTAGTGAGCCCAGCAGCCAACTAGCCAACCTAGTGAGCCCAGCAGCCAACTAGCCAACCTAGTGAGCCCAGCAGCCAACTAGCCAACCTAGTGAGCCCACCATGGATCTCCAATATGTAGCTAAAGCCAGAGGATTCTAAGAATGTAATTGGTTACCACTGTCGGTTGAGACATCACTATGTCCATTTTCAGGTTCCCGGTTGTTGCCATGGGGGTACAGAAATGGGTTGATTGGACGGTCTCTGAGCCCCGCTACTTCCAGCTCCAGACAGACCACACCCCTGTCCATCTAGCGCTTCTGGATGAGGTAGGGGTTGCACTTTTTTTTGTTTTAGTTGTGGTATTATGGTTGACTCACAGTACCTATGATATACAAGTCCAAATGACTCTATATAGCATAGCACACTACCTTTACGCTATGTGCCCTGGTCAAAAGTAGTGCACTATATAGGGAATAGGGTGCCATTTGGAATGGGTCAAAAGTAGTGCACTATATAACGAATAGGGTGCCATTTGGGACATACATATTGTGCCTTTAACTGTCATTCTTGTAATTTGTTTGCAGTTTAAAGACCAATCAGGTGGTAGGGACAGAGATTAATGAGACCATCATGTTTGTTTTTATTCCCCAGATCAGCACCTGTCACCAGCTCCTGCACCCACAGGTCCTCCAGCTGATGATCAAGCTATTTGAGACAGAACGCTCCCAGCTTGATGTCATGGAGCAGGTGTGTGTGTGTTGTGCATGCGTGCGTAGGCTTAATCTGGGCCCATGCAACCACCCCATAGACTTTCAGTGGACGACTTCTTAGCTGACTGTATGAGTGTTGTCCCTTTTAGATGGAGCTGAAGAAGACCCTGTTGGATCGTATGGTCCACCTGCTGAGTCGGGGCTACGTGTTGCCTGTGGTCAGATACATCCGCAAGTGCCTGGAGAAGCTCAACACGGACATCTCTCTCATTCGCTACTTCGTAACAGAAGTAAGGCCTGCTGAAACTATAAAGAGAAGTGAAACCTTCTAAAGACACTGTTGGTCCAATTTAGTTGCGCTTGAGAAAACATTGATATTTGCCCTATCAGGTGTTGGATGTGATTGCCCCGCCGTACACTTCAGACTTTGTCCAGCTGTTCCTGCACATCCTGGAGAACACGACCCTGTTGCGGAGTTCATAGGTCAATCTCTTTTTCATGGCCCAAAACTGTCTACATGATTAAATATTTTCCTTTTTACCCAGTTATAGAAGCTTAAAATATAATTGTTTCAGCTCACTGCAAATCCAACTTCATCATGATGAACTGAGAATGACACTGGTTCGGTTTAACTTGACTGAGGATGTAGCAGAAAGACCAGGACCTTTTGGTTATGTTCTAAACTGACTTGCCTAGTAAAATAAATAAATAAATGAGCCAATCCCTGGATGTGTTCTGCTGTGGACTGGTGTACGAGGACTGGAACATTGCCAATTTTGAGGCAGACGTCTGACCATTTGCGTGTAGACTTTGACCTGCAATTTTTTTGTGTTTACACCACATTTGAAAATAACATGACTTTCAGAATTAGGATGTAGTGTATCATTGCTTGTCTGGAGGTATGAGAACTTGTGCAGCTCCGTTCGTTTCACTGTAGTTTCTATTGGTACGAGCTAAGGTTTTGTTGTCCATTTTCTGTTAATATGACTGACTGCTCAAAAGGTTTGGCTCTTTTCAATTTGACAAGAATCTTGACACATCTTGGTTTTATTAGTTTCACACGTAGCAACATCCACCATTCTGCATTTATTTTGAGGTGGTTCAAAAGTTTCAGTCACAGGCCTGGATTCAAACAAATTTAACTGCACAATCTGACTTTAGCTGAGATCACATTTGTGGAAACCGTCATGGATGAAGACAAGCGCAGTGAGATGTCAGTGCTTTTGTTTGTATCCTGGCCTTGCTTTCGGAATACTGAAATCATTCAGTTAAATTTGCATACAAAAGACAAATTGATCAAAGCTTCAACATTTACAGCCACAATTAGTTCTTAATAGCCTTTAAAGCTTAAGCTAATTTTACACCTAATATCAGCATTTGTACTTGTTCAAAAGGCGAAGTACATAATGACTTGTTCAGTCACATTTTGTATAAGAAAAAGATCCCAAAGCACATCAAACAAACACATCAAGGCAAAAAAAAGAATTCCAACTTCCCTTTTCCTGATTTTACCATGGTACATTGTGACAATGTGGAAGTAGCCTGAGACTGTCATAGAAAACTATATACACAATGCTGCCTATTATGTGTAAAAGCTTCTTTATAAACGTTGCCTACATACAAAGTACGACAGTTTACCTGCTGAAGTTGGCATTTATACAAACTGAAAATGTGCTTACCTCCATGCAGACCATGCATATGCACATTTTGTAGGGGTTAAGAATGATATTCCAAGCAGGCAAGTTCGTATTTTGTGCAAATGGTGGATATGACGACGCTTATTCATTAAAATATCAAATGTAAATAAAGACATAATTTGCAACCATTTGCCGCTAGAAGAGCAAAAATCGATCGGTATACATATTATTTAAGTTTTTTGGAATCTAAGACAAATTATTTCCTATTATTTTCAATACCATTGCAGAATAAATTCCTCACCTTCTCTGGACGCTAGCTGTACAAATGACCATGCACATCTCATTTAAAAATGGGCCTAGTAAATAGATAGCCCATGCCATGCCATAGGCAGCGTGGTCTGTAAGATAGTATTTTACATTGAAGTATGTATGGAACTGTCAGTAGCTTACTGTAAATTAAATGTTTGAGAGTAGACTAGACAACGTTTCAGAATTCACGGGCAGTTCCGCATATTTAGGTTGGGGGAAAAGTCTATGCAAAACATTGAATTCAAACATTCTGCTGACAGGTCCACACGTGCCACTTTTTTTTTCCCCTTTCAGAAACTGTCCTTTGCCAAATACAGCATAAGTTACTCCAAAATATTAAGATTCTGCCCAACACCTCCAAAAACATTTGATCAAATGTGTGCTTTCTTTTAGAAACTGTGGCCTAATTCCAATAGTTCCAAATTATACAGCAAATAAAAGGGTGCTATTGTCACCATAAAAAGGTGAATGAGGGCATTTTCCAGGCAGAGTTAAAACGCTCGTTCATGCGTGCAGTTTTCTGACAGGTCTTATTAATAAAATCTCAATATTTTGATATGTATGTATTCTCAGAAATGGCAGACAGATATTTAGTCTGAAATTTACACAACGGTTGATGGAGACCCCAGGTCTTTAGAAGAAACATTGGTTGGTCCCATTGCCTGTTGTCTACATGTAAGTCTTGGGCACGATGGGATCTCCGTACATGCAGTCTTCCTCCAGTGCCAGGTTGTACTGACTGCCACTTCCTCCCTTGTAGGCGCTGGTCACGATCCTCAGCCAGCCCTTCTCACCCTGGCAAGAAAACACATTAACTCAATCTAGAGTTTCAGCTAGATAAATATGCTAGAACGCACAAACAGTAGAAAGAGAAGTTCATGTAGAAGTCAAGTTAATAAACTACAGGAACAGCTAAAGGCTAGGATTTGTAATTCTATAGTAGAGCATGAGGTTTTAAATTCTCTGCTGCAGTTAGTGCCATGAAAGATCACTACAGACTACCAGCTCCAATATGGCATGCAGTGCTCATTCATTTGATAAGGATGGAACAAGCTTCCCCCTAACGTCAGGACAGCAGAGTTCCAGCCCATCTTCCGCAAACCTACCTCTTTACCATGCATCTTGATTAACACCCCCCCCAAAATAAAATAAAAATAAAAAACACCCTTGCCTTTCTTGCACCAACACTCACTTGTATTTTCTTAGCACGGACTTTGTGGATAGCTACTTGATCTGTGGTTGTCTCACCTAGCTACCTTAAAATAAATGCACCAACTGTAAATCGCTCTGGATTACAGCGTCTGCTAAATGACTAAAATGTACACATTTTACCCATGGCTCTCCCCATGAGTTACGGACGATCCAGAATTCCACACCGTTCTCATCCATGCCCCAGCCGGCAACAGATACAATGTGGTTGATGAAGGGCTCCTCAATGTACTCAGAGTACAGGCCTCCAGTGTAGGCATCCAACTTGTCAGTGGCCATGATTCCACAGCTACCAAGGACAGAAAACAAAAACGTTAGTTAAAGTGAAACTAATTACAGTCGACATGTTTTTTTGTGTGTATGTTTTTGCAGGGACGGGAAAGGAAATAGAATGGAGGACTAGCAGATTGAAAGTCTATGGGTAACGCTAGTTAGAAACTTACTGCACGCAGAGACATAAAAATGGTATCCACGAGTTCAGCTGACTGGTCAGGATGATATCTATGAGGGTGCCCATGGTTACAGATTTATGTGGCACCCCATTCCCTACATAGTGCAACTTTGGTTATAGAAGTGTGGGGGGGGAAAGGATTTCTACTTGGGCAGTCCCTGACAAAAATAAAATCTTGGCCAACCAAGAGTAGTCTATTCTTTAAAGAGTATTGTTCCATTGGCTTATATAGAGACACACCCTATGTGTTTGAACTTGCACTAGCAAACATGAAACATTGTATAAAATATTCTGGGCTCTCTGTTTCCTGTGCCAGTGAGCTCCGGACAGACACAGATGGAGGGAGGCTATTTGTTCAAGGGAAAAGTAATCAGGTATTTTATGAAATTTACACTGGATCAGAGCATTACATCTTTCCCTTAAATGACTTGTAGTTATCGAAAGGGAGAAAGTTGGAAATATTGTTCACATACTTGAGGAACTATTGTCATTCTCAATTGATTCTAAAAACAGACTTCGTTTACTTGCTGTTTGCGGTTTAGAAAAATTACTTTGAGAAGCTCCACAGCTCATTATTGGTGGTGAGTTAAGACAATCAGAAATACTAAATAAGACATCCCCAAATGGGCACATTCACCGGTCCTACTTCTATATGCGTAATCAGGTGCTCGCCCTTACTCAACATTGACATGAGCGTTTCAAACAAAATACGATGAATACATTGACAAAACTCGTAAATGGAATGAAATAAACAAAAACGTGTTACTCACAAGTGTAGCATAGGTTGTGAGTTCAGCAAAACACATGAGAACGGTAAATGACTAATAATATATTGAACTCCACAAATTACCATAACCCAAACTCTCTGGCGAGAGACGTGCCATAATCTTGGACTGAGGCATCCTCACGGGCTCCTCAATGGATTAGTCCACCGAGACAGGCAAATCATACAGGTGTCTTGTGTGCCATGATTTTTTTTTTTTTTATCTATTTGCGACTCTGACTAAATCTCATGTTTTCAATAGACCCTTTGTCAGAATATCGGTCTTCACAATCATTTGGCTGCTGGTTTCATGATTTGATTCAGGTCGACTTTAAAAAAAAGAATACCTAAAGTTAGTGAGCTAGCTAGCTAACGTCGGCTAGCTCTAATGGTGCATCAACTGACAAAAACTAGCCAAGTTAATTTACCTCTTGAAATGGGACACCAAGGACATTTCCATACACACAGCAGCTGTTAGATTTTGCTATCTGACAGATAGCTAGAGTTGAACTGGTTGTGGTCTACTAGCTAGCTAGTTCGTTCTCTTCAGACAGAATTTCAGTCGAGAGGGGATGAAACATTAGCTGACGTTACATGTCAGTTAGACTACTAGCTCAGAACTGGGAATAAATACTTTTTTTCTATTAAGTCAAACAGCAGTTACCTTGACAGCAACCTTGATCAGTCAAATAAAGAGCTGCCAGTTTCTTCTCTGACAACTGAGGAAAAAGCACAACAAAGAGACAGCAGCTGCAGACAGCACCACTGTGCTGGTCAGAAACTTTGTCTTCACACTGCCTGTCCGCACACTCTGTGGTGTCGGAGAGCAGCCCTAAATCCAGACGGCTGAAACCTCCAAACAGCCTACCCGACCATTCTGAGGCATCCGCATGGTCTTAAAGCACACAATGCCGCTTTTTTGTATCACAGTGCATTTAACTGAGGGGGGACTAAAATGCCATTTTAGAATGTGAAAGTTGCACCCCTGCATTTGAGAGACAGCCCGTGTTGACCAAGACCAGTTCCTAACCTGATAGGTCCTCCAGCGTAGATCTCAGCCATCATCTTCTCCCTCCCACTGACGGCGCCAAAGTCTCCAACCTTCCACAGGGTATAGTTCTGGATAATGTTACAGACTCCGAACGTTGTGCAGGTTCCACACTGGTTGAACGGTTTGCACTCTGCAAGACACAATATGGAGAACATTTTAAGCCTGAGAAATTGTAAATTAACAGAATCTTAATTTGATGTGACAGAAATTCTTGTGATAAAGTAATGGGAAAAAATTAAATGTTCAACCAAGAACAATTTATGTTCAGCTAGGGGATCTTGAGGCCTTACTCTGGTCCTTGGCCTGGTAGTTGTTGCAGGTCTCGTCAGGGATGCCGTGTTTGTTGGCGTACTCCCACACCCCAGAGTGATCCCCTCCATAACAGGAGCCGGCCTCACCACAGTCCACCACATTCTGGACTGACAGATAAGCAGAGGGCCAGGCTCCCTTCCGCTTGATGTTGATGCGATCTGACCAAGGAGAGCAAACCACCAACAACCAGTCCATTAATTCAGTACAAGTGACCGACTCTGCTCTTAGATGTTCATAAGTCAAACTTAGTAAGGACTACTCTAGCACTCTGAAGTCATGGTATTGTTATGATAAAATGACTACTTCTGAGCAAAGGAGGAACTGTACTTTGCATTCTACAACAAATATGCACCGATTTACAGGAAACCTGAATTACAGGAAACCATGAAGCTTTTACTGCACGTCAGCACATTCAGGGGTTGGCTTTGCCACACCGCTTCAATGCCTCACCGCTTCCCTGCCATACCCCCCTGAATTTATGTAGTAGCCTACATCTGCTCTTTTATCATCACTCCAGTGTTAATCTGCTAAATTGTAATTACTTCGCTACTATGGCCTATTTATTGCCTACCTCCTCACGCCTTTTGCACACACTGTATATAGACTTTCTTTTTTTCTATTGTGTTATTGAATGTACGCTTGTTTATTCCATGTCTAACTCTGTGTTGTTGTTTGCGTCGCATTGCTTTGCTTTATCTTGGCCAGGTCGCAGTTGTAAATGAGAACCTGTTCTCAACTAGCTTACCTGGTTAAATAAAAAAAATATTTGAATCAGTGGAGTGAGTCATGTGTTAAATGCCTAACAGACATGCATATTTGAACAATTATTACAATGTTTACTCCACCTTTGTTATAAAATCTTGTTTCCAAGTGACTTTAAATTGGTAAAATCATCTTTATGACCATCTTGAAGGTGAATTACCAAGATGTGCAACACTGTATTTATAGTGAATCAGAGGTTTGAGACATCTGTGGCCAAATAATAGAATTTCACAATCTGATCTTCATCCATTTGTCCCTTTGTACGGTGTTCCCTTCTGATTGGATATGGTTTGTTCATTTCTATGAGCTATACAGGTCGGATGACCGTGGAAAGGCGAACTTGAGGTTAAGCTACCTGCCATGGCGCTGGTGCTGCCGTGTGCCCAGCAGGATCCACAGTACTGGGGGATGTGCTGGTTGCGGGTGGTGCTGACGTAGTTGGTGCCGTTGATGTTCCTCCAGTCCCACGTCTTGGGGAGCTCAATGAGATTCAGGAACTTGTGGGGTGTAGGCAACATCCTGATGAAAGACATGACATCGGGGTACAAGGTTCTCTAGACAGAATTCTAATGTAGAGTGTCTCAAACAGTCTCAGCAAGCATGACGGATTACAAAATGCAGTGCGCACTTATAAGGTCCCATACCATGACGGGGCAATTCAAAACCTGACCAGGGGTGTAATCATTAGTCCAAAACAGTTGCAAAATGTGTTGCAAGTAAAACAAGTTGATTGGACAAATTTAGGTAGATCCCTCCCAGTTTCGTGCAGTTTGCTTTCGTTTAAGAAATGTTTAGCAACAGAAAATCGGTGTAATGAATACACCCCTGATCGAACTTGGCAGATCTGCCTCTCCATTCAAAGGTCAAGCACTCAAAAGCATCCACAGCACAATCATACTTTCAAAACTCAGAAGCCAAATAGCTACTACCGTTGAAAGGGCCATGCATGTTTCTGGAGACATCCAGTTGTCAAATTATATATTTCAGGAGGGCAGAATTTTGAGCGCCCAATAGCAAAATAGGATGAAAAGCTTTAAAAGTCACATCCCAAACAATTTCTGCCCATGCTACTGGAGACCCAGTCATCTCCTTCCACTCACAGACATGTCAGAACTTTGCTACCTTGTTTCCACCCTCGGCTTTGATTGCTTCATTGATTTCAAACTTTGGATAGCCATGATATGCCTTTTCTGTAATAAACTGATTAACACTTGAGTCAAAATCACAGGGGGTAAAAATTCTGAACTTGAATATTGTTTAAAGAAGAAAGTTATGTAGTAGCCTACCAATCAGCTAATTTTCATTCTGGGACAATTCTGAACCCTGCAGGAACTTGGCAACATTTGAACCATTAAAACTTATGAAAGAATTACATGCAATAAACTCATACTCAGTTACTGACCAATCATATCAATTCAGTGCAGAAGATGCAGGCAATTCACACCTGAACAAATAAAAAAAACACTTAAAACAAATCAACACTAGACAGTTGAAACCACTAGAGACAAAAAATGCGCCATAGACATCGCATCATTGTATCTGTCCCATTATGGCATGTGGGCGCGGGGCAGCGCCATTAAGGCCATCTCCATTTTGAAGTAGTCAATTTTCTTCTACTAATTCTATGAGTTGGAAAACAAAGGGTGCATACTGACACCTGTATTATGTTTGAACCACTGAGGTATAATAAGAAATGGACTGTCTACGATGTCCGACCGTTGTTTTCAAGGGAATCTACTCACTTTCGGATACATGGACCTTCTATAGCCGGTTTGCATCTGGTTTATAAGGAGCAACATCACATGCGCACTAGCACTCAGTGTGCACAGGGAACAGCGCGAGAAGCGAAAAAACATGGAAGACATTGGATGAATATAAAATGATAATATCTTAGGTTAATATCTTCAGCAGTGAGTGATAATAGGTCTCAACGACAATTACTTATATAATTTAATGGATGTTTTGTGCAAAAAGGAGATGACTAAAGTGTCTTATTAGGAATGTTAAAATCTGACATCTCTATGTGGCCATTTATGAAAATTGTCTGTCTGGACTGGGTGTCAGTTAAACTGCAGTACTGAAGTAAATCTGTAGGAGCAGTCAACCATGCTAGGCCAGAACCCTGTCCCATTGGTTAACAGGTATAAAGCCAAGGTTGGTGATCAAAATCAAATCGTATTGGTCACATGCACCGAAAACAGTGAAATGGTTACTTACAAGCACTTAACCAACAATGCAGATAAGAAAAATAAGTGTTAAGTAAAAAAAATAGTCTGGGTAGCCATTTGATTAGCTGTTCAGGAGTCTTATGGCTTGAGGTAGAAGCTGTTAAGAAGCCTTTTGAACCTAGACTTGGTGCTCCGGTATCGCTTGCAGTGCGTTAGCAGAGAACAGTCTATGACTAGGGTGGCTGGAGTCTTGACAATTTTTAGGGTCTTCCTCTGACACCGCCTGGTATAGAGGTCCTGGATGGCAGGAAGCTTGGCCCCAGTGATGGTAGTGCGAACTCCCCAGTACCTCTGTAGTGCCTTGCAGTTGGAGGCCGAGCATTTGCCATACGAGGCAGTGATGCAACCAGTCTAGATACTCTCGATGGTGCAGCTGTAGAACCTTTTGAGGATCTGAGGACCCATGCCAAATATTTTCGGTCTCCTGAGGGGGAATAGGCTTTGTCATGCCCTCTTCAGGACCGTCTTGGTATGTTTGGACCGTGATAGTTTGTTGGTGATGTGGACACCAAGGAACTTGAAGCTCTCAACCTGCTCCACTGCAGCCCCGTCGATGAGAATGGGGGCGTGCTCGGTCCTCCTTCGTCTTGATAACATTTAGGGAGAGGTTGTTATCCTGGCACCACACGGCCAGGTCTCTGACCTCCCTATAGGCTGTCTCATCGTTGTCGGTGATCAGGCCTACCACTGTTGTGTTGTCGGAAAACTTAATGGTGTTGGAGTCGTGCCTGGCCATGCAGTCATGAGTGAACAGGGAGTACTGGAGGGGACTGAGCACGCACCCCTGAGGGGCCCCCGTGTTGAGGATCAGCGTGGCAGATGTGTTGTTACCTACCCTTACCACCTGGGGGTGGTCCATCAGGAAGTCCAGGATCCAGTTGCAGAGGGAGGTGTTTAGTACCAGGGTCCTTAGCTTAGTGAGGAGCTTTGAGGGTACTATGGTGCGGAACACTGAGCTGTAGTCAATGAATAGCATTCTCACGTAGGTGTTCCTTTTGCCCAGGTGGGAAAGGGCAGTGTGGTGTGAAATAGAGATTCCATCTGTGGATCTGTTGGGGCGGTATGCAAATTGGAGTGGGCCTAGGGTTTCTAGGATAATGGTGTTGATGTGATTTCCTGCCACCTGCAGTTGTGGAATGTTTGCTTACAAATAATTATTTGACTGATCCCTCCTGAGGACCCGTATGGAATAATGTGATCCTTCCTTAACCCATAGGAAGTCCCAATTGACTACTTCAAAATGGTTAAAGTCCTCAATGGCGCTACCCATCCTGAAACAGGCTTTTGGGCACTAGAGTCATCTGACATGCGCTGGCTGGCCACCCAACTTCACATATCAGAGAGATGGCTGTGATTGTATGCTGTCTCATATATATATATATATATATACACATACACACACACACACACACACACTACAAAAATAACTAAGAAGCAGTAGATCTGCACAAGTACAAAATAAATGACCATCTTTAGACATTGAGGGTGTTTTCACACTTTATTTAACTAGGAAAGTCAGTTAAGAACAAATGTACAATGACGGCCTAGGAACAGTGGGTTAACTGCCTTGTTCAGGGGCAGAACGACCGTTTTTTTACCTTGTCAGCTCGGGGATTCGGTCTAGCAACATTTCAGTTCAGTTACAACGCTTTAACCACTAGGCTACCTGCCGCCCCACTTGGTCCCTTCACACAACTTTTGTGAACTCAGTGCGGTTCGCAGATTTTTTTGTGCAGTGTGAACACTCCAAAGGAACCCATCAAAAGAGCCCCCGAAGTGAACTCGAGAGGTGGTCTGAGTTCGGTTCACTTAGGGCAATGCGAATAAAAAAGTTCCCCAGGTTCGCTTGTCATTATTCCCGCACCCCACGAGACTGCTGCATCAACGTTTCCCCTGCCATAACTCCTCACATTGGTGCCACAAAAGAGAGAAGATGATGTACAGGTTCGCGGAACAAACGTGTGCGGTTTTTGCATATTCATTAGCGATTGTCAACAATGCAGAGAAAAGCCTATAGGTCACATATTGCAAAGAGAGCTTCATAAGCGGTTTATTCGATTGTGGGGTTTGAATAGTGTGAGAAGACAACATATTTAGTACCCTATGATAGCTCTTAAAGGAGCAGTAACCTACATTGGGTGTACACTTCAATTACAGCATTATTTAATCTGGAGCTATTTTCTGCTATTTCTTCTGTTACCAATCATATTTACATGTTAATAGTATCTAATTACATTCATACATTTTAGTCATTTAGCAGACGCTCTTTTCCAGAGCGACTTACAATTTGTGCGTTCATCTTAACATAGCTCGGTGAAACAACAAGACATCACAATCGTATCAAGTACATTTTCCCTCAAAGTATTCATCACTAAAGTCAGTGCAAGCGGGAAAAAAAATCTCTTAACTAAATGCAATCTATTAGCTTCCAAAATGTAAGCAGGTATATCAAGGTATATCATTACATCAAGATCTGATGGAATGGCTTGTCCTGCACTTTGTAAAAACCCAGAGTGCATTAAGTGAATGTTGGAAAAAGATCTTGGTTCCTTTCTGAACATAGCAATGTGAATGCAAAGATGACACGGCACAATAAATACTTGAAGTGAACTGGCAAAAATAGTTGAGTCCTCATTCAACGGCAAGGGCAGTGTGAATACAAAGATAACGGTGTTATTTCTATTTACCCCAGATTTCCCTTTTAAAATGACTGAGATCTCTTATTTTAAAGAGGACTGTGTGAAAACTCCCTGATACAGCTGGAAAAAATTACTAGAACCATGTTGCAACAACTCTAGCTACTATTTTTAGCTGGAGAGCAAGCACTAGACAGCAAACATATCAAATTAGCTGATAGAAGACAGCTAAAATTACCTGACTCCATTGTGCTTGGTCAGCTTGGGTCGATAGCATGGCTGTTTCTCGTTAAAGTAGCGTCCAGCTAAGACACTAGACAACATAAACACAAACAACAACAGTGCTCGAGCCATGTTGGAAAAGATCAGTCATATGACCTCCTAGGAACTTGGTGGGGATTTTATAGTTTCACCAAGGCGCAGCGCAGACTTTGTGTAAAATAATTATACTTCCCTGTTTTATAGACAGGACGATATGATTCTCACTGCACAGTTCGACCTATGTGCATAACCACATAGCATGTCACCCCATGATTAATGACTCACTACAAACAGTATGACAGGAAGAGCTGAATTGATTGTTTTACAAACGTTGCACCTTCTAATGAATTAATAAACCAACCAACTGAACCCACTGCTGCCCTTTAAAGCTAGAATCTTTAGTTGCTACGTCCATTTGTGGACTTAATGATATATACACATTGATAAACCCAAAATAAGAGCTTGTTTTAGTCCAATATGTGTAAACAAAGACTATTGATAGCCTCTAAACATAGTTAAAGCTACAGTATAATTAATTTGTTACCTTTATTTAACTAGGCAAGTCAGTTAAGAACAAATTCTTATTTTCAATGACTGCCTTGTTCAGGGGCAGAACGACATTCGATCTTGCAACCTTTCGGTTACTAGTCTTATGCTCTAACCACTAGGCTACCTGCCGCCCCAATATGTAACTTTTTGGGCGACCAGACCAAATTCAGATAGCAATGTGAGTTATAAATATTTCATTCTCATTTAAAGCAAGTCTAAGAAGCAGTAGATCTGTTGTATGTGTGCTATTTTTATGCTTCCCAGTCTCTCTTACTTTCATTTTGTACACCAGCTTCAAACAGTTGAAAATACAATATTTTTGGTTATGGAAAATATATTTCACAGCGGCTTAGATGGTACAATGATTCTCTACATCAGGGACAATCAACAAGATTCAGTCGGGGGGCCGGAACATAATTACAAAATAACTTGTAGACCGCAAATTGACCGCAAGAATCCCAAACAGATGTTTGACTAGTTTGTATGGATCACGTGTCTCTATTATGCATAGAAATACTTGTAACAGATTTCTTAAATTAACATCACTTGGAACTCATTTCCTGGTGTTTTTACAGTCTTATGTCCAACAATGAAAATTCAAAAAGGAAAACGTTATTTTTTTGGGCTCAAAAGACTGGGGGGGGGGGGGGGGGGCAAATAAAACCACCGCAGGCCAAATTCGGCCCATGGGCCGCCAGTTGGGGAACCCTGCTATACACAATGACTGCTTGTTTTGTCACAAACTGAAATTAGGCAAATTTTTGACTTTTAGCAACCAGGAAATGGCAGAGCGATTTCTGCATAGTGCATCTTGAAAACTATAATTTTTATATCATGAATGCATGGTCAGTCCTTGCATTGCATGGTCAGTCCGTGCATCCATAAGTCTGTTTTATGAATTTGAGAGTGGTTGGAGAGGTTTACAACCGCTGTTCGGCTATGGGGACAACAAATCGCATTGTTAGGGAGGAGACAAGCATCTTGACATTATATCCAGTATCTCTGGAGTTATTACATTTCTACAGGCCCCATCCCTCAGGTTTTTACCAAACCATGGCTATTGTTTGCTAAAATCACGAGCTATCTTTGTTGTGAGAAGTGCTGCATCTCTGCAGGCTATTCCATTTCTGTCATTGTCTACCTCAACCATGGGGACATGTGGGTCATCCTCATCTTCAATTGTGAAGCACTGCTGTTGCAATTATGACAATGCAGAATGTTCTTGGTTAAAGTGCAATGTGTTTGAGACACTGGAAACGACTTCAACACACCAAACACGAGCTCCACTACACCTCTGGTGTGGATAAGAGCTTGGTTGTACCATTGTTGCTCAGGTCCTATTGCATGAACAGAGGGGGTGAACATGAAGTTGGTCTATGCATACCCACTGTCACCAAGTATGATTTCACTATGTTGTCCTCCTTCAAGCTGAGCATACAAAGAGGAGTTTTGGAAAATTCTTGAGTCATGAGTTGTACCTTTCCAGCGTGCAACAATGTTGGAAAACTGAAAATTGGGAGTGCACACACACTTTGCACATTTGAGAACCAGTTTTTACGATTCCTGTACTCCTCAGCATATGCTGTAGTAGAGGGATACTTAATGGGAATATGACATCTATCTATACAGCCAATGACTCCCATATTCATAAAACTCTACATTGTAGTTGGCGTGGACTGCAGGGACCTTGATGTAATTGTCTTTCAGTTCACATATAGCAGTGCAGACTGGACAAATCTGCATACAGTCAGTTCATTTACAACACACAAATCTCCTGTTTCACGATGAAGGTTTCAGATGCCAAAAACCTCAGTGTTTGTAGGGATGGAGGAATTGGCCTTCCCCTAAGAGTCAGATGAAAGCCTTGGCTCAAGCAAACAAGTGATCTGAGCTGCATTTACTTTGTACATACGGAAAAGGTCATGGAAAATGGATTTAATCTAAATCATTCAGTGGGTTGCTCCGGTCTACAACCGCCCTTCTGTCTGGTCTTGGTGGTGCTCTTTGATCATTGAAAGTCCAGGTAATCCATTTCCAAGGTCAACCTAGGGGCCACTATCCATTCATCTGAAGTTAAACCTGCCACTAGCCTTCTGGAAATCAGACTTTTTCAATCTAAACTAGGGCATGTCTGAGAAATGCCATTTCAGTCAATTGAGTTTAAAAAGTGCAAATTGAATCTAGGATTAGGTTTAATCAGCCCGTGAAACCACCCGTTATGTTGGGGTTTTAGGCCTAACTACATGGTCTGTAACCTGATTTGATGTGTGCATAAATGTGAGAAGTAAGCCTATGCGACCAGGTGTTGAATGCAAATACCCAGGATACAGCAACCTTACCTTAGCTCCAGGGATAGCTCAATCATGAGTGCCATAGTTGGCCAATCCAAGCAGATTAGTGTTGGTTCAAAGTGGTAACCCAAATTAAATATATACAAAAATAAAACTACAAAGAGGAAAGAATAAACTATAGCTTAACTAACAAAAAACAACAAATACTGTCAGGCCGAGAAGCCTCTGGTCATAGAATGCCAATTATCCGGATTACTCACACCTGTCGATTTATCCAGGCTTCCTGGCAAAGAGCCCTTGACCCAGTTGGTGCTGCCACCTGGGGATGAAGTGTATCTTGGTAATATGTTGCCTGGCTGCTACAGTGAGGGAAAAAAGTATTTGATCCCCTGCTGATTTTGTACATTTGCCCACTGACAAAGAAATGATTAGTCTATAATTTTAATGGTAGGTTTATTTGAACAGTGAGAGACAGAACAACAAAAAAATCCAGAAAAACGCATGTGAAAAATTTTATAAATTGATTTGCATTTTAATGAGGGAAATAAGTATTTGACCCTTCTGCAAAACATGACTTAGTACTTGGTGGCAAAACCCTTGTTGGCAATCACAGAGGTCAGACGTTTCTTGTAGTTGGCCACCAGGTTTGCACACATCTCAGGAGGGATTTTGTCCCACTCCTCTTTGCAGACCTTCTCCAAGTCATTAAGGTTTCGAGGCTGACGTTTGGCAACTCAAACCTTCAGCTCCCTCCACAGACTTTCTATGGGATTAAGGTCTGGAGACTGGCTAGGCCACTCCAGGACCTTAATGTGCTTCTTCTTGAGCCACTCCTTTGTTGCCTTTGCCGTGTGTTTTGGGTCATTGTCATGCTGTAATACCCATCCACTACCCATTTTCAATGCCCTGGCTGAGCGAAGGAGATTCTCACCCATGATTTGACGGTACATGGCCCCGTCCATCGTCCCTTTGATGCAGTGAAGTTGTCCTGTCCCCTTAGCAGAAAAACACCCCCAAAGCATAATGTTTCCACCTCCATGTTTGACGGTGGGGATGGTGTTCTTGGGGTCATAGGCAGCATTCCTCCACCTCCAAACACAGCAAGTTGAGTTGATGCCAAAGCGCTCCATTTTGGTCTCATCTGACCACAACACTTTCACCCAGTTGTCCTCTGAATCATTCAGATGTTCATTGGCAAACTTCAGACGGCCATGTATATGTGCTTTCTTGAGCAGGGGGACCTTGCGGGCGCTGCAGGATTTCAGTCCTTCCCGGCGTAGTGTGTTACCAATTGTTTTCTTGGTGACTATGGTCCCAGCTGCCTTGAGATCATTGACAAGATCGTCCCGTGTAGTTCTGGGCTGATTCCTCACCGTTCCCATGATCATTGCAACTCCACGAGGTGAGATCTTGCATGGAGCCCCAGGCCGAGGGAGATCTTTTGTGTTTCTTCCATTTGCGAATAATCGCACCAACTGTTGTCACCTTCTCACCAAGCTGCTTGGCAATGGTCTTCTAGCCCATTCCAGCCTTGTGTAGGTCTACAATCTTGTCCCTGACATCCTTGGAGAGCTCTTTGGTCTTGGCCATGGTAGAGAGTTTGGAATCTGATTGATTGCTTCTGTGGACAGGTGTCTTTTATTCAGGTAACAAACTGAGGTTAGGAGCACTCCCTTAAAGAGTGTGCTCCTAATCTCAGCTCGTTACCTGTATAAAAGACACCTGGGAGCCAGAAATCTTTCTGATTGAGAGGGGGTCAAATACTTTTTTCCATCAAAATGCAAATCAATTTCTAAAATTTTTCACGTGTTTTTCAGGATTTTTTTGTTGTTATTCTGTCTCTCACTTTTCAAATAAACCTACCATTAAAATTATAGACTGATCATTTATTTGTCAGTGGGCAAACGTACAAAATCAGCAGTGGATCAAATACTTTTTTCCCCTCACCATAACACTGAACTACCCCCCCCCCCCTTATCACAAGACCTGCATCAATAGTTTGCTTGCTACTTATACATTTATTACAGGCAAGTTTGTCAACATTTTATTTTATGCAGTTATCATTTTACAAGGAATAAGATAACGCAGATAAGATTCAAATAATTTATTCCAAAAGATCTAGCGTTATTATTCACAAGTTATTCCCAATGTCCATAATGACAAGTTTGGCAACAGTGGATAAGCTATGGCCGCAAACCAAAATATGTGATACCTAGCGAATTTACTCAAGACACACATTGAAACAATCACTTAGCACACAGGATTGCTTGGATCACATACCTCATTCAGTTACTTTAACAGTCAATTTCAGACTGTATTTTGATTTCATTACAGCTTTGGAGAATTTTCAGAAATTGTGATAATGCTCTTGTAATTTATTCAAGGACAGCAAAACCCTTAATTCTACAACATGCTATAAACATTTGCATTTTTCATAATTCTTCCCAGAAGAATCAAAGACAGTCAATTAAATACAACATGAAAAAAAAATCAGAGAAATTCCAGCCACCTGCTCTTTTTTCCCACATTTTATTCACTGCATTGTGAAGAAGTAGACTAAGAATTGACGATTGGAAATGCTTTCTAGGTGATCAGTGCATGTCAGTGTAAAGAGGGGAAGTGTGTGGGTCTGGAGTTGGTGAGGCAGAGGAGTCCAGAGGTGGCTGCTTATAGGTTTTAAACCAGTCTCCGCCTTTTGCTGTCGCGCGCCATCGGGTCCCCGGATGCAGCATTCATTCTGGCCGCCCCCAGAGGAGACACCTGGTTGAGCATGGGGTCGTCGGAAGCCTGGCCGAACAGAGCCATGAGCAGAGCCACGCCGAAGCCGGTAGCACGCTCCCCCTGCAGAGGAAGGAACAGAATGATAGAACAGGTTACACCATGACTCAAATCTATTTTGGTTCCCAGCCCCACTCCATTAGCTCTTACACATTTGTTTTTCACCGATCTGCAAGCACTAGATAGATAAGGTATACAGAGGATGATCCCTTAGTTCCCCATTTGTTCGAGCTGGGCTGAAGCAGGTTAGAGCACACTTTTTCTGAAGAGCCTTTGTTTATTTGAGTCTGTCAAGATATGTGAGTGGCTGAAATGGATTTAATAGATTATGTCTAAACTTCCAAAATGTTTAATAAAAAGGGGTTTCCTGGACACATTAAGCCTAATCCTGAACTAAAAGGCATTTTCAGTGGGGATTCTCAATTAAGTTGGCTTTTTAGTCCATGACTAGGCTTAAATCGGTGTCCAGGAAAACACCCCCACTAAACCCAAATATTCAGTCACTCACAGCATGGACGGGGGAGGCTATGTCCACATGGACCCAGACCCCAGGCCAGTCGAAGCCCAGGTGAGAGCCGATGAAGAGGCCGGCACAGGAGCTCGTAGCATTCTCCCGGTCCTTTCACACACACAGAAAAGGGATACATTTACATTTTAGTCATTTAGCAGATGCTCTTATCCAGAAAATATATAATAGGGTGATGGAAAATGAACAACAATCATGATAAACTGTAGAAGCATTAACTCTTTGTACTGAGCTACTTGATTGTACTCCAATCCAGGATTAGGACCTGGTAGACTGGGCATACAGCAGAGAAGAGTAGTAGTGCCACTCACAGCCACTGAGTTCTTCATGTCTGCCACGGCTGAGGTGAACTCGCTGAAGTGCAGCTCTGGGCAGTAGACCAGTGGGTGAGCCAGGTCTCCGCTGCTGCGGCCTGCACTCACACATGCCATCTCCCACTGCTCACTGTTGGTCATCACAGCACAATGGTACTTCCCTGTGGAGATCCCCTAGGAAAGAGAAATTAAACCATTGTTTGAAACATATACTTATGTAGTAATTTGTTATACAGGAACTATGGTAATGAACTAAAGTGAAAGGTGGTAATAAGAAGTTCAGTGATGTGTGTATTGAGTACAAATTCACCTAACGCTTATGAAGGTCAGCAACAAAAAACAGCCTTGTTTTTGTGCATCAGACCTCAGTAACATTTCACTAGCTAACTACTTCACTGGGTAGCCAAAATAATACTTTGTGGTGCATGTGCCTTTCAGAATGAGCTCATCAGTGCATCATGAGGGTTACCACATGATGTGGCTTTATCAGTCAGCACAAGCTGTGTTTTGACTTAGAACAACTGTTAAGGAAATATTTAGGCCTAATGATTTTGTTTGACACAAACACACCATGTGTGAGACAACCTTGATACGTTGTTTTGAGTTTCTCAGAGAATGTGGTGAGATTTAGCTTTAGCCCACGAAAATTTCAGTTAAGGCAAAATTTAAAAATACTTTCAGGGTACTGGGTATAATTATGTCTGTCACAAGCCCAGTTGACCCTTGCACATGGTCATTTCAGCCTATATATGGCTCTGATCAAAGTGCAGTGACTGTTAAACAGCCCTGACTGGCTTTTATGAGTGTTTCAACAATGTGCATGGTGGTGCGACTACCTTGTGCTAACATTTATTACCTATAAACTATTATCGCCGTTAGTCAGCACCTCCACACAAACTAATTTGTCTGGGTGTGCGCCAGCTCATGTTTTTTAATCTAACATTTATTACCTAACAATGACTTCAGAAAATAATGTTCCGACCAAATATTATAGAAATACAAATATATCAAATGCCTAGAGGCTTAAATCTCTATTCTATAAGGGCAAAACTATATCCATTGCTTGAAGCACAATGACAATACGTGATTAAAGAAATATGGGGCACCAAAGTAATGTTGGTGTGTGTTGTTGCCAAATATGCAGTGCTGTGGCCCTAGAGGAGCCTGCCAGTCACACACCTGTGCCCCTGTCAGGGTGGCCATATCCAGGATGATGTCAGCAGAGAGGTCCTTGCTGGCATACACCACACCATCAGACAGCACCAGCCTGCCCTCGGCATCAGTGTTGTTGATCTCCACGGTCCTTCACCAGAAAGGCAGCAAAAAGACAACAAAAAAGGCTATTCGTACCACAAACTAAGCCAGCATCGTAATAATGGATCCATGGTCAAATATCAGCCAATTGCGTCTTTCCCACACAAAGCCCATCAGAAGGAAAAACCTTACTTTCCTCCATCAGGTTGCCATTGTATTAGCCTGTTTCCCATTACTTTGCCGAACTGGTTTAAATGAATCCAACAGTTAGGAGGGTACTCACTTTCCAGAGTAGAGAGTGTGGATGTCATCTGGCCGTGTTGCAGCGGGTCCGACTGCATTCTCTGCCAGGCAGAATACGGCATGGAGATTGTCTTTGAAGCCCTGAAAAAAAGACATGCATTTCAAAAAGGTCTGCACACAATCTTTCAAAAGCTCTAACCAAACTGTCAATACAATAGGGTGTCTCCAAACAGGACCTTTTGTTGCAAAATAAGAGGTTGATTTGAAAGCTTAACTAGGGGCAGTAGGTTGATCTCACCTGTTTGACAGTAGCTTTGAAAGCTCCTAAAATGGCTGCTGCCCCACCACAGTCTCTCTTCATCCCAGGCATGTTGGTCTTGATGTGGGTTAAAAAGTACATTCATCCTTTACAACATTGTAACTGAATACTTATTCGCTGGCTACTGTTAAACATCCATTTAATTATACAAACGACAAAATGATCACATCAAGGACCTGTTCCAAATGGCACACCATTCCCTTTATAGTACACCACTTTAGACAAGGGCCCATTTTTTAATTTTATTTCACGTTTATTTAACTAGGTAGGCCAGTTGAGAAGTTCTCATTTACAATTGCGACCTGGCAGGGCCCTGTTCAAAAGTACTGCACTATAAGGAACAGCCTTTACCTTTCCCTTGATGCTGAGGCCTCCAGTGTCGTATACGATTCCCTTGCCCACCCATGCAATAGTCTGGGTGGCGCCATCTGGTTTGTGACTCAGGACTGCCAGAGCAGGGGGGTTCACTGCTGCCTTGCCCACTCCATAGATCCCTGAAGGCCCAAACAGTCCAAAGTGATTGAGTTGATAACCACTAACAATTTCAAATATGCTACATGTCGCATTAAACTGAATATAAACACTTTAAATAGGTCAGGAGCCAGATGGGTTGCCTAAATGAATTATTTAGGCTATATTATTAGCCTATTATTTCAAGGCTATAGCCTTCAAATAAATACATTGTGAAGCATATGCAATTGTCGACACACTAGGCTGGCAGGAACATTAAGCACTCAGCATTTAAACATTTTGTTGTATTAAGTCATTATAGTCTATAAAAATGGTGCATATAGGCTGTGACTTAATTATAATTCAAATCAAATTAATTATTAGTGGCTTTGAATTCACTTTTAGAAACACTAGTTCGGCCAGAGTGTGGCTTCAGGCTCATGTAATGGTGCCTGCAGAGCAGGCCAGCAGCAGAGAATACCCTCTAAGCACTTGCAGAGCCACTGGGGATGCTAAACACCCTTTGGGCCACTTGCCAGGCTGGGCAGGGAGGCAGTGTTGCAGTGTTGTTTTTGTATATTTCTATAGGTAGGCCTGACGTTTTTTTTATAACCCTATCAAAACAGAAAGCTCCTTTAAAAAAAGAGGTATGTCAGGCCTCTTGGGCCAAAATCAATGATAGCCTGTTGTATAGATATTAGAATGAAAATTAAGAGATCAGATTTTTTGTTTAAATATACTTTTCTACAATGACAGTTAGCTACCCACCTCATTCCTTTCTTTTAGCATGTGCATGTAGTAGACCATCATGCTTTCGGGATACAGGTCTTTTCAGATTCCACGATGACTAGTTGTGGACACTACAACACACTCCCTCTCTTGCTCTTGGCCCTCCTCATCTTTGTAAGTCACCTTGATTCTGCACCAGTGTGTTATATCAGTTCATTAAAATATTTAGCAAACTCACATACTCTGGTCCCAAACCACAGAAGCATAACAGACAAGCATAACACATAGCCAAGACCGTCCTGTCCTGATACACTACCTCCAAATCCTTTCTGTTTCAGTTCCTCTCCTTGAATGATAACAGGAGAAATGCCTAGTTCAGTCCCCACTGCCTTAATCTCCTGAAGACAAAAAGGCATACCCAGTCAAAAAAAGTAAATGTTTAATTAAGTTGTTTTAAGAAGTCATTGTCAATTGTCCATTACTTGGGTGCTATTGCTTTATGATGGTAGCGTCCCAAATGGCACCCTATTCCCTATATAGTGCGCTACTTTGAGCAAAGCCCACAGGGCTAAAAAGCAGTGCCCTATGTAGGGAATAGGGTCCCATTTGGGATGCACCCGATAACTACATTAGGATATCACTTGCCTCCAAGAAGTGATCAGTATTCATCTCATTGCACGGTGTGTCCACAATCCGTGCTGCCAATCTCACTCCATCAGCAGCATTGGCAAGACACTGGCAAGAGCCAAAGCATAAATTACATTAATTTTTGTCATTTAGCAGACGCTCTTATCCAGAGACTTACAACCATGCAAACATGTACTCTAGATTTACATGTACATTTATGCATGTACAGTGCATTCAGAAAGTATTCAGACCCCTTGACTTTTCCACTGTTAGGTTACAGCCTTATTCGAAAATAAATCCCCCCCACCCTCAATCTACACACAATGCCCCATAATGACAAAGCGAAAACAGGTTCAGAATTTTTTGCAAATTTATTACAAATAAAACATCACATCGACATAAGTACTCAAGACTCTTTACTCAGTACTTTGCAGCACCTTGGCAGCAATTATAGCCTCGAGTCTTCTTGGGTATGACGCTACAAGCTTAGCACACCTGTATTTGGGGAGTTAACCCCATTCTTCTCTGCAGAGCCTCTCAAGCCCTGTCAGGTTGGATGGGGAGCGTTGTTGCACAGCTATTTTGAGGTCTCTACAGAGATGTTCGATCGGGTTCAAGTCCGGGCTCCGGCTGGGCCACTCAAGGACATTCAGAGACTTGTCCCAAAGCCACTCTTGAATTGTCTTGGCTGTGTGCTTAGGGTTGTTGTCCTGTTGGAAGGTGAACCTTTGCCCCAGTCTGAGGTCCTGAGCAGGTTTTCATCAAGGATCTATTTTAACTTTGCGCCGTTCATCTTTCCCTCAAACCTGACGAGTCTCCCAGTCGCTGAAAAACATCCCTACAACATGATGCTGCCACCACCATGCTTTACCATTGGAGGAAACCTGGCACCATCCCTGACGTGACGCTTGGCATTCAGGCCAAAGAGTTCAATCTTGGTTTGATCAGACCAGAGAATCTTGTTTCTCATGGTCAGACTCCTTTAGGTGCCTTTTTGCAAACTCCAAGCGGGTTGTCATGTGCCTTTTACGACACAATCCTGTCTCTGAGCTCTACGGACAATTCCTTCGACCCCATGGTTTGGTTTGGTTTATACCTTATATAGACAGGTGTGCCCCTTTCCAAATCATGTCCAATCAATTGAATTTACCACAGGTGGACTCCAAGTTCATGATTAATGGAAAGAGGACACACCATACTTAATAAGGTATCTGTTAATTTTTTTTTTGAAATTTGCAAAAATGTCTAAAAACCTGTTTTTGCTTTGTCATTATGGGGTAACGTGTAGACTGATGAAAAACATCTATTTAATCAAATTTAGAATAAGGGAAGGCGTCTGAATACTTTCCGAACACACTGTACATACCACCACAGTCAAAACTAGAGGTTGACCGATTAATCAGAATGGCCGATTAATTAGGGCCGATTTCAAGTTATAATCGGTAATCAGCATTTTTGGACGGCGATTATATTGCAATCCACAAGGAGACTGCGTGGCAGGCTGACCACCTGTTACGTGAGTGCAGGCAGCAAGGAGCCATGGTAAGTTGCTAGCTAGCATTAACCTTATATAAAAATATAAAAACCTCTTCACATAATCACTAGTTGACTACACATGGTTGATGATATTACTAGTTTAACTAGCTTGTCCTGCGTTGCATATAATCAATGCGGTGCCTGAAATTGTGTCACTTTTCTTGCGTTCAGTGTAAGCAGTCAGGGTATATGCAACAGTTTGGGCCGCCTGGCTCGTTGCAAACTAATTTGCCAGAATTGTACATAATAATGACATAACATTGAAGGTTGTGCAATGTAACAGCAATATTTAGACTTAGGGTTCCCACCCGTTCGATAAAATATGGAACGGTTCCGTATTTCACTGAAAGAATAAACGTTTTGTTTTCGAAATTATAGTTTCCGGATTTAACCATACTAATGACCTAAGGCTCGTATTTCTGTGTGCTAATTATATTATAATTAAGTCTATGATTTGATAGAGCAGTCTGACTGAGCGGTGGTAGGCAGCAGCATGCTCGTAAGCATTCATTCAAACTTTCCTCCGTTTGCCAGCAGCTTTTCGCAATGCTTGAAGCACAGCGCTGTTTATGACTTCAAGCCAATCAACTCCCGAGATGAGGCTGGCAATACTATAGTGCCTATAAGAACATCCAATAGTCAAAGGTCTATGAAATACAAAATGGTATAGAGAGAAATCGTCCTATAATAACTACAACCTAAAACTTCTTAACTGGGAATATTGAAGACTCATGTTAAAAGGAACCACCAGTTTTCATATGTTCTCATGTTCTGAGCAAGGAACTTAAACATTAGCTTTTTTACATGGCACATATTGCACTTTTACTTTCTTCTCCAGCACTGTGTTTTTGCATTATTTAAACCAAACTGAACATGTTTTATTATTTATTTGAGACTAAATTGATTTGATTTATGTATTATATTAAGTTAAAAAAAAAAAGAAAAAAAAAAAGTGTTAATTCAGTATTGTTGTAATTGTCATTATTACAAATATCTATCTATATTCGGCCGATTAATCAGTATCGGCTTTTTTTGGTCCTCCAATAAATCAAATTCCCACTGATTGCATTGCTAACCTTCGGTTTCCAGAGTAACAAGTACATGTAAAAACCCCATAGAGAAAGCTAACTAAATGCTAACGAGCGCATTGCAAACATTTTGTACAGTTTCTGACCTAAACAAGTAAAAAAATATATATATGCTACTCACAGTTTGCTGCAAGCACAAAACAAATATTAGCCAGTGAGGCTCTTGGTCCATGAGGAGATTCTCTGCTGTTACCAAGCAAATGCTTGATTTGGGAAGATGCTAACCACTTAGCTAGATGGCTAACTAGCTACTAAATGAGCAAACCAAATGCAAAACTGCAGAGCATGTAGCAAGTTTTAGACAGTTAATAGTTATATCTAGCAGGCAAACAAAGTTTTGAATTCCATACTGTAACTAGATCACCTGGCACATGATACACAACTGAGTGATTCACAAGGCTTGGGTGTGTGTGTAAACAAACACCACGTGACTGGGGACTACCATAAGCTTCATTAATAAGGTGACAGCTGAAATGAAGAAAGCACTGTTCTTCATCTCCTAACATATTGCACAAGTTGACTGCAGGTATCGACCACTCATTATTGCAATAATTAATCAATATTAAATAAAGTTGATTGTTTGAAGAAATTACCAAATCTCTCTCACGACACACACCAGAGTCAGCTTATCAAGGTCCTGTTGAGCAGCTGACTTAAAATAATTTTACGTGGTGTTGTGTTTGAGCAGGGCTGGAGCAAAAGCCTGCACACCCAGTATCTCTAATGGACTCTACACGAGGGTTGGCAACCCTGCAACATTACAATTACAACCAAATACTTATGTCTTTATTATATAATTACCTCATTCAATGAACCAGGGATCAATGGCTACGGTGAGCTAAAATAGTCTGTGTTCTGGGGAGATCTTAACAGCATAGGAGCTACTTGTCAATTAGGCTATTCTAATTATAAATTTTTTTTTTTTTTACTTTGTCAGAATTACATGGCTAGTGTTGAATTGAAGTTGAGCGCTTAAGAGAGTTTTACAACAGTATGTAGCATTGGTTTAATCAACTGACACACGTATCAACTGCGTGTTGGCCATTTGTGGTTATACACGAGTGCCAGTGGAATGTTATTTTAGGACATGACAATGACATTAATGCATGCTAAATAGTTGTTTGAGTTATTTTTTAAATCTATAATCTGCTTGCAAAAATGTTTTACTTACCACAGGCAAGCGGACAAATCTTAATGTCGAGCACTGTAGTTGTTTTAACGGAATAGCCTACAATGTTTTTTCCGCTCAGATTTACTCAAGAGGCATAGCCTATAGGCTAGGTGGTTCGGTAGGAATACTTGTACTGTTACACCCTTAGTAAATGCACATCATAAAAGCACTCCATATAGATCTTGGAGTCAGTTTGATCAGTCATTTACAAAACCAGTGGTTGGCAGCAACAACAGTGGCTGATATAGGTCCACAATGGCTCTGGCAATGACTAGTATAGAAATTAGAGGTACCTGCAGTATAGTGAGGTCCAGTGGTCCGTTGTCTTGGCCCACAGTGATGAACTCCACAGTGACTTCTTTCTTCTCGGTCCTGCGGGAGGAGGCAGAGCGACGGGAGAATATGGGGAAAGCCCGGGCGATGGCACAGGCTGAGGCAAACACATCAGACCGCTCACACACCACCTGGACAGACAGGAACAAACATACTTTTACTGTCTGATAACAAATCTGTAATAACGGTCAACCTAAAATGATAAATAAATGCAGTGTGTCAATCACAAAACATGCAATTTGGCATATTGCCTTAAAAGTAAAATCAAAAGAAGACAGCATAGGCCTACTTTAAATATGCAACCGCATATAGGCCTAACCTATATTTGTTTAGGACTTCGGACAGCTGTAGAGGCCCATCTATGGCTTAACGATCACATTATCACCAAGGATTGAATAATAAATGTCTGGTTTCTGACACATAATGGCAGATAAGGTCAGCATCACCTTAAACTCCACGGGCATGTTTCCCACCACAGATTAAGCCTAGTCCTGGACTAAAAATGATTCTCAATGGACAACTTCCAATGAAAGTGCATTTAAATCCAGGACTAGGCTTAATGTGTTTGGGAAACCGGCCACGTATAGCTCCGAATTAGTCTTTAATCCCAGTGCAGTGAACTGACTGACCAGGATGCAGCGGCTTGTCCCTCCAGGCAGGCAGGTACGGACCAGCCGGGAAAGGAAGTGGGCAGAGGAAGGGCTGTTGTGTCTGCTAACCCGTGAAGGCAGGGCTGCCACGGCTGCATGGCTCAAGTACAGAGGGCAGCTGTCAGTAGGATTAGGGTTCAGAGCAGTGAGAGCCGCCTGCCAGACCTGGATAAAAAAAATTATAATAATACGTTTTCACTTTGTTAGCACTGACAGTGATAATCATTTGCTATATTATGATGATCACATAAGCGCTGGCACCGATTCTGAATGGAACTGAACACAGTAATCGCATACGACAAATTGTCTGACAAAGTGGTAACAATTTACCTGCAAGTTGCACACTGTGCTGTCAAACAGTGATAAGATCTTAGCAAAGCAGAAGACCAAAGAGTGGCCAAAGGCTGCGTTTACACAGGCAGCCAAATTGTAGTCCTTTTCCCAAATTAATGGCAAAAGATCTGATTGGTCAAAAGACTAATAGTGGCAAAAGATCAGAATTTGTCTGACTCCACATGCAGCTGGCTAGACCAAACATTAAGTAGTCACGAGGAGCAATAGCTAGGTTAGTCGGGCACATGCAACTTGAAACATGATAATTTAGCTAGCTAATCCAGTAAAACTGACTTTTCTACAGGCCGGCTTCTTCAAGTAAAATGGGGGGAAACGTATATTAGATTTTCTTGAAATTAAGAATAAAAGGCCAATAAAATATTGTCAGGTATCAAGTAACGAGTCAATGTGGTTGGAGAATGGAGATGGCATGTTAAAAGCTAAGCTAGCATGACTTGGATTTGTGATAGCTAAATTAGCTAACTTTGTTAGCATTGTCAGATTCAATGCAAGGAACTATGCATGGCCCATTGAACTATTTCACAGAATACCAAGAGTAAAATGAAGCATTTTTTCATATTATAATTACTAGTTAGGTAACTTACTAACTAGAACATTTTTACTGACACTATCTAGCTTGCAAAGTCAGCGCCAGTTGACAAGTGAGTGGTTGCCGGGGAGCTCCAGCACGAGCAGCCCTGACTTTTTATTTCCTCACCTTTTCGCTGACAGCTGGCTGCAATTTCCCCTTGACCTGGGTCCAGTTTGTTTGCGCCAAGTTATTAAGTTGACCGACAATGAGGACCGGGCGATTTTGGGGCTCCGAATCTCCAGCAGAAGCCTTGAACTCGAGCACCACGTTCGCCATCTTTGGACAAACCGACGATTGATGCCCTTTGCACTTTTTCGCACGTCCTGCTTTTCATAGAGATGTGTCACTGCTGAAGTTGAATGGGAAGTCAGCACTAGCGGACCTTGAATAGGATGGGATTTTTCCGTACAGTAGTTGTACGTAGTGTGTGAGAAATATATTAAACCAGTAAGTTTTGTTCATTTTCCCCGTAAAATCAAAGTGGAAAAGACTCAATGGAAAGACTATCCAATCCTACTTATGCATAATGTTTTCTTGGTAAGCAGCTATATCTCAAACTGCCAGTACGAACCAATGCAATGCACATGTATTATTATAATTTTTTTAAACCGCTAATATCCACAATGGTAAAACAAAACTAAAAACATAAGATAATAATATGAGCCATAATATACCATTGGGACGTAGGTGTTTTTTTTCACACAGAAAACATCCAGACATGAACAATTATGATTTAACATTGAAGTGTGTATAAATGTTATCTATATATAACTGAACTTCTGTCCATGACTCCATCCCAAATTGTACCCTATTCCCTGGCTACGAGCCCTGGTCAAAAGTAGTACACGATTTAGTGAATAGGGTGCCATTTGGGACTTCACCGTGACTTCAGCTTCATCATCAGTAATAAAAAAAGACTTGAGCACACTTTGAATTCTATTCAGAATTTAACATGAAATGGGTAACATAAAAAAAAAAAAAAAAAAGGACCATTCATAAGAAACTGTAGAGTAGTGTTGATTTTGCAGCAGAATCGGCAAAGTAATTTCTGAGTGCAAAAGCTTGCAACACATTGTTCATTCCAACACAGGTCGCCATAGACACAATTTATGCTGTTCAATACATCTTTGCCATATTAAACAAAATCCTTTGACCTTCTATTGAATTAAAATTCTAAATAAATAATTATAATTTCATAATATACAGGAGACAGTAGTTTGACAGACATGAAACCAATCATCAGTCTTTCGCTATGTGCAAACTGTGAGAGGTATAAAAGACTAAATAATAAACTCAAATGATGTATCAGTTAGTGATACCGAACAATAGAAAGGGTCGTAAAACAAGAGAAAGCAGTCAAGTGATCTAAATGTGCAACATCATGAAAGACACTGCTGTTGGTACAGAGACATTCATTTTGAATGGTCTGAATCCAAAAGGAAGTTTTGGTATTCAATTAATCAGTATTGTAGTTTTTCAGTCACGGAGAGACACAACAATCAATGTAATTTCTCCCGCTTTAAAAAAGGAAACATGAAAAAGCAGAAAATGAAACAAATGCTCAAGAAATGAAGTGTATGCAATGACCAGGGTCCGTAAAAGCAACACCACGAGACAAATGTTCCTCTTTCATAGACATTCAGTATTCGTCTGTGCAGTAGCTGAATTGTCAGAATTCTTCTCTTGGAATAACATACATGGAAGAGCAGTGCTTACAACTATAGCTTACAATAAAACTGGACAGATGATGCTTACTCTCACAAGAAAACCACTTATTTTCTCCAAAAATAAGCAAATTATATGGCCATGACAATTAATCAGTCGACCATGAGATCATTTAAGAAGTGTTTTTTCTGTGTTTCTTTGTAGCAGTACCATGATACATGGATATGGTCATGTTCAAGAGGGTATTGGAACAGACAGTGGGTGTGTGCAGGCATGTTCCAAAGTTAAATAGGAACTCTCCCTGGCTGTCCTCTCTTCGGAATCATGCATTCAACATCTCCATGAGTCATACAGCGCGAGATTCTGGAAGGGTGATTCTTCCGGTGTTGATTGGAAAGTTGTACAGGTAGTCAGCATCGTTTGAAGTACAGATAAGACCCTCATACAAGCACACAGATGCACACAAAACATACCAAAAGCAAAGGAATGCATCACTAGAACTTTGTCCCAAATAGAATAAGTATTAGAACGACAACTATAACAGTAAGGATTAAAATGACCAGCATCTTTCGGTTTTTCTTCTGATACTGTTCAGCCTGCAAGAAAACAGAGAAAATGTTATAATTAAGTTTGCGGGCAAGATAACATCTTTCCCTTTTTCATGAACATAATCATCAATTGGGCTTAGTTTGAACAATTGTTGATGTTTCTGATGTGTGTTGCACAATCTTCAACGTTATGTCCTCACCTTTTGTAACTGTTTCAAACCCTCTTCTGTTTTGACACACGATTGCTCCACATTGAAGTCAATTCTGTCAAGTACTGTGCCCTGATATTGGATAAAGAAAGAAACAAATCAGTTGGAAAGACATACAAAGCCATATATCCATGGGCCATACTGACACAGTTTGTTATTGATGTTAATCATCACAAGGTACAAACATGATGGTGTTGTCATGTTTCCAAACACTGAATAGGGTTTCCCTCACAGACCTGTTCCACCACCATTCCAGCCAGGTCTCGGAAAATCTCATTCAGATCAGAGATGGACTGGACTATCTGTCTGACCTCTCTCTCACGTTCCTCCACCATCACTGTGTTCTGCTCTACCAGGACCAGCTGGTCACCTGTAAACCCCTGGGAGAGATCAGAAATATGGGCTCACTGAATTGAACTTTATCTACGTCCCAAATGGCACCGTATTCGCTTCTGCGGGGGAAAAAAATAGTTTTGTTACAGTCTAAATGCTATGAAAATTCTTCAGTCGAATAGTGCTATTCACAGGTAATCTTTCCTGCTGTCCAGTAACCTCTTCATACACCACACAAAAGGAGTGATTTGTTATTGGCTCCTTGTCAACCAGGCTGAATTCTTGTTCTGTCTGTTTAGGCTCTTAAGATCTTATCACTCCCCTATCTTAGACATCTAGGCTGTAGAGCTCAATACCCCTTATCTCTTTTGTAAGCTTACCTCCCCCTTTGAGGTGTAAACAGCTCTTTGTGTAGATGAAGTATATAAAGACTGTGTGACTTAAATAATCAAGTTACTCTCTGACTTTATCCTGAGGAAACTTCCTGGCAATTGCTTGAATAAAACTCTTATGGGTCCTGGTCAAAAATGGTGGGAATAGGGTGCCATTTGTGACACACACTGTCATTTCAATGGGTTCAAACTAGCGTATGAAAACATTTCTCTAGTTTAAATATTAGTGTGATATTCATAATGTTCTCATTGCACCTTTCGAACTGATTGCACAATTGCATTGCTTCAGTAAACAGCTTGCCATTTTATTAGTCATCTCACAGAAAAGTGGAATCCTTTAAAAATAAATGTTATTTTCCCCATTTCAGGAAAACAAACTGAAGGTATGTAAACATTTTGGTGGATATCTACATATAACATGTGGTATGAGATGAATCAGAGGAGTATTGTTAAAATCTAAGGGTGACTTCCTGTTACATCAAGATAAAGTACAAAAAAGAATACATGGTTTTCCCCCCCACCGATATTCATGAAGCTTCAACAAGACAACTTAGTGGAACACACATTCTTGTTAGGGAATGAACATTATTTATAATAAGGGGTACGTGGAGAAAATAAATCTGACCTCTCTGAAATGAAAATGAATGGCCAAAATATTTTTTGACCAAAACTCTCCCTGAAAGGTAATGTGCCTAAATGACTCCCGACCCGTAGAACTCACATCTGTAGCCATGAAGTGCTTTGAAAGGCTGGTCAAGGCTCACAACACCATTATCCCAGAAACCCTAGAACCACACCAATTTGCAAACCGCACCAACAGATCCACAGATGATGCAATCTCTATTGCACTCCACAGTGCCCTTTCACACCTGGACAAAAGGAACACCTACAGTTGAAGTTGGAAGTTTACATACACCTTTTCAAAAGTATTTGGCTCTCAGTTTTTCACAATTACTGACATTTAATCCTAGTAAAAATTACCTGTCTTAGGTCAGTTAGGATCACCACTTTATTTTAAGAATGTGAAATGTCAGAATAATAGTAGAGATAATTATTAATTTCAGCTTTTATTTCTTTCCTCACATTCCCAGTGGGTCAGACGTTTACATACACTCAATTAGTATTTGGTAGCATTGCCTTTAAATTGTTTAACTTGGGTCAAATGTTTTGGGTAGCCTTCCACAAGCTTCCCACAATATGCTGGGTGAATTTTGGCCCATTCCTCCTGACAGAGCTGGTGTAACTGAGTCAGGTTTGTAGGCCTCCTTGCTCGCACATGCCTTTTCAGTTCTGCCCACACATTTTCTATAGGATTGAGGTCAGGGCTTTGTGATGGCCACTACAATACCTTGACTTTGTTGTCCTTAAGCCATTTTGCGACAACTTTGGAAGTATGCTTGGGGTCATTGTCCATTTGGAAGACCCATTTGCGACCAAGCTTTAACTTCCTGACTGATGTCTTGAGATGTTGCTTCAATATATCCACATAATTTTCCTCCCTCATGATGCCATCTAATTTGTGAAGTGCACCAGTCCCTCCTGCAGCAAAGCACCCCCACAACATGATGCTGCCACCACCGTGCTTCACTAAAAGCTGTCTGGGTTTAAACATCTTCTATTTTACATGAAGTGAATAGCCTAATCAATTGATAGAGACAGAATTAGATTAATTCCAAGGAAAGTACATTTTGTCTCCTCAGCTATAGAAGGTTGTAGCTAAGCCTCAATGTCAGGCGCTGTTATAGATTACTTTATAGAATCGGTTTTATTTTCTTCAAAATCTTAAGTTTACAACGTGTAGGTCTGTGTGAGGGAAAAATGATGTATTCACCTTATTTGTTGGATATGTAACAATTATTTACTCAACAAACAGTAAAATATTTGTGTCCTGCTAATTCTGTATTTTATGGTCTCCACTCTAGCACCCTGCAGCTAGTCTGGGTGTTGAGGACATGGGTTCTACTAGAGATAGCTTGAAGCTGACAATTCATTTGTGTTGGTGATAAAAACCTAAAAGCTAGCATTCTATAGACAAGATGTTTGGGAGTGACCCGAGATAGAGAGCGCCTGGAAGAGTTTAGAACAATGTCTCATCTTCTTGGCATCCGGGAAACTAAGTAAAAGACCATCCTGTGTAGATAACCAAGGTGGCTTATGGGAAGGTTAGAAATGACTGACTAAGCAATCTTGGTATCAGCTATATAAAAACTGTGCATCGTCTGTAAAGGCTAGACTCTCCTAACAGTCAGTCAAGACTGGTGGGCTGACGGTCTCATTATTGCAATAATTAAATCGATATTAAATAAAGATGATTGTTTGAAGAAATGACCAAGACTCTCTCAGTACTGTATTTCCACGACACCTGTGCTTTTTGCCATTTTCTATAATAAAAGCTAGGCCTATGGCATACCCTCTCATAACCCCTCAATTCGAGTCTTGGTATTAACTTAACAGCCCTTCACTGACACGGAGATAGGCTATTTAAAAGACTGCATGGTGGGTGGAGGAATTGACCAACAAATCCATGGATATAGCAGCTTATAGCCTCATTGTCTGTCAAACAGGTAGGCCTACCGCATTTCTTAAAAAGTAGAAATAGGCTCCAACACAAAGCCCTCTTGTTGTTAGTAAAGTCTAATTAAAATGAAGACTGTTTAAATTAATTATGCCTACTTTCAGCACCATGAGCTGTCCATTTACAATTGATTGTGCCTCAAGTTTCAGCACCACAATGTAAGTTACTCGAATCATTAACTCTGATAAATACATAATGGGCAAGAAACATATTGTTTAAAAAAATAAAACTATTAAAGTAGTACAAGCTGTCTAAGTTGACCTTTGTTCCTCCTCATCTTCGCGCTCTCCTTCTCAAAACAGAACATACGTTATTTAAGAATTTCACAAATTACAAGACCCTCCCCTAAACTAGATGTAAAAAATACTAAACCTTGCCTTTGACTGAAATTTAAAAAGCATGACCCTCCCTAATTTTCCTCCAGCTACCCATTATGGAAATTCCGATCCATCCCTTACCAAGTGAATTCATCAACACGATCTAGAAACGTCAAGCATTCAGACACCATGGAAGCTCTAGTCTAGAGTCCCAATTAAATTGTGTTTTAAGAAAAAAATAAGTATAATGGTTAAATGAGGGAGAAAGAGGCATCGTTGCAATAGTTTGAGTGTGGGCAACATATACTATCATCTTAAATTGACATGTTCAATTATCTTGCCATATTAAATTATATTGCACTGATTTCCCTAATGTGGACAGTTTGTGTTACCAACTTACACAAACTTGCATTTTCACCCCATAACATTGTGGAATTACATATCCTTTTTACCGCAGATTGGTGATGTTAGTATAAAAGTTTATAGTCATCACGATGACATAAGATCGATTACTTAAAACAGATAAATATCTTTGGTTTTGTACCGTTTATTTTGTCACACGCGCTGGGGTGAGCAGGACTTAGAATGCAGAGTTAGTGTGTTTATAAGGTGCTTGTTTAGGTTTTCAATATATCAAACTGTTTCTGCATATTGGTTATTGATTTTGACACTCAAACTATTTTTGACATTGGGCTATTTATCAAAACATCTTGTCAACAGGAAGCAGCGAAAGCATTTTCAACTTAAGTTTTAAGAATATAAATGGAACTTTCAACATTGGTTTCAACATGGTTTTGTAGTTAATCAGGTAAAAACTGCTGAATGAGTCCAAAAACATGCTGTGATTGATTTATTTTGATGATATGCCAGAAATCACCAAAACTAGGTTCACTACCTACTTACTGTATCACACATTTTGCAGAGAAAAACATGCATTTCTATATTATATGTAATATTTATTACACCTGGATATTATATTTTTCCTGAGAGATATGTATAAGCAACAATGCTGATCAGGGAAATGTCAAAATACACTGACAGTGTCAGTTCCAAGCTCACCCTGTCATATAGTGCTATGTCTTCATCCTCCTCCATTAGAGGACCGGAGTCAAAAAAGTGTTTTGATCTCTCCTCGCGATTCTTCATGCCTGTAACAGAAAGCATCAACATTATGACAATAAAAGAGACATATGATGGAGGGTGGATGTGAAACCAAAGACCAGGGAAATGTAGAGTGTATGCGTGCGCAAGTTCGTGCCAGGAGAGAGAGAAGTGAGGGATGGAAGATAGCTGAAGAGGTGTAGGAGTAAATCCAGTAACGTAAAATACCACCGTTCAGTTTGAGTGAGTGCTCGCTTACGTTTCAGGTAACTGGACTGTGTGTGTCTGAAGTTGGTGGACAGCTCCTGCAGGCTCCCTGCCAACGAGGACACCACGTTTCTCAGAAGCCTCTCCTCCTGCTCTGTGCAGTGGCCACAGCGAGACTGCAGACCTGTCACAGCACGCTGACACCGGTGGAACATCTACACACACAGGCAAAGGAGCGAGCACTCAATAGATCTTTGCCATATTAGAGAAAAACATTTGACCTTTGTACAATTATAAATAATTAATATCTACACTAGTGATGTGCGGGTTAACTCAACCCACAGTCCCGTGGTTATAGCCGTAGGGTCATAAAGAGTCAGGTTGAATAAAGACAAAACAAATACAGTGAGGGAAAAAAGTATTTGATCCCCTGCTGATTTTGTACGTTTGCCCACTGACAAAGAAATGATCAGTCTATAATTTTAATGGTAGGTTTATTTGAACAGTGAGAGACAGAATAACAACAAAAGAATCCAGAAAAACGTGAAAAATTTTATAAATTGATTTGCATTTTAATGAGGGAAATAAGTATTTGACCCCCTCTCAATCAGAACGATTTCTGGCTCCCAGGTGTCTTTTATACAGGTAACGAGCTGCGATTAGGAGCACACTCTTAAAGGGAGCTTGTTACCTGTATAAAAGACACCTGTCTACAGAAGCAATCAATCAATCAGATTCCAAACTCTCCACCATGGCCATGGCCAAGACCAAAGAGCTCTCCAAGGATGTCAGGGACAAGATTGTAGACCTACACAAGGCTGGAATGGGCTACAAGACCATCGCCAAGCAGCTTGGTGAGAAGGTGACAACAGTTGGTGCGATTATTCGCAAATGGAAGAAACACAAAAGAACTGTCAATCTCCCTCAGCCTGGGGCTCCATGCAAGATCTCACCTCGTGGAGTTGCAATGATCATGAGAACGGTGAGGAAGAAGAGAGAACTACACGGGAGGATCTTGTCAATGATCTCGGCTGGGACCATAGTCACCAAGAAAACAATTGGTAACACACTACGCCGTGAAGGACTNAAGGCAACAAAGGAGTGGCTCAAGAAGAAGCACATTAAGGTCCTGGAGTGGCCTAGCCAGTCTCCAGACCTTAATCCCATAGAAAATCTGTGGAGGGAGCTGAAGGTTCGAGTTGCCAAACGTCAGCCTCGAAACCTTAATGACTTGGAGAAGATCTGCAAAGAGGAGTGGGACAAAATCCCTCCTGAGATGTGTGCAAACCTGGTGGCCAACTACAAGAAACGTCTGACCTCTGATTGTCAACAAGGGTTTTGCCACCAAGTACTAAGTCATGTTTTGCAGAGGGGTCAAATACTTATTTCCCTCATTAAAATGCAAATCAATTTATAACATTTTTCACATGCGTTTTTCTGATTTTTTTTGTTGTTATTCTGTCGCTCACTGTTCAAATTAACCTACCATTAAAATTATAGACTGATCATTTCTTTGTCAGTGGGCAAACGTACAAAATCAGCAGGGGATCAAATACTTTTTTCCCCTCACTGTACATTTAAAAGAAATCCATCAATGTATAATTATAGTGCAATTTATATCTATAGGCTACATTGGGGGTTTTCTTTCATTATTTTAAGCTATCTGGCATTAGTGTGTAAACCAAAGCTTTAGGGCCTAACTTTACACACGCCAAATAGCCTACACACCAACCACCAAACGCTTTTGTGAACAGGCAGAAAAAGTTAATGTCATCCACTGAGGGAAAAATGACAATGTCAGAGAAATGAGAAAAGCTGCAAAATGGAGAGTTGAAAATAAAGAGAAAGGAGGGCCAGAAAACAAAATGTTTGGTAAAGATTTGGTGAAGTGGTAAAAGAGGACGATAGCAGTGCCTATGCTATGTGTGATGATTCTGAGGCGGTATAAAAATGTGACAGTCACATGACGGGGACTTCAAATAGGCCTATGGCACGTCAATGCAACTCTAGCCTACTGTTCAGATGGATTAAATGGAAACTGAAATCTGGAAACTGACTGTAGGTCTATAACCCCTAACATAGTCTTAAGTTATTATTAAATCCTGCAGAATTAAGAATTTCTTGCTGTAAAGTGATTCACCAAATGTACATTTTGACTTGGGAACAGGAGTGGATAAATATTATTTGTTTCAGCATCTTGAGAGAATGGGAATGAATGCGCAGTTAGGGACTGTCTGTAGAGGTAAAAAATAAATAAAAGCTGACAGTATTTCAACCACATAAAATTTGCATCCAGGCCAAACAAATCTTTTCACAGATTTCCATTTCCTTACAACCCGTCAAACTGATGTCATTTGGAAATTTTGCACAGAAAGAGTTAATGCATTTTCTCCTGTCGCTAAACGTCTTTGCTCCGCGAAAGAAGCAGAGTAGACAGAGAAAACTTTAACGATGTCAACTAGATTGAAGCATTCATTATAATTTATTCTGGTGAGCAATGGGTTATTTAGTCTTCTAGGGCAACATCTAATGACAGAAGAGAAGCTGCATGTATCTAATTATAGACAAGTTGACTAACAAATAGCCTACCAAAATGTCAGAAATTACAAGCAGAAACATATCTAAATTATGCAAGAAAAATTCCTGTCAAAAATGATAAAATCGGTCCGCCATCTGACTGTAGCCTACAGCGCATTTTCTATATTTGCGGGTTGCGGGTCGGGTGCGAGCCTCAGATTTTCTCTTTATCACATATAGTCGTGTGGTTGTTCATGGGTTATTAGCAATTGACGGGGGGGAAACATACAGCTGACCCACGCACCGCTAATCTACACAAACCGAAAGCACGGAGAAATGCTTACTGAAAAAAATAAGTTCTTATTCTACTACATAACAAGAATGGCCACAATGGTTGACATATTACATCAGCACGCTGCATATACTGTAGGCCCTTATAAAAAGGCACAAATGTAAACACGTAAAAGTCAAAAATATTATTATATCATATTATCAAACAGAGGTCCATTCATAACAATTATTAGGCACTCCTTAAAGGCAGTGGCTTTTCCAGAAGGCCACTTGTGAGGTGTCACCTTTTACCTCAGCAGGTATCTTAGGTGATAATAATAGTAGTGACTCTTCAAAGTTCGTTCAATGGGGTTTCTTGTATAGATTCCTCTCTGTCACTGTACATGTTTACGGATCCTTTGTTCATACCCCCCAGGGCAATTGAATTCAATTGATTCCAGAGACTGATACAAAACACCGCCGGAGGAGAAGAGGCATTCAGACTGGACTTCTAGTCCGACTCAGGAGGCACGCACACTACCCACCGCTATTACTCGCTAATGTTCTGTCTCCGGATAATAAAGTTGACGAGCTCAGGGCAAGGATCTCCTTCCAGAGAGACATCAGGGATTGTAACATACTCTGTTTCACTGAAACATGGCGCTCTCGAGATATACTGTCCCCGTACATACAGTCAGTTTGGTTCTCAGTTCATCGCGCAGACAGGAATAAATATCTCTCGGGAGTATAGGTTTCATGATTAACTACTCATAGTGTGATTGTGATAACGTACAGAAACGCAACTCCTTTTGTTCAACTGACCTAGAATATCTCACAATCAAATGCCAACCGTATTACCTCAAGAAAATTCTCTTCGATTAGTCACAGCTGTGTATATTCCCCCTTTAGTCAATACCCCGACAGCCCTCAAAGAACTTCACTGGGCATTATGCAAACCACATAACCGGAGGCCGCATTTATTTTAGCTGGGGATTTTAACAAAGCAAATTTGAGGAAAACGCAACCGAAGTTCTATCAACACAATGACTGTAGTACCTGCGCTGCTAAAACACTCAACCACTGCTTTTCCAATTTCCGGGATGCCTACAAGGCCCTCCTCTGCCCTCCCTTAGGAAAATCTGATCACGACTCCATTTTGCTCCTTCTCTTCCTATAGGCAGAAACTCAAACAGGAAGTACTCGTTCGAAGGACTATTCAACGCTGGTCTGACCAATCGGAATCCACGCTTCAAGATTGTTTTGATCACGTGGACTGGGATATGTTCCAGGGAGCCTCCTTGAATAAACATTGACGAATACTGTGACCAAGTTTATCAGGAAGTGTATAGGAGATTTTGTTCCCACTGTGACTATTTAAACCTACCCTAACCAAAAACCAAGGATAGATGGCAGCATTCGTGCAAAACTGAAAGCGCGTACCATGGCCAAATACAAACAGTGTAGTTATTCCCGCCGTAAAGACTAGTCAAGGATCATATCACCTCTACCTTACCTAACATCCACTTAAATTTGCTTACCACCCCAATAGATCCACAGACGATGCAATCGCCATCACACTACCCTATCCCATCTGGACAAGAGGAATACCTATGTAAGAATACTGTTCATTGACTATAGCTCAGCATTCAACACCATAGTACCCTCCAAGCTTATCATTAAGCTCAGGCCCTGGGTCTGAACCCCGCTCTGTGCAGCTGGGTCCTGGACTTCCTGACGGCCCGCCCCCAGGTGGTGAAGGTAGGAAACAACACCTCCACTTCGCTGATCTTCAACACAGGGCCACACAAGGGTGCCTGCTCAGCCCCCTCCTGTACTCCCTGTTCACCCATGACTGCGTGGCCACGCACGCCTCCAACTCAATCATCAAGTTTGCAGATGACAACAGTAGTAGGCCTGATTACCAACAATGACGACACAGCCTACAGGGAGGAGGTGAGGGCCCTGGGAGTGTAGTGCCAGGAAAATAACCTCTCACTCAACGTCAACAAAACAAAGGAGCTGATCGTGGACTTCAGGAAACAGCAGAGGGAGTACCCCCCCCCCCCCCCATACACATCGACAGAACCACAGTGGAGAAGGTGGAAAGCTTCAGGTTCCTCAGCATACACATCACTGACAAACTGAAATGGTCCACCCACACAGACAGTGTTGTGAAGAAGGGGCAACAGCGCCTCTTCAACCTCAGGAGGCTGAAGAAATAAAACCCTCTAACTTTTACAGATTGAGAGCATCATGTCGGGCTGTATCACTGCCTGGTACGGCAACTGCACCGTCCGCAACCGCAGGGCTCTCCAGAGGGTGGTGCGGTCTGCCCAACGCATCACCGGGGGCAAACTACCTGCCCTCCAGGACACCTACAGCACAGGAAGGCCAAAAAGATCATCAAGGACAATGACCACCTGAGCCACTGCCTGTTCACCCCACTATCATCCAGAAGGCGAGGTCAGTACAGGTGCATCAAAGCTGGGACCGAGAGACTGAAAAATAGCTTCCATCTCAAGGCCATCAGTTGGTTAAATAGCCATCACAAGCACATTAGACGCTGCTGCCCTATATACATAGACTTTAATAATGGAACACTAGTCACTAATAATGTTTACATATTTTGCATTACTCATCTCATATGTATATACTGTATTCTATTCTACTATATTTATGCCGCTCCGACATTGCTCGTAGAAATATTTATATATTCTTTACTTTAGATGTGTGCATTGTGTGTATTGTGAAATGTTTAGATATTACTGCACTGTTGGAGCTAGAAACACAAGCATTTCACTACACCCACAAAAACATCTGCTAAACACGTGTATGTGACCAATAAAATTTGATTTGAATAATAAATATTAGTGATTTGAATAATAAATATCATTCTCTTCAATTGGGTTTCTTGTATGGACTCCTCTGTCACTGACCAACCTGTGTGATCTCCTGAGTAGTGATCTCTATGGCATGCTCTTCTTCACTGCTGTCATCCAGGGTGGGACGGTTCATGTGCTTATCATGGAGGGCGGCCAGCTCCTTCATTTTCTGCCGGACCCGTGTGATTTCATACTGAATCTGAAATCACAAGATTAACACAGATGCACGAGAGAACAGGACATGCACTGAAAGCTACAATAAAAAAGCAATTTTAAAGAAGACTGACACGGGACCTTGGAATATGCTAATATTAATAGGCTGACATTCTGAAGTAGCTAGTTTCATTATGGTGGTGAAACTAGGCATATGTAATAGCCTAAATGTAAAGGATTAGCTCACTATTTACAACTTGATGTTAGATTGTTCCTCACCCTGAAACTCCATATTTGGTTAGATGTTACTTAAAAAGGTTATTTAGCCATGAATATTATATATTTTATTAAACATGCTCACATGTCCCCATCACTGCCATTGATTGTGGTGGCTAAAGTAAGCTGCAGTTTGTTGTGGCTGTTTAAAGAAAACTAATCCATGGTTCAGTTTCTCCTGATCCATGAAAAACTTTCAGGATGAGGGACCATCTAACATCAAGTTGTAAAATAGTAAACTACTCCTTTAATAAGATAGTCCTCAAAAGGAAAAGGAACTTGGTGGAGAGATCTCTAATGAAGTCTGAAATAGTGCCTTACTTAATAAAGTAAATGGAAGCTCCTCTTGTGCCCGGTTCAGCCTTATACCGTTTAAGGTACTTCACCGTATCCATTTCATTAAGGCCACATACTTAAAACTCTGCCCAAATTGATGGTACTTGTGACAGGTGTAAAAGCTCCTTGGCGGACTTGACTCTCATGTTCTGGTCCTGTCCACGTCTGGTAGATTGGTCCACTATATTTAAGACCCTTTCTGAAGCATTGGATATAGAGTTGCAGCCTAGTGCAGAAAAGGCTATTTTTGGAGTACCAAACAACAATCCTTCCCTGACCAATAGACAGCTAGATGCCATTGCCTTGGTCTCCCTATTGGCCCGCAGACAGATTTTATTGGATTGGAAATATATCAATCCTCCCTTAGCCTCAAAGATTGGTCGAGGGGGGACAAAAAGGGGAAAATGTACAATGTCTTTACATTGTTATCCTTCATTCACTGTGAATAAAAATATTACCAGTCAATAGTTGACACCTACTCATTCCAGGGTTCTTTATTTTTACTATTTTCTACATTGTAGAATAATATTGAAGACATCAAAACTATGAAATAACACATATGGAATCATGTAGTAACCCAAAAAAAAGAGTTAAACAAATCAAAATATATTTTATTTTCTTCAAAGTAGCCACCCTTTGCCTTGATGACAGCTTTGTACACTCTTGGCATTCTCTCAACCAGCTTCATGAGGTAGTCAGCTGGAATGCATCTCAATTAACAGGTGTGCCTTGTTAATTTGTGGAATTTTTATCCTTCTTAATGCATTTGAGCCAGTTGTGTTGTGACAAGGTAGGGGTGGTACACAGAAGATAGCCCTATTTGGTAAAATACCAAATTCATATTATGGCAAGAACAGCTCAAATAAGCAAAGAGAAACGACAGTCCATTACTTTAACAAATGGAGGTCAGTCAACACATAACATTTCAAGAACTTAAAGTTTCTTCAAGTGCAGTTAAAAAAAAACATCAAGCGCAATGTTGAAACTTGTTCTCATGAGGACCGCCACAGGAAAGGAAGACCCAGAGTTACCTCTGCTGCAGAGGATAAGTTCATTAGAGTTACCAGACTCAGAAATTGCATCCCAAATAAATGCTTCACAGAGTTCAAGTAAGAGACACATCTCAACATCAAACCGCCGTGTCTTTGTGAGACGCAGCATAGGTTAACGGATGATCTCCGCATGTGTGGCTCCCACCGTGAAGCATGGAGGAGGTGGTGTGATGGTGCTTTGCTGCTTTGCTCGTGACACTGTCAGTAATTTATTTAGAATTCAAGGCGCACTTAACCAGCATGGCTACCACAGCATTCTGCAGCGATACGCACTCCCATCTGGTTTGAGCTTAGTGGGACTATCACTTGTTTTTCAACAGGACAATGGCCCAACACACCTCCAGGCTGTGTAAGGGCAATTTGACCCAGAAGGAGAGTGATGGAGTGCTGCATCAGATGACCTGGCCTCCACAATCACCAAACCTCAACCCAATTGAGATGGTTTGGGATGAGTTGGACCGCAGAGTGAAGGAAAAGCAGCCAACAAGTGCTCAGCATATGTGGGAACTCCTTCAAGACTGTTGGAAAAGCATTCCTCATGAAGCTGGTTGACACAATGCCAAGACCGTGCAAAGCTGTCATCAAGGCAAAGAGTGGCTACTTTGAAGGATTTCAAATAGAAAATATATTTAGATTTTTTGGTTACTACATGATTCCATGTGTTATTTCATAGTGTTGGTATCTACACTATTATTCAATAATGTAGTAAATAGTAAAAATAAAGAAAAAACGTTGAATGAGTAGGTGTGTCCAAACCTTTGACTGGTACTGTGCATTCGTTAGGTATTCAGACCCCTTGACTTTTTCCACATTTTGTTACGTTACAGCCTTGTTCCAAAATAGACTAAATTATTTCCCCCCCCTCATCAATCTACACATAACAACCCATAATGGACAAAGCTAATTTTTGCAAATGTATTAAAAATAAAAAACTGAAATATTATTCACATAAGTATTCAGACCTTTTACTCAGTACTTTGTTGAAGCCCCGTTGGCAGCGATTACAGCATTGAGTCTTTTTGGGTATGATACTACAAGCTTGGCACACCTGTATTTGGGGAGTTTCTCCCATTCTTCTCTGCAGATCCTCTGAAGCTCTGTCAGGTTGGATGGGGAGCGTCACTGTACAGCTATTCCTCTCCAGAGATGTTTGATCGGGATCAAGTCCGGGCTCTGGCTGGGCCACTCAAGGACATTCAGAGACTTGTCCCGAAGCCACTCCTGCGTTGTCTTGGCTGTGTGCTTAAGTTCATTGTCCTGTTGGAAGGTGAACCGTCACCCCAGTCTGAGGTTCTGAGCACTCTAGAGCAGGTTTTCATTTTGTTCATCTTTCCCTCGATCCTGACTAGTCTCCCAGTCCCTGCCGCTGAAAAACATCCCCACAGTATGATGCTGCCACCACAAAGCTTCACCGTAGGGATAGTGCCAGGTTTCTTCCAGACGTGAAGAAACCATGACAGCCCGCTTGGAGTTCAATCTTGGTTTCATCAGACCACAGAATCTTGTTTCTCATGGTCAGAGTCCTTTAGGAGCCTTTTATCAAACTCCAAGAGGGCTGTCATGAGACTTTTACTGAAGAGTGGCTTCCGTCTGGACACTACCATTAAGGCCTGATTGGTGGAGTGCTGCAGAGATGGTTGTCCTTCTGGAAGGTTCTCCCATATCCAGAAAGTAACTCTAGAGCTCTGTCAGAGGGACCATCGGGTTCTGGGTCACCTCCCTGACCAAGGCCCTTCTCCCCCGATTGCTCAGTTTGGCAGGGCGGGCAGCTCTAGGAAGAGTGTTGGTGGTTCCAAACTTCTTCCATTTAAGAATGAAGTGTTCTTGGGGACCTTCAATACTGCAGAAATGTTTTGGTACCCTTCCCCAGATCTGTGCCTCGACACCATTCTGTCTCTGAGCTCTACGGAAAATTCCTTCTACCTCATGGCTTGATTTTTGCTCTGACATGCACTGTGAGCTGTGGGACCTTATATAGACAGATGTGTGCCTTTCTAAATCATGTACAATCAATTGAATTGTGGTCAAGTTGTAGAAACATCTCAAGGATGATCCATTGAAACAGGATGCACCTGAGCTCAATTTCGAGTCTCATAGTAAAGGGTCTGAATACTTATGTAAATAAAGTACTTATGCTTTTTATTTTTAATACATTTGCTAACATTTCTAAAAACGTTTTCGCTATGTCATTATGGGGTATTGTTTTAGAATAAGGCTGTAATGTAACAAAATGTGTAAAAAGTGAAAGGGTGTGAATACTTCCTGAATGCACTGTTTAGACAACAACAAAAAAAACTTCTCATACTGAAGTACTGTAGAAAGCATGTGATTGGTTCTTACCTCATCTACCCCATCTACCCACTTGGGCGGCAGTCTCTTGGTGACTCCGATGGCAGCTTCTGGGTCCAAACGTATCCCAGAGACCAGGGCCATGCGGTCATCAGCCAACTGATAGGAACATCACAGATATTACACAGCATATCATTTCCCATTTCAAGCATTGCTGTTTGCAGACTTTCCATACAAAGCATGGTTCCTTTCCCCCAGAAAAATAGGTCCTTGTGACTCTGATAGTACAGTTTGGCTACAAGGAGATTGGACAGTACCTCATCAAGCTCCTAATGTGATTGGCAGACCCCAGCGAAGTCCCATCCAATGAGGAGAGAGGGAGAGGTGAGATGAAGTGAGACAGAAGTAACAGTAAGTGAGCCCCAGACAAAAAGCAGTGATCAGCTTCATACAGACATTTTTCATGCAATGTCACAGATACCGTTTAAAGAGGGATCATACTAATGTTCCAAAATGTCACATTTTTACAAAAAAAATTCTATTTCATATCAATCAACTGAGGTTCTTCAAACAGGTAAAATCACCCTTTAAAAAGGTAGGCCTGTCTTTGAGAAATCTATGCTAGGCCTAAACACACTGGGTCAGTGAAGTGTGACATGAGAGTGTGTGTGCAAAGGCAAGGAAATAGGGCTAGCCTATGTCCCTGATCTCCAAATGATTAGCCTAACCACAGAAGCATTTTATATAGGCCTAGAGAAAGGAAAGATGCAGGACAAAGATTTGCATTATAAGAGGATTTTTTTATGCATGCTCATCACTCAGCATGAGCACCCAGAACACCATGCAAGAGAAATAATGCCAAAAAACAAGGAGGAGAAGCACCTAAGCTATTTCAGAAACTCAAAGCCTAGTAACCACTGGATTTGCTCTTTGATCCAAACAAACATTACCATTCCCCAAAACGCCAGATTTGTCTTGTAATGAATTGGGCCTAACGCCTTCTCTTCAGATATGAACAAACATTAACTTGATCATTTTTGTTGCCGTTGGTGCTGTCAGTGCCAGATCAATTCTGAGTAGCCTATCCAAGATACTATCCACAATCAGGTGGATGAAAAGAAGGCATTTCAAAGTCTGGATTTGAGTTCTACTATGAAGCTGCTAGACACAATAATGGTTCCATAGTCAAAACACCTTAGTGCCCAGAAGTAGGAGGGTGAATAAAAGAGGGACTGAAAGGGAAAACTATAAACTCTTTAGAGTTTTGAAACTATGCACAATAAATAGGCTACGATATTATGGACTTACATAGACAGCATTTGTAAAAGGCCCTGCATCCTGGTCAATAATGAAAAATAGAAAATATATATCAGTGACCAACAGTGCAAACTAGGTATTCTAAATTAGCATATACAAATGTCTTAGTAACAACTAGGCCTAGGCTATATCAATGTCAAGTTTTTCAAATAACTTAACAGTTTAACAACCCAACACCAAGCACAGGATCAATTAAATCTAAAACAGAGCAAAGTACCGTCTAAAGGGTAGGTTTGAGAAAGACATGCAACTCACTAAAAAGCAAAAGGGCACACACACTACAAACACCTAATAAAATGCAACACGTCAATTGTTACATTTGACCATCTCTATAACAAAAGACTATCCAACTCATTCCAGCATGCACTGTTATGACTTATTTATCAAGTACTGAACATTGCCCCTAAAATGAACTTCATGTTCTACCTTTATCCAAACTTTTAATTAGTTTCTTACTCTGATAAATGCATTGCTTCAATTGACTTTATCATGCCAAAGGAGAATGTACGCTCTAAAATGATTGGTAATGCAAGTTGAGGTCATCAGTACTCTAAATGCATGCCTCTGTGACGACACAGGCCAAGGCAAAAGTGCGCATCCAGCTTGAAAGCTAAATGCAGCAAGTAGCCAACATCATATTCATGTTTGGTAGATGGCCACTAGTTAGTTAGCTAACGATGAGACTTAATCAAGCTACGGCTAGTTTATTAATGTGTTAGCCATCACACACACACACACACACACACGTCAAATCCAGACGATTAACGTTAGACTCACCGCAGCATTGCTACGTGTACTCAGAGTACGACGGGTGTCGTATGTACTCACTTGCTCAGCCAATATATGACGATTTTGGATTGCATTGTTCCGCATTAATATGAAGGCATCGGTCAAGCGCCTAGTTGCCATGATTAAATTACACACTTAGGATTTGCAGCTATCAAATAACAACCCGTAGCGCACAGTGACTACAACCACTAGCTAGCTACTATACAATGCAAGGAAAGTTAGCGAGCCAGCCTGTACCGGCTAATCGAAGGGTTCTTCCCCTTTCTGTCTTCACAATAACATATAGTTTGCTTTCTATCTGTCGCTTTTATGAAGTACATAAATAAAATATGAAGTTCGTCTTCAATGAAACATGTAATGAAGAGAGGATCGGTGTTCTGGCCTCATCTACGTGGAAAACGTAAATACACAATAAGAGCTTCGTGACCAAACACTTCCAGGTTAACACTTTTAATTTGAATTGGAGACCTCTATCAAATATAATATAAACTGAATCTAATCATCATTGATCATATGTTATGTATTTTAATATTATGGACTTTTATATTAATAAAATAAATACATAAAAACGAGAAAATTTTTATTTTCCGGGTCAATCCCACACGGTTTTAGTCCGATATTTTTGAAGAAGAGTTGAAATAATGAAGATAATCAAGGATGCATGATATATAGTTCTGCATTGCATAGTATTGCAATAAGCGTATTGGCATCTATAAAACGGACGAATATATTCGGTTTTAAAGAGAAAATCAAATTCACTAACCTCAGTTACAGTTGGGGATAGCGCTAAAACTATCAGCGAACAGGAACGTACCCATTTGAATCTCTATCGCGCATGCTTCCTTGAATGCGTATAGCTAATGGATAAGGATAAACTACATCAACAGTCTAACCATTTTTATTTACAATGGCAGAATATGGAGAGGAAGAGGGATTCATGTTTCATGTAGACGATGGTTTATTTGCTGATACATTTTCTGATGATAGCGTGTACAAATTCATCGGTCAAGAGTTAAAGATCAGCCAGGTGTTCAGCGCCAACCTCGGCGTGGCAGCGCCAGTGTGGGACGCCGTAAGTTCACGACTAGCTCCATTAGTACACACTGGCTACATTTATTCTGCACATGATGAATAAAGCTTTATTGGTTATGTAGTAGTGCATTTAATACAGTAGTGTTATGAAAGGAATGCAATGAGCTGCCTGTTGTATTTACTGTTTGGTTACTGTTGGTTAAATAGGCGCTTCATCTATGCCGCTATTTCGAGGAAAACTCGCTCAACCTGAAAGGAAAGCGCATCATTGAGTTGGGCGCAGGGACTGGCATTGTTGGCATTTTGGCAGCACGTTTGGGTATGTTGGTTCATTCTTTGTCCTTCCAGTAGAGGTCGGCAATTTCGATTTTTCAGTAGCAGCCACTGTTATTTCAATAGCCTAGTCATTATTATGTACTTTAATAGCCGTTTTATAGAATTTTAATTGCACATTATCCTACAAATGCATCTTTCAAAGACTTTGAAACACTACAATAAAAATGTAAAACATCACAAATGTTTCCCACTGTTACAGGAGCGGATGTGACCTTGACAGACCTCCCCCTTGCTGTCCCTCAACTGCAAAGCAACGTCTCAGCCAACATGCCGTCCTCCGGCTGGCCTTCTGTTGCCCCCTCCGTCCTCCCCCTCTCCTGGGGCCAAGACCAGCACATTTTTCCCATGGACTGGGACCTGATACTGGGTGCAGACATTGTGTACCTGGCTGAGACTTACCCCCTCCTGCTGGACACACTGGTTCACCTGTGCAAGGACAGGGCTGTGGTGTACCTCTCATCCAAGATGCGAGAGGAGCACGGAACACCTGGCTTCTACGAAGACACTCTGCCACAGAGGTTCCATGTAAAGCTGGAGCACCGCGACCCCACACAGAACATCAACATCTACAGCGCTACGCTGAGAGGGAAGCAGTGACAGAAATGAGACTGGATAGGACTGGGAGACTGATGAACCTGTAAATAGGTTGAGACTTGGAGTAGAACCACACAACAGTGCCTGACTCTCTGAACCCTTTGGTCAAGAGGGAGTCTTCTAGATTTCCTTCCTCTCTGAAAAAATGTTGTGCAGGTGCTGGATACGAAAGAATAGGCAACTGACACAAAAGAGCAAAGGCTCCTCACTCTGATTTTAGTGCTCCTAAAAGTGTTATTTTAAACAAAATATAGGTCATCATGTTGAATGAAAAGGTCTGTATGGCCTTGTAATAAACAAAATAATACTTTTGTGGGCAGGAGAAGCATAGCAAAGATCATTTTCCTGTCTTTGCAGGTTACTACAGTCAAATCAAGTTGTGTTTGAGGAAGTGTTATATTGTATAGGTTGACAGGGTTGATTACTGGGAAATGTTATTGATACCATCCACTTGCAGAACTTTTTTGGCAAAATTGACAGTTTATGCCCCCACTCCCCCTCCCTCCGCCTGGACGTACTTCATCCCCTCACTCTCCTGCTCTCTGCTGATGTGCAGAGTTTCTGTATACAACTTTCAGCAACAATCTCCTTGTCTGCTTTGTCGTTGATATAATAAATGACATGTTGTAATGCTTTTTTCCTTTGGTTTGCAATGTCATTCACTTTAAAGCACATCAACCATGTACACACAATGTGAAGTGTGCCAACCCTCGGTGTCATTTCAGCATTGTACAAGCAAATCAAGGTATTTAGGATGACATCTTTGGAAATATATATTGTATAGTGTCATCCTGTCCGGGGGTATCGTCGGACGGGGCCACAGTGTCTCCGACCCCTCCTGTCTCAGCCCCCAGTATTTATGCTGCAGTAGTTTATGTGTCTGGGGGCTAGGGTCCGTCTGTTATATCTGGAGTATTTCTCCTCTCTTATCCGGTGTCCTGTGTGAATTTAAGTATGCTCCATCTAATTATCTTTCTCTCTTTCTTTTTTTTCTCTCTCTCTCTCTCGGAGGACCATTCCTCAAGGCCTACCTGGCCTGATGACTCCTTGATGTCCCGAGTCCACCTGGCCGTGCTGCTTCTCCAGTTTCAACTGTTCTGCCTGTTTTATGAACATTTTAAAATCTTGTCCATGTTCTGTTATAATCTGCACCCGGCACAGCCAGAAGAGGACTGGCCACCCCTCACAGCCTGGTTCCTCTCTAGGTTTCTTCCTAGGTTTTGGCCTTTCTAGGAAGTTTTTCCTAGCCACTGTGCTTTTACACCTGCATTGCTTGCTGTTTGGGGTTTTAGGCTGGGTTTCTGTACAGCACTCTGTTACATCAGTTGATGTAAGAAGGGCTTTATAAATAAATTTGATTTGATCCTTAAATCATCCACCACTGCTGTCTCTAATCCTCAATCTGACCCCAAAACTATCAGATTTTAAATCCCAATAAATTCAGGTTATTGCTATTTGGGATCCTTAGGATGTCTCTACTCTAAACCCTACCCTTATCCTGACCCCAACCCTTACCTAACCTTAACCATTTTTTATTTAAACTTCAAATTGGGTAACGATGTCCCAAGGATACCGGATAGCAAGGGACGTAAATTCAGGACAGACAGCCTTTGTCGCCCCAAACAATTAACTTAAGCCAAAAGATGCTGAAGTAAGCATTTGGGAGCAGCCATAGTTTTTTTTTTTTACCTGCTGTGTCACATTGGTCCGTGTGTATGTACAGACAGTTTATATTCCCACTTCTCTCATCCTGCTATCTGTCAACCCAGGGAATGTGACTGGGTGGGAAATGTTCTTTGCAACTAGGGTGTGCCTCTTAAAATAATTCCACTGTGATGTTTTGAATGGGAATGTTGGCTGTGGACAAGAGGAGGATGGCCTCTCTGGCGGTGACAGGGGAGTGAGGGTGTGTGGCATGAGGAAGGGGGGATCAATAACATTCTCTTTTTAAAACAAGTTTCCCAGTTGGCGTGGTCAGCATCAGACTATACCCTAAAAGCAAGGACCTTCCTCCAGACGCACTGACCAGCGGTATGTGTAATTTGACAGCCATTGGATTATAAAATGTGCTTTCAGTTTATCTTATTTAATATTCATACAAATTCACACTTTTTGGTTTGATCTAAAGTTAGACTTTTGTATGCAAGTCTGGACTATAAAAGTTTAGTTTTCTACTTCAACAGTGAAACTGCATCTCATTTGATGAAATAGAGAAAAAAAAATTCAAAATGCTAAAAGCTATTCTGTAGTTGAAAAGGCATATCTACATTAGGGATTCAACAATAAAAATATATGTTTTTCCTCTACAATAATTTCAGAAGTCAGTCTCTGGTTTCAAACCTCTTGTGATGGAGTTCTGGGCTGGGAGTGAGGGGCAACCACCCATGTATGACACATTTGGGACTGTTCCCGGACTAAACATGTCTAAGTTCAGTTCACTTTAAGCTGTTTTAAAGTGATAGTGTGTTTGTCTCTGTGAAAGCTTGCCAGGTGAGAAACGTAAACAAATAGCTATAGTCTGCTTAGTTTGTTGTCATGTCTCTTTGTTGGCAAACAGAAGCAGAGCAGAATGTTCTTAAACCGAGCAGAATAGTCATAATCCTAAGAAAATGAAACCTAGTATAACATAAAGATCATGTAAATAAGGTTGTTTGTATTCATTCAAAAATATATTTCACTTACAAGTGAATTTACTATATGCAATATTTTCTTTATTGTCTATATGGGTTATTAGGTGTCCATGTAACATGCTACTACACTGTGTCCTGCAAAGCTAGGTATTGGGGTAATCTTCATGTTTTTTTCCCCACCCTATTATTTCCACAGATATCAGGACAAGCACCAGGCATTAGATTTTCAACCGTACCAGGGCAGGGAGCCCAGTTTTTGGACAGTACCAGGTTCTAGGACCGGAGGGGTCCTACAGGACTATACCAACTGGACTGATCAATATCTGTCGCCCTCTATCCCTCATTTCCCCTTAGCTCTAGACAGCCTGCCCCGACAGATCAAGGGCTTAAGGGACTATCAGGCTCAAGAGAAGAGAGAGAGGTAATGGCTGGTGGGAGAGGCTCATAGAGCAGCAGCTAGGGAGAGGGAAAGGGAGTGTGAGAGAAGGATGCAGAGGGAGGGGTGGCAGAGGAAGTGGGAGCCCTGTAGTCCTGTCCGCTACAGGAGGGAGCCAGCCAAGAGAAGTCTTAGCGACAGTAACTATCGGGAGCTGGAGGCCTGGGTGGCCCGCTGCAGCCACTCACTCCCTAGGAAGAGACGCTTGGAAGCAGGGCTGAGGGGGGGACCAGGGGGCGCCGGAGAGTGAGAGAGTCCTGGAGAGAGAATCATGGGGCAACAGAGGTGGAGCAGAACCCATAGCAAGTGCAATGCATCTGGCGGAACTACCTCTTCAGCCGAGACAATGGGGACAGTGGGAGAGGAGGGACACACAGCAAACTATGTGTCACCGCTTGTCTGAGCCGGTCATTCCTTATACAACATACCCATCAGAGACCAAGGAGAATGGGACAAGCTACCAGAAGAGGGTGTTTAGTCAACCTCCAGGCTACATTCCACCTCCACCTTATAACGCCCCACATAACATTTCACCAGTAATGCAACATGCTGAGAAACATACCACTAAAGAAGCCATGGCTTCTGTGTATGCAGGGTGGGATCCGAGAGCTAACAGACCCCAAAAACTGCACACTGCCTACGCCGAGGAAGCAAGACTACTCTGTACTAGACTTTCTTAGGGAAAGGGGAGGGGGAGATGAGTTTATGAAAGAAGAGTGGAAGCAGAGGACCTGGTCTGATCCTGGAGGGCATAGGCAGCAAGGACATGTTGTAGTTGGTCAATGGACAGGCTTTCCAGCCCATCCACAGAACATGCCAATCCAGTCTGGAAGCCTCTCACTTCTGCTGCAATCCCCACAACAGCCTCAGATGGCCAACCTCAGTGAGATGGCCTACCCCAGTGCCACCACAGAAAGGAAAGTCAGCCTAAAGAAAAGGAGAGGATGGGAGACCATATTTTGCTTGGTGTCTCGCATGGGTGGAGTGGCAGGGTTACCAAGTTCTCCTGAAGAAACACTACAACCCCTTTCTCTGCCACTCTTCACCACCTCCCCTCTAACAACTGTGTCAAACAGTGAGTTAAGCAGAGTATCTATCGGCCTAGAGGAGTGTGGTGCCAGTAATGAATTGCATAAGCTTGCAGATAAAGTTGATTCAGGTGTGCCATCACTCCAGCATGATTCCAGTGCTTCAGCCCAGACCCCTGCCTCTATAAGAAATAGCATTCTCAAACCTAAACTGAAGGGGGCGCTAGACTGGATGGGAAGTGAGCAAGTAGCAGCCCACATGGATGAGCTTCTCAGGGCCATTCAGAGCACACCAAGGCTTCAAGGAGAGGAAAGAGACCTCCAAAGCCTACCCAGTACGACGGACAGTGAAGTTGCCTTGCCAGAAGGCACCCAGGTTAGTGCTTCATCCCCTGTATCCAGGAGAAAAGGGATGCAAGTACTGGCTCCTGTGTCAGTCAAGTATCCCTTATGGAGGGAGCCCAGTTACATGGGCCGAGTCAAGAGTGGCAATTCCTCACCTAGCTATTTGATGGGTACCTGGGAGGAGGGCGAACCAGGTTAGAATCTGAATGATGATCGTACAGAAAATAGCCCTGATGCTTGCAATCATCCTCTTGATGTTGAAGTGAGGCGATTGGAGCTCAAGAGAGACACACAGAGTCTGATGGTAGCAGTGGTCTTCTGGTCATCGATGCAACTTGTGTTGTAATCAGAGTGGAGTTAATTTTCAGTCCTAAAAAAGAACATGTCCAGTATTTGTGCTTACCAACTCTTAGTGACCCCCCTGTGCCTGATCTAAACCCAAGCTCCCCTATCGACCCTATCCCAATAAATAACCAAGTCAAGGAGGATACTACACCTGATCAGAGCATTGATATATCAGCCCAGATCTGCCCCCTGTTAGATAGTGAAGAGCCTATGAGAGTTTTCAAACCCTCTGACACAACTGTCATTGAAAAAGACTTGCCTCAGCAGATAGCGACAAGCCAACTCCCTGAATCGCTCTTGTCCTCACCTTCAATCCCTGACAATGAGACCTGGGAGGAGCGTGCTGAGAGGATTTTGGGGATCCCTTTTCTGAACTCCAGCGTTCAGGATAAAACAGAAAAGGATGAGATACCACACCTGCCAAAAGATGAGAACAATGAGTGCCTTCCTGAGGTTACTCTGAAGGAGCCAGTGTCAGTGGCATCGCCTGAGATTGGTCTCACTGAAGAAAATTTTTCTGCTACAGACACTGATGCCACTTTAGATGACCAGTCTGCACCAGATATAGTTGCAGAGCCCAAGATGGAGCTGAGGGAACAAACATGTGATGTCTCTGTGGAGAACTACAGTGACTGTCTGCCTAAAGGTTATGTCTTTACGAGAGACAGGTAGCGCAAACAAGCCCCCATTCAATCCTTGCCAGGAAGCAGGTCAATTTGGTCCAATTGGTGATGATGGTTTTTCCCCACCCATCTCTCAGTGCCTCAACCCACCTCTAAGTAACCCAGATTCTCCCCCACACTCACCTTTAGATGCTACCTCCCCCTCTAATTCAAGACCCTCCATTTCCTCTCATCACTTGTTGACTTAACCCTCCCAGTTCATTTCATTATCTCCCCTCCCTAAGTCTAACATAGACCCCCTGTCTCTCCCTGAAGATCCACCCTCTCCCTCAGATATAAGCTTACTCCTTCACCCTGATTACCCTCCTACTGAACACTCAGACTCCATTTCCCTGTCCCAATTCCCATCCCCCCCTCCCTCGGTCCCACTCTCCCCCTCCAGACCCCCCCTCGAGAACCCTCCTCTAGAGCCTGGAGCTTAAAGATACTGGCCGAGACCTTTACCCCTGTCCTGTCCGTATCCACCACACATAGAGAGGAGCCACAATACCCCAAGTCCCTCTGGGATGTAGTGAAATGCATCCGGAAGCACACAGCCCCTGACTCAGAAAAGGAAGAAGATGGACGTGAGCTGTGGGATCCAGAAAGTGCTGGTGAGGATGGTGCTGCACTATACAAAGAATTTGATTTGGGCATTGAGGAGATGTTGTTCCAGGGTAGTGATAGCCTGAGACGGGATCATTTTCAGCACTGGCGGAATCTCCCTTGAAGTAGCAAAGGGCTTAGAGGTGCAAAGGGATCACGAATAGGGACACATTTTGATAACGTCAACACAGGATAAAAAACGCAGTGAGAAAGAGCCCTGCGGTCCGGCTTAAGATGATACGCTCTCCTGCAGCAGCACAAACAGCCACGGCTCAGGGGACACGGTCATCATGGGGGCCGAGGGAGAGTCTGACTGAGACAGAGACTGAGGAGGAGACAGATTGTGAAGCTGAGATCATCAGTAAGGAGGAGCCTGACACCAACATGGAGCACTGTGTTGCTGAGGGAGAGGAATGGAGCGGCACTGTTGGGCTAAAGAGATATGTTGTAGTGGAGGGGGAGGGAGATGATGAGAGAGACAGGAAGGTGAGGGACACAGCTGTGCCTTGTCAAAACAAGGGGTATCTGTCTGAGACACAGGTGACAACACTACAAATTGTGGAAAGGCATATAGTACAGAGTCAGAAAGCTTGGGAAGTGAGAAACTCTGAGGGGGAGGAGAGCAGAGGTTTGGTCAACGTAACCACTTCTGAAAAGTTATCTGGTGGGGCTATGGGTGACGAGGGTCAATGTGGATGCGTGACAGTAGAGGGGCTAGAGGAAAGTGATAATGGGCAACACCATAACAATGGTGAAACAGTTTACAGTGCACAATGCACTGAGGTGGTGGAAAGTGTTAAGGAGATGTGTAGCAGCAATGTGGCAACAGGAAATAACCTTTTGGACAAAAAAAATCCTGTGACTCATTCTTAATGGAGAAGTTCTCTCAGGAGGATATTCCCTGTCAGTCAAGTCAATAGGTAGGGCTGCAAAAGGTATATCATGCTATCAGAGAATGAACTTGCATAACATTTTGAATTAGCTAATTGGCATTTTAAATTCCTTCAGAGCCTTATTTTGTGTGTGGGCTCTGACTATTTATAGATATACAGAATTTTAAATAGTAGAATAAGGGTATTTCATTTATTAAAGTGGCAATCAGCAGTTGAAACAATAACAAGGCGTCCCATCACAGTATCGCTAAAAAGCTGAGAGATGGGCTGGAGAAATGTAACCCTCAAATTCATATACAGGGCTAGGAATGCAAGGACTGACCAGCCATGATATCACACATATGGTTTTAAACATGTTTTGAGGCTATACAGTGTGTTTACATTTACTTTGTTTACAAATACTGGAGTAAAACAAGGTTATATTTTGGGTTCTGATGGGGTACAATAGTCAACCTATGCTCTTGAGGCATTTCTAAGTTGTATTTTTCAAGAATCAATGGGGACATATCATTAATTTATAAGTCAAATCTGTAGCAAATACAAATTGCCCCTTTAAAGAGCATTTTGCAAGACCTCTGAGATTTGTTGTATGGCAGGGTGTAGTTATTGCCAAAGCATCTCTCAATGGTCACAATCTATTTTCTGTGTTTAGGAATAGAGCTAAATTGTTCATGAATATTTATGCTGTGAGATTATTGGCTTAGAGATGTGCATTTAGTATGATGCATTTTGACATAATTATGCTTCAATAATTGTGCTGTTTTAATAAAATTGAATAAATGAACCATGATCTAGTAGTCTGTGTAATATATAATTTTCAACAAGTCAAGAATTTGTTTATGGTATTGGTCGCCTTTTGAAGTATTGATACAGTATGTCCTCTTCATGACTGACATGACACAACAATAAACAACTCATTAGGCCTACTTTTAGCAAGGTATCTGAAATATTTCATAAACAATTCATTCATATATCACAGAGATGATATTTCCTTTATGTGGAAATTAGTAAAACACACTGGAATTATTCTCATAGAATTTAATGTATGCTATTTTTTATTGTATAACTATAGAATTTTGAAACGTATCCTATACAAATCTTCTTTTGAGCTGCCTAGGTCATGCAAATATTTTCTTATAAACCGTGTCAAAAGACAGACCCTCGTCATCTTGGTGGGAGGTCCAAATGATTAGCCACGCAAAGGAAGTTTGCAACGTAAAGCCCCTCAGCCTTCGTTTTTAGTCGGCTTTGCGAGTTTGCGGTCCAAACACTTAAAAGACTATCCCCTCAGCCATCAAATTAAGTGGACACTTCTGATGACGTCTGACGAGTATACACTTGCAGGGCAAGTGATTTTTAAATGGACCACCCTTGGCCGGAAATTCGTCACTCCTTCATACCGCGATGATTGTGTTTTCAGCCACCGGAAGCTTGTGGGTACTTTATATGCGCTACATTCAATTGAGTGCATGTCTACTTATATTTCATATAATTATTAATATACGCCTACTGTATGATAGCTAGCAAATTAATTAGATAACTAACGTTAGCCTGCCTAACTGGAACTTCTGAAGAATGAAATGTTTTATTTCTACAATTTCCATAATATTACTTTTTATGTAGTAGCAAAATGTCTAACTCATTTGCGTTCGTTTTTACTTACACTTGTATGTTGACTTCTCCATTGATGTTGTTTTTAAGTTTTGGCGGACTTTCCTTAGCGGATGTACAATCGTCGCAAATTGAATTATGGGGAGTAGTGATAGGTCGTTCGCGAAAGAGTCAGCTTTACGATCCGGCTCTTGTAGGTGAACGTTGGGAGCCGGCTCGCATATAAAAAATTAAGATATGAACAATCAAAAGATTTAAATGAATAGAATTAACTAATTCAAAGAACGAAAAAAATAATATAGGCCTAAATGCTCAAGCGCACACACATTTGTTCTGACTGTCTGCTCAGACTAACAGCCTCACCTGTTGTTCTGTCAATCAGACTCGCAGTGTCAACCAATGAACCAAAGATGCGTGAGGGAGGGCCGAGCCAACTCATTCACAGTCACACACGTAGCAGCCGAGGAGAGAGGGGAAGGACAGCTGTTAAAACAACAGCTGGAAAATGAGTCGGAAGCACAGTAGCATATGGATGTATTTTAATAATGTAGACAATGATAGGGCACAGTGTAGAATTTGCCAAAACAAAATCTCATATAAAGCCGGTTCTACGCACAAGCTACACCGGCATATGCAAACTGTGAAGCTAGCTGTAGCGGAGCTTCGAGAAACTAGCGGGCCTGCTAGTGATAGTGGTGGAGCAAGCACTATCCACTCAGTCAAGTAGGCCTACTCCACGACCCACAGCAACGCAGTCTTCTATAGACCAGTTTATGCCAAAGTCTATGTCTGTAGCAAAACAAGGCCACATTGATATTGCATTGGCTAAAATGACTGCCACCAATTTCCAGACATTTTCGATCGTGGAGGACAGAGGTTTTAGAAATGATAGAAATAGTCTAAATCCAATGTACACAATTCCAAGCAGGAAACCCCTTTCAAAATCACTTATTCCACAACTGTAGGAGAGCACACAGGCTTCAGTGTGGGAAAGAGTCCAAAAAGCTACTGCAGTTTGCCTTACCACTGACTGCTGGACATCAAGGGTAACCACTTCTTACATGTCAGTTACATGTCACTTCAAGATTATTCGATGTCAAGCTGTCTTCTACACTTAAAATGGACCCATCATCCATGTCTTGCCCACACAATCAACCTGATTGTAAGAGATGCTCTGAAGGTGATGAAACCCACTGTGGACAAAGTGAAAGCAGCTGTGGAATACTTCCACAGGAGCATAGTAGGTGCTGAAAAACTAAAGTCTACACAACACCAGATGGGGATGCCTGAACTGGCCTTAACAAGACTGCACTACAAGGTGGAATTCAACATTTTATATGTTGAAGCGGTTTCTTGAGTCAAAGGATGCCACCATCTCTACCCTGGCCATTGTCAATGCACCTGTTGATGCTCTGACAAGAGGAATGGGAGGGGGTGGAGGAGGTGTGCAGAATCCTGGAACCCTTTGAGCAGGTCACTGTGGAGATCAGTGGAGAGAGGTACAGTAAGCTGTTATTACTACATCATTATTTAATCCAGTATTATACAGCCTCAAAAATGATACTCCTGTGTAAGGGTCTGCAGCGAATCACAGCCAGCCGCCAGAGAGAAGCAAGTGTAACCACAGGACATGTGACAGAGTTGATTGACACCCTATGTCCATCAATGGACAGAAAGTTCCACAGAATGGAATATAATCACGTGCTATCAGAAACCGCTGCAATTGACCCCAGGTTTAAGAAGTTAGCCTTCAGTGATGCCAGAGCGATTGATGAGGCTCTTCAAATAATAACCTCAGCAGCAGGGAGGGACAGCCCCAGCAGTCAGCTGGCTCAGGCACCAGGGCAACCAGAGCAACAGGAAGAAGAGAGATCAGATGGACAAACGTCTGCTGTTTGGATGCTGTTTGACAAGAGAGCAACTGGGGATGCAGCACGAAGGAATCCCTCAGCAGATGCCATAATGGAGGTCCGATCATATTTGGAGGAGCCCCTCCTCCAAAGATCTGCAGATCCTCTGAGCTGGTGGAAGAACAAGGCCTCTGTCTACCCACGGCTTACTAAAGTAATGGCAGGGAGACTCGGCATAGTAGCCACATCCTTTCCCTCTGAGAGGGTCTTCTCGAAAACAGGACAAATAATTACTGAGAGAAGAAACCACATCAGCCCCTCGAAAGTGAGGCAGCTTGCATTCTGAATGCAAATCTCTCAGAAAAGCAAAATATGGTCAGCATTGCTGTGTGCTGCTGGTTATAACATGGCAATAAAGAAGAGAGAGAAAATAGGGACCAGTTTAATGTTTTAAGTGGGATGCTGCAGTTTTTCACATTGTTATTTATTTCTCTCTGATATGGTGCAATATTCTATTATTCTGTTCAGATTGGTTAGATTTATATGCACTTTGTTTATATACATTAAAAAGTTATACTTTAAATGCAAATGTTTAATAACATTCTTTTTCATAACAAACCAATGCATTTTTAAATACATTGTGGTTAAGGTAGAGTATGATTTCATTTTAATAATTTAATTAGAATTGTTTTAACACCAATAGTCAAACTATCGCAAACTGTTTGACTTGAAAAAATACAAAACATATATTTTTTAAAGAGCCGTTTGGGAGCCAAAAGACCGGGCTCTTTTTGGTGAGCTGAGCCGAAAGAGACGGAATTCCCATTACTAAGAGTTTCAGGCCTGGGAGAGAACATAATTGTACACTCGCAAAGCCGGCTGAAAACTAGGGTTGAGGGGATTACGTTGCAAACTTCCCTTGTTTGGCTAATCATTTGGACCACCCACCAAGTCGACGACGGTTGTTCCCCAAGAGCATAAAGCGATGATTAGTGGACGAGGGTGTGTTTTATAAGTGTTTGAACGGTAGACTGAGTGTATGTTCACTCCGGGGCCTGAAACGCCACAGAATTAAATTCGCGACGATTGTACATCCGCTAAGAAAAGTCCGCCAAAATTTAAAAACAACATCAATAGAGAAGTCAACATACAAGTGTAAGTAAAAACGAATGCAAATAAGTTAGAAATTGTGCTACTAATGCACATGACGGAACAAACACGTCTTGTAAAAAGTAAATGTTTTTGTTTGGTTATCTTTTGGAAATTGTAGAAATAAAACATTTTACTTCAGAAGTTCCAGCTAGGCAGGCAAACGTTAGTTAGCCAATTAATTTGCTAGCTGTCATACAGTAGGCGTATATTAATAATTATATATTTAATATATCGGTAGAAACGCTTCTTGCGAAAACATTCATATAATAACCATATCAAAGTAAACTTGGAGTCACGAAATGACATTTTGTGTGGTCCTCCCACTACGACTCGTCAGGAAAACATGCAGTTTGTATAAATGATGCACTTCATAGGGTGGTGAAAGTACAAGGAGATGAGCTTGTTTCTCCTTTCCAATAAATATCGAGGGTCTTATTCTGGTGACATGATAATTGATGGTTGGCTGCACGGGGCGGCAGGGTAGCCTAGTGGTTAGAGCGTTGGAGTAGTAACCGAAAGGTTGCAAGATCAATTCACCGAACTGACAAGGTACAAATCTGTCTTTCTGCTCCTGAACAGGCAGTTAACCCACTGTTCCTAGGCCGTTAACTGACTTGCCTAGTAAAATAAATATATCATTTGACAAATAAAAATAAGATCATAATGTAGGCTATACGAAATTTGCCAGAAAAGCAAGGTGAAGCAATTCAGGCATTCTTGAAAGTCAGGACAATCCTTGTCCTGCATACACATTTTTATATTAGAAAAAAATGCATTTAGAATTAATCGTGGAGTGGAGCTTTATAGTTACTCAGTGACAGCGTGCCCGTGTATCTTCAAAATGATTCTGCAATAATTTATTGGAGGAAAAAAAAATGTTTCCTTCATTTGTCGCAATGAAGAACGTAAAAATCCACCTCTGTCTAACGGATAAAAATGTTGTCGATCTTTATAAATTGCAGTTTCCATTACACATGTCGCAATTACTTTTTTTTTGCGACATTGCTTTTGTCGAATAAACCTGGGTCAATGGAAACCTTCTTACTGTCCTAATGTTATGTTAGTTTATCTATTCGTTATTTAACGTAATGAAATTGACATGAACACACGTTTGGTACATAAGCTATATCAAGGTAAGAAGACGCTGATCTATTCATTCCAGTGCTTGTTTTACTTGAACTTTACATCTAGCTTGCTAGCCGGCTAACACCATGGCAAGTGAACATTAGCTAGCTAGCTAGCTAGCTAGGCTAATTGCTTGCCACATCATAGGTCAAAGTTAACTAACTAGCTAGTTAGTTAACTGTCTACTTACATTGTACAGTAAATCATTGACAGCTATGTTAATTAAATAACACTTATTTGTAGTGTTATATTATTAATGCAGCATAAGTTAGTTCGCTAGCTAAGGTACACGTTTGGTAACTAGCCAGCTAGAGTCCATGTTAACGTTAGTTACCCAATGTTCCAGCGCTAATCGGGGAATGTAGCTAGTTTACCTGTGGTTAGCTAGCTACCTATCCAAGGTTTTGGCGATAATCAATGTTTCTTAAGATTTATAAGTTAGTATAGACGTCAGAACTATTCAGCCAGGAAATTTGGCTGATGTAGTTACTCATCTGACTTCTTACATTGATCATAAACAGGCTCAAAAGGAAAGTCACAATCACATCTTTGCTCAGATTCCATTGGTTTGTTATGGTACTCCTTTGATGCTTACTTTTACTTAATTTCAGATATCTGCCATAGAAATGTCTAGACTTTCTGCCCCCTTCCTATCCAGTTATTAACCACACTTGCTTTCTAGTCAGTTGTTATTGACTGGGTTTCAATGTCAAAGTGAGCCCATGTTTTGACTGGGTTTCAATGTCAAAGTGAGCCCATGCCGCCAAACAGCTTAAAATAAATACATCTAGTCTAGTGTATGCAGTGTAGATGCAAATTAATGGACAGTTTTTACATTGCACAAGGTTGAATAAATATCAAATACCTTTAATCACTTCACTGTTTAAACCACAACCTTTGAGATTTGACCTGAAAATGGTCAGTCTGACCTTGGTTTGACAACTATGTAGGCCTAATCATTGATTTGGACAAACTGGCAACTTTAGAACATGTTATAGACTGTTGCCACAGGCAGTTATTCAGCTCTCAGACATTTCTAGGCCAAACAGTTCTGTTTCCTGATTTCAAGCCTACTCCTTGTCTCGTGTGAGGAATATAGCCTATAGGTTTGTGTTTTCTTCCTAGGCTGCTATACCTTAAAAGAGATGGGTGTGTGTGTGCAAGGTCCTTGTTCCGTTAGGGAGGTGACATAGATATAGAGTGAGCTGTTTTTCACAGATTAGGTCTGTTGAGGAGGGGGGAGAGGAAAGGCCCCAGGTTAGGAGGAGAGCAAAACTGCTCCCACTCTGTTCTCTCTCTCCCACCCCAAGTTTTCAATGAGTCATATGACTTTATAGTTACACGCTTTCACAGCCCCTCATTCTTCTCAGTCTCATGCTTCTGTTTCTTGGGAAGAATGAATGATCGGGCTTCTGATTTGACAATTTTGACTGTGAGTATATACACAGGTGTTATACAACTTATTTTATTTACATTAATAGGGGTGTTTGCCAAAGGTTGTGAGGATAGCGTCTCCTGATTTTTGTTTTGTTTTTATTTGTTTGGGCATTTGTAAAGTGTTGAAGGTACACTGTGTGAATGTTAGGAGGTTTTTGTTGACTTCTCATTGAGGGAAGTGAAATTTGCTCAGTGGCTACTGAATAATATGTATTCTAACCACAGAGACCATATTGAGGTCAATTTAAGGCTTTTGTACCAAATATTCTCACAGGCTAATATTTTTTGTATGACACTGTTGGGGTTAGAGCTTGCTAGAAAGGCATTTCACTGTACTTGTGCATGTGACTTTAAACTTGAATGAAGCAGTCATGTGCATTTGCTGAGTCATTTTGCTGTTGCAGAACTAGTTACTCAGCAGCATCAATATCAGTTTTCTTCTGTCATGGGTTATTGATACAAGTTTCAAGAGTGCTTATTTCCCATTGTAATGAATACCTTTTTTCTAGGTTACTTTTGTTTAGTTTATCTTGTCTTGTGTAAGATCTGGTCTAACGCTACAAATTAAAGCACGTACCAGTCAGCCTCTCACCATTTTCTATAGTGGTCCTGCTCATCTCTGGGTGGGGGGCTTCTAGCATTGGGGAATTTGTCTATGGACACAAGCACTGTTCATGTCACAAACTGTTCACACCCGTCTTGTTGGTGGAGATAATATTGCAGGTTTAAAGCTTATTTCCTGCAATTCTACACATTTTGTCATGAGGTGCAAAGAAAATGTTGCAGTTTTAAAGCATTTTTTTGTTGTTTGCAATTCTCTACATTTGCCCTGTCGGTGTACTTGTGATATTTGAGTGACAAAAAAATGACAACTATATCTATGGGCTAAAAAAAACATTTGCTGACATAGGCTAGTTGATCTGGACATTTCTGATGATAAGTTATAAATAGTTCTCTAAGGTATACAATGATGAACATAACAAAAGGAGCTAATGATGCACTACTCAATTTCAAAATTGCACCTTGTGCATTCTACTATTTAAAACTTTCAAGAGTAAGTTTAAAGCTGAGTTTGCGTCCCCCCCACCGACCCCTTGGGCGCGACCCACAGTTTGGGAACCGATGCTCTGTTGTTTTTTTTGACACCACACTCCAAAAAGCAAGTTCTGCAGGCTCTAGTTTTGTCTAATCTTGATTATTGTCCAGTCGTGTGGTCCAGTGCGGCAAGGAAAGACCTAGTTAAGCTGCAGCTGGCCCAGAACAGAGCGACACGTTTTGCTCTTCATTGTAATCAGAGGGCTGATATAAATACTATGCATGCCAGTCTCTCTTGGCTGACTGCATCACTTCTTCTTTTTATAAGAAACTTTGTTTGCATAGTCAACTTACACATAACGCTGACACACACACTTATCATACCAGACATGCCACCAGGGGTCTTTTCATAGTCCCCAAATCCAGAAAAAATTCAAGAAAACGTACAGTATTATATAGAGCCCTTATTGCATGGAACTTCCTTCCATCTCATATTGCTCAAATAAACAGCAAACCTGGTTTCAAAAAACAGATAAAGCAACACCTCACGGCACAACGCCTCTCCCCTATTTGACCTAGATAGTTTGTGTGTATGCATTGATATGTAGGCTACGTGTGCCTTTTAATTTTTTTTTTATGTAGTTCTGTCCTTGCTGTTCTTGTCAAATGATGTTCTGTATTATGTTTCATGATTTGTGTGGACCCCAGGAAGAGTAGCTGCTGCTTTTGCAACAGCTAATGGGGATCCTAATAAAATACCAAACCAACAGTTTACAAACACTGATCCTTCTGTGATTCAGTGGGTGACTGAGAGACAGCCTGCAGATACCCACAATGACCAGAGTTTAATTGGTCAGGAATTAAGGCTAGAGATGGAAGCATACTTTTTCAAACCTGAAATAAGTGTTCCTGGTCTCTGCAGTGTTGTGTGTGTGTGTGTGTAATATATATATATATATTTTTCTCTTAATATTTAATTTCAGTTGCCTGTTTCCAGACAGATCTCCAGTCCCTGTGTTTCCAGAGCTCCCCCTCCGCCCCCCTTTAACCCAACCCCTCTGATGGAGACAGAGCGGGAAGCCGACCTTCTGGAAGGTAACGTTAACAGAAACAAGACACTCCACCACACTAACTCCCACGCCTTACTGTGGTCTGCTCAGCACACATGGCACACTATAGGCTCGATGCCAGTATACACAATATATTGTAGAAAAAAGAACTCCCGAACACACTATTTACCTCTGCATATTTTCCATCCAATACCCTTTTTTCAAGACAAAGTGAGATTCACCTTGTTGATTTTAGGGCAGTAACTCCCAGCACTACAACAAGAAGCTTGGTGGCAGTGTGTGTGATAACCCTCTTCTAAAGTGTACACAATTAGTTCACACATTATGTCTATCACATCTGTTGCAATATCTTGCGTTTTCTTCAAATTGTCTCCCTGGTTAATGAATTGCATAGACGCTTGTTAAAGGAATTCCTGTGTGTAGGTGTAAGTTCAAAATGTAGCCAAATAATTAGTGTCAGATTGAAGCCATATACTATCATTCAAGTTATATGTTGTAATTAGGCTACACATAATCTTTCCCGTTGTCAGAGGACACTGGGTCAAGAAGTGACACTGTTCTCTTTGGGGAAACAGCTTGGTCATGGCTTTCAATTTAGGAACTTGTGCCTTGGACTTAGAAGGGATGTGTTATTATGTTCTTGCATGACTTTTTGTGTGAGGGGGGAGGGTTGATGATGATGTGGCAATAATAGAAATCAGGAGGTTGTGACCAAGCTTTCTTTCCATGGGTTGAAGGGAAATGGGGTAGTAAGTTAGTCTTTGTCATCCTGAGTCTGACTCGTGTATTGAAATAGGAAGTTATTGAGACATTCAGTGAGGTAGGCTACATATAGCCTATGTAAGCAACGCTCCTGTTAGAAGAAGTAGACTTGGACCCAGAGAGACCGTAGTGAGAGAGGAACCTTTGGGAGATGAAGGAAGAGAAGCACAATGAACACTCCAACCTGAGTAAGTACAGACCATTGTATCAGACCATCGGTAGACTGGTACACTGTTAGTGTGAGGAGGAGAATGCATTAAGGGTCTAGAATTCTTCTGTAATGACGTGATCGTGGGCTTTTGATTCATATGCTGTGAAAATTTATGTAATCACTCTGTTCATATTTAACCTGTTACGCAAATAGATATTTGGCCTTAGTATTGCTCTTTGTTTAGCTTACTTTTCAGAGGTATGATGTAGCCTATTCATGTAAAAGGTGCATTGAAAGACAGAAATGTCGCCTTTTATTAAGCTATTGGGTGGCAGGTAGCCTAGCAGTTAGAGCATTGGTCTAGTAACCGATAAGTCGCTAGTTCGAATGCCAGAGCCAACAAGTTGAAAAATCAGCCGATGTGCCCTTGAGCAAGGCACTTAAGGCACTTAACCCTCATTTGTTCCAGAGCACCCTACTACTATGGCTGACCCTGTAAAACAACACATTTCACTGCACCTATCTGGTGTGTGTGACAATAAAAATATTGTAAAAAATGTTTTACGTTACGTATCCTTTACTTTATAACCTGAAGTGTTTCAAAATGTGTCATAAAACAGGTTTGTTGGCCCTTCCTGGAGACTCAGCCGGGTTCAGAGAGTTGATTGACTCGCTCTTTACAGGGGACTTTAATGTGGCACTTCCTTGTTGAAGTTGGTAAACGCTTATTTCATTAGTCATACATGCTTGCAAGTGACTGTGTATATATACAGTGGGGCAAAAAAGTATTTAGTCAGCCACCAATTGTGCAAGTTCTCCAACTTAAAAAGATGAGAGAGGCCTGTAATTTTCATCATAGATACACTTCAACTATGACAGACGAAATGAGAAAAAGAAATCCAGAAAATCACATTGTAGGATTTTTAATTTATTTATTTGCAAATTATGGTGGAAAATAAGTATTTGGTCAATAACAAAAGTTTATCTCAATACTTTGTTATATACCCTTTTTTGGCAATGACAGAGATCAAACGTTTTCTGTAAGTCTTCACAAGGTTTTCACACACTGTTGCTGGTATTTTGGCCCATTCCTCCATGTAGATCTCCTCTAGAGCAGTGATGTTTTGGGGCTGTCGCTGGGCAACACGGACTTTCAACTCCCTCCAAACATTTTCTATGGGGTTGAGATCTGGAGACTGGCTAGGCCACTCCAGGACCTTGAAATGCTTCTTACGAAGCCACTCCTTCGTTGCCCGGGCGGTGTGTTTGGGATCATTGTCATGCTGAAAGACCCAGCCACGTTTCATCTTCAATGCCCTTGCTGATGGAAGGAGGTTTTCACTCAAAATCTCACGATACATGGCCCCATTCATTCTTTCCTTTACACGGATCAGTCGTCCTGGTCCCTTTGCAGAAAAACAGCCCCAAAGCANCACTGCAGGATTTGAGTCCCTGGCGGCGTAGTGTGTTACTGATGGTAGGCTTTGTTACTTTGGTCCCAGCTCTCTGCAGGTCATTCACTAGGTCCCCCCGTGTGGTTCTGGGATTTTTGCTCACCGTTCTTGTGATCATTTTGACCCCACGGGGTGAGATCTTGCGTGGAGCCCCAGATCGAGGAAGATTATCAGTGGTCTTGTATGTCTTCCATTTCCTAATAATTGCTCCCACAGTTGATTTCTTCAAACCAAGCTGCTTACCTATTGCAGATTCAGTCTTCCCAACCTGGTGCAGGTCTACAATTTTGTTTCTGGTGTCCTTTGACAGCTCTTTGGTCTTGGCCATAGTGGAGTTTGGAGTGTGACTGTTTGAGGTTGTGGACAGGTGTCTTTTATACTGATAACAAGTTCAAACAGGTGCCATTAATACAGGTAACGAGTGGAGGACAGAGGAGCCTCTTAAAGAAGAAGTTACAGGTCTGTGAGAGCCAGAAATCTTGCTTGTTTGTATGTGACCAAATACTTATTTTCCACCATAATTTGCAAAGAAATTCATTAAAAATCCTACAATGTGATTTTCTGGATTTTCTTTCCTCATTTTGTCTGTCATAGTTGAAGTGTACCTATGATGAAAATTACAGGCCTCTCTCATCTTTTTAAGTGAGAGAACTTGCACAATTGGTGGCTGACTAAATACTTTTTTGCCCCACTGTAGCTAGTAGAGACTGAAAGTATGGCTTTCAATCTCTTGACTTTGGCAAGGTTGCCAATGAATGTCTGCTATAATCTGCTGCTGAATCAAATAACAGTTTATTTGTCACATGTGCCGAATACAACAGGTGTATACAACAATACTATTTTATTTTCTTAAAACTGCAAGTATTTACTAAAGTAAAAAAAGAAAAATAATTAAGGAGCAACAATAAAATAACAGTAGCGAGGCTATATACAGGGGGTACCGGTACAGAGTCAATGTGCGGGGGCACCGGTTAGTCGAGGTAGTTGAGGTAATATGCACATGTAGGTATAGGTAAAGTGACTATGAATGGATAATAAACAGAGAGTAGCAGCAGCGTAAAAGTGGGGGACAATGCAAATAGTCCGGGTAGCCATGTGATTAGCTGTTCAGGAGTCGTATGGCTTGGGGGTAGAAGCTGTTAAGAAGCCTTTTGGACCTAGACTTGGCGCTCCGGTACTGCTTGCCGTGGGTTAGCAGAGAGAACAGTCTATGACTAGGGTGGCTGGGGTCTTAGACAATTTTTAGGGCCTTCCTCTGACACGCCTGGTATAGAGGTCCTGGATGGCAGGAAGCTTGGCCCCAGTGATGTACTGGGCAGTACGCACTACCCTCTGTAGTGCCTTGCAGTCGGAGGCCGAGCAGTTGCCATACCAGGTGGTGATGCAACCAGTCAGGATGCTCTCCATGGTGCAGCTGTAGAACATTTTGAGGATCTGAGGACCCATGCCAAATCTTTTCAGTCTCCTGAGGAGGAATAGGTGTTGTCTTGCCCTCTTCACGACTGTCTTGGTGTGTTTGGAACATGATAGTTTGTTGGTGATGTGGACACCAAGGAACTTTAAGCTCTCAACCTGCTCCACTACAGCCCCGTCGATGAGAATGGGGGCATGCTCGGCCCTCCATTTTCCTGTAGTCCACAATCATCTCTTTTGTCTTGATCGCATTGAGGGAAAGGTTGTTATCCTTGCACCACACTGCCAGGTCTCTGACCTCCTCCCTTTGGCTGTCTCATCGTTGTCGGTGCTCAGGCCAACCACTGTTGTGTCGTCAGCAAACTTAATGGTGTTGTAGTCGTGCCTGGCTGTGCAGTCATGGGTGAACAGGGAGTACAGGAGGGGACTGAGCATGCACCCCCGAGGGGCCCCCGTGTTGAGGATTAGCATGGCAGATGTGTTGTTACCTACCCTTACCACCTGGGGGTGGCCCATCAGGAAGTCCAGGATCCAGTTGCAGAGGGAGGTGTTTAGTCCCAGTGTCCTTCGCTTCGTGATGAGCTTTGAGGGTACTATGGTGTTGAATGCTGAGCTGTAGTCAATGAATAGCATTCTCACATAGATGTTCCTTTTGTCCATGGGGGGAAAGGGTAGTGTGGCGTGCAATAGAGATTGCATCATTGCAAATTGGAGTGGGTCTAGGGTTTCTGGGATAATGGTGTTGATGTGAGCCATGACCAGCCTTTCAAAGCACTTCATGGCTACAGACATGAGTGCTATGGGTCAGTAGTCATTTAGGCAGGTTACCTTGGTGTTCTTGGGCACAGGGACTATGGTGGTCTGCTTGAAACATGTTGGTATTACAGACAGTCAGGGACAAGTTGAAAATGTCAGTGAAGACACTTGCCAGTTGGTCAGCGCACGCTCGGAGTACACATCCTGGTAACACCTAATCCGTCTGGCCCTGCGGCCTTGTCTAATGTTGACATGTTTAAAGGTCTTACTCACATCGGCTACGGAGAGCGTGATCACACAGTCGTCCGGAACAACTGATTGTCTCATGCATGCTTCAGTGTTGCTTGCCTAGACGCAAATGGTATGGAACAAATGGCTTGGTCATGGGAAGAGTGTGGGTAGAATAGAATCTCTCTTCATATTGCTCAGGGTCATGTGATCACAGTTGTTGTTTTCATGTCACTCACTCACTCACTCTCACACAGAGGAACCTTCTCAGGAGAATGGGGTCATCCAGAGCACCCAGGGCCTGTACAGCTCCACCTCCCCTCCGGTCTCGGACGACGAGCCCTTCTCCACATACTTTGAGGAGAAGGTGCCCATTCCAGAGGATGTCACCCAGGTACTGAGGCCATGTGGCCTATGACCTCACACAGAGCCTAGAAACTCACAGGGATTATTAACACAGAGTCTATGAGCTCAGGGTCTATCACATCACAATAAATATTAGCTCACAGAGCCTATGGTATCAGGGGTTATGACGTCAAGGTCTATGACCTCACACAGATGAACCCAGAGCCTATGGCGTCACATGGGAAATTATGACCTTATAAAATACAGTCACGTTTGGACACACCTACTCATTCTTTTCTTTTTACTATTTTCTACATTAAGAATAATAGTGAAGACATCAGAACTATGAAATAACACGTATGGAATCATGTAGTAACCAAAACAGTGTTAATAAAAATATATTTTATAATTTAGATTATTCGAAGTAGCCACCCTTTGCCTTGATGACAGCTTTGCACACTCTTGGCATTCTCTCAACCAGCTTCATGAGGAATGCTTTTCCAAAAGTCTTGAAGGAGTTCCCTCATGCTGAGCACTTGTTGGCTGCTTTTCCTTCACTCTGCGGTCCAACTTATCCCAAACCATTTAGTAGTGGTTTCTTTGCCGCAATTCGACCATGAAGGCCTGATTCACGCAGTCTCCTCTGAACAGTTGATGTTGAGATGTGTCTGTTACTTGAACTCTGAAGCATTTATTTGGGCTGCCATCTGAGGTGCAGTTAACTCTAATGAACTTATCCTCTGCAGCAGAGGTAACTCTGGGTCTTCCTTTCCTGTGGTGGTCCTCACGAGAGCCAGTTTCATCATAGCGGTTTATGGTTTTTGCGACTGCACTTGGAGAAACTTTCAAAGTTCTTGAAATTTTCCGCATTGACTGACCTTCATGTCTTAAGGTAATGATGGACTGTCGTTTCTCTTTGCTTGTTTGAGCTGTTCTTGCCATAATATGGACTTTATTGGTCTTTTACCAAATACGGCTATCTTTTGTATACCACCCCTACCTTGTCACAACACAACTGATTGGCTCAAGAAGAAAATAAATTCCACAAATCAACTTTTAACAAGGCACACCTGTTAATTGAAATGCATTCCAGGTGACTACCTCATGAAGCTGGTTAAGAGTGCCATTTTGGCTACTATATAAAATATATTTTGTTTGGTTTAACACTTTTTTGCTTACTACATGATTCCAAATGTGTTATTTCATAGTTTTGACGTCTACACTATATTATACAATGTAGAAAATAGTACAAATAAAGAAAAACCCTGGAATGAGTAGTGTGTCAACTTCTAACTGGTACTGTATATTACATCAGTTATTGAGTAATAGAGCCTATGGCATCACAGGGATTATCATACCTCAAAGGGTCAGTGACATCACAGGGCCTATCTTATAAGGGCGTATGACCTCAAAGAGCATATTACCTAAGCTTATGACCTGAATAAAGTGAAACACAAAGATACTATTAGTATAGAATAATTTAGAAATTATAACTTCAATGACAGATAATATTTCATGCTAAGATTTATTTTCAGGCGTTGATTGTAATATTTGCGATCCTCTCTTTTCAGATGTTCAGTTTCCGTAAACTCTGGGCCTTTACGGGACCAGGTTTCCTGATGAGCATCGCCTATCTTGACCCAGGGAACATCGAGTCCGACCTGCAGTCTGGAGCTAAAGCTGGCTTTAAGGTGAACACAAACCTTCGCTCAAGGGGCAGGGGTACCAAGTCAAATCAAATGTTATTCATCACATGCTTCGTAAACAACAAGTGTAGACTAACAGTGAAACGCTTACTTACAGGCCCTTCCTAACAATTCCGAGAGAAAAGAAAATAGAGAAATAATAGAAAAGTAATAATTAATACACAATGAGTAACGATAACTTGGCTATATAAATGGGGTACAAATACCGAGTTGATGTGCTGGGGTACGAGGTAATTGTGGTAGATATGTACAGTGCATTCAAAGTATTCAGACCCATTCTCTTTTTCACATTTTGTTGCGTTAGTCTTCAAAAATTTATTTAAAACAAAATTTATCTCATCAATCTACACACAATACCACCTAATGACAAAGTGTTATACTTTAAAACACGAGTTACAAGTGTTTGACTTGAAGTTAACTTGTTTGAGACAGACAATGGGTCATAAACATTCTATGACCAACTTTACTCTGTTTGTCTCCGGGTTAGATGTTACCAGTTTACATTTAACAAATTAAGTCCTCTCGAGACTCGAGATTTTCCACATGTGTCAGAGAATATACCATGTTACAACTTTATGTAAAAAATTAAAAGGCCCCACCATTTTCCCCACCCTTTCCATGAAACAGTGTTTTCCCATAGTACCCATTCATTCCTTATCACAATCTTTGCAACATAAGTCAAACTCTTTAACTATCCCTCCTGTCTTCAAGGACAGGAGCCTCTCGCATGTGTCTGGTAGAATCAAAGAATTCTTTGTTCTCCCAGATACTCCCTAGATGAAGTCGTACCAGCCTGTTCCACTTTTACACACAAAGTTAATATCGAGACACACACACATCAATTGGACTACCATCTGTCTTATAACCCTATCTCTATTGCATACATTTTCAGAATGGAATATTCTTAAGTCGTACAAACATTTAGTCATTAACCATAAAATCTATAACACAAAGCGAAAACAGGTTTTTAGAAATTTACATAATTTTTCAGACTCTTTGCTGTGAGACTGGAAATTTAGCTCCGCTGCATCCTGTTTCCATTGATCATCCTTGATGTTTCTACAACTTGATTGGAGTCCACCTGTGGACATGATTTGGAAAGGCACACACCTGTCTATATAAGGTCCCACAGTTGTCAGAGCAAAACAAAAACCAAGCCACGAGGTCGAAAGAATTGTCCGTAGAGCTCAGAGACAGGATTTTGTTGAGGTAAGGTTACCAAAAAATGTCTGCAGCATTTGAAGGTCCCCAAGAAGTTTGGAACCACCAAGACTCTTCCTAGAGTTGGCCCCTCGGGCAAACTGCGCAATCGGGGGAGAAGGGCCTTGGTCAGGGATGTGACCAAGAACCCGATGGTCACTCTGACAGAGCTCCAGAGTTCCTCTGTGGAGATGGGAGAACCTTCCAGAAGGACAACCATCTCTGCAGCACTCCACCAATCAGGCCAGACAGAAGCCACTCCTCAGTAGAAGGCACATGACAGCCCGCTTGGAGCCAAAAGGCACCTAAAGGAGACTCCGACATGAGAAACAAGATTCTCTGGTCTGATGACACGAAGATTAAACTCCTTGGCCTGAATGCTAAGTGTCACGTCTGGAGGAAACCTGGCACCATCCCTACGGTGAAGCATGGTGGTGGCATCATCATGCTGTGGGGATGTTTTTCAGCGGCAGGGACTGGGAGACTAGTCAAGATCGAGGGAAAGATGAACGGAGCAAAGTACAAAGAGATCCTTGATGAAAACCTGCTCCAGAGCGCACAGGACCTCAGACTGGGGTGAAGGTCCACCTTCCAACCGGACAACGACCTTAAGCACACAGCCAAGACAACGCAGGAATGGCTTCGGGGACAAGTCTCTGAATGTCCTTGAATTGCCTGGACTTGAACTCGATCGAACATCTCTGGAGAGACCTGAAAATACCTGTGCATTGATGCTCCCCATCCAACCTGACAGAGCTTTTGAGGATTTGCAGAGAAGAATGGGAGAAAGGTGTGCCAAGCTTGTAGAGTCAACCAAGAAGACTCAAGGATGTAATCGCTGCCAACGGTGCTTCAACAAAGTACTAAGTAAAAGGTCCATTCAAAAGTTTGGACACCTACCCATTCAAGAGTTTCTCTTTATTTTTACTATTTTCTACATTGTAGAATAATAGTGAAGACATCAAGCCTGTGAAATAACACTTGAATAATATAGTACAAAAAGAAAAGTGTTAAACAAATATAAATATATTTTAGATTATTCAAAGAAGCCACCCTTTGCCTTGATGACAGCCTTGCACACTCTTGGCATTCTCTCAACCAGCTTCACCTGGAATGCTTTTCCAACAGTCTTGAAGGAGTTCCCACATATTCTGAGCACTTGTTGGTTGCTTGTCCTTCTCTCTCCTCCTTGGTCAAATAGGCCTTACACAGCCTGGAGGTGTGTTGGGTCATTGTCCTGTTGGAAAAACAAATTATAGTCCCACTAAGCTCAAACCAGATGGGATGGCGTATCGCTGCAGAATGCTGTGGTAGCCATGCTGGTTAAGTGTGCCTTTGTCTGTGATTTATTTAGAATTCAGTGTCACCAGCAAAGCACCATCACACCACTGCCATGCTTCATGGTGGGAAACACATGCGGAAATCATCCGTTCACCTACTCTGCGTCTCACAAAGACACGGCGGTTGGAACCAAAAATCTCTAATTTGGTCTTCAGACCAAAGGACAGATTGACTGGTCTAATGTCCATTGCTTGTGTTTCTTGGCCCAAGCAAGTTTCTTATTATTATTGGTGTCCTTTAGTGGTGGTTTCTTAGCAGCAATTCGACCATGAAGACTTGATTTCACGCAGTCTCCTTTTGATTGTTGATGTTGAGATGTCTGTTACTTGAACTCTGAAGCATTTATTTGGGCTGGATTTGCTGAGGCTGGTAATTCTAATGATCTTATCCTCTGCAGCAGAGGTAACTCTGGGTCCTCGTTTCCTGTGGCGGTCCTCATGAGAGCCAGTTTCATCATAGTGCTTGATGGTTTTTGCGACTGCTCTTGGATAAACTTTCAAAGTTCTTGAAATGTTCCGGCCTGACTGACCTTCATCCCGGAGTCGCCTCTTCACTTTTGACGTTGAGACTGGTGTTTTGCGGGTAATACTAGCTGTGCTAACAATTGCAAAAGGGGTTTCTAATGATCAATTCGCCTTTTTAAAATGATAACCTTGGATTAGCTAACTCAACGTGCCATTGGAACACAGGAGTGATGGTTGCTGATAATGGGCCTATGTAGATATTCCATAAAAAATCTGCCGTTTCCAGCTACAATAGTCATTTACAACATTAACAATTTCTACACTGCATCGGTCAAGCTTGCTGTGCGGTAGCAGAGAAAACAGTCTGTCTTGGGTGGCTGGAGTCTGACAGGTTTTAGGTCCTTCGTCTGACACCGCCTGGTATAGAGGTCCTGGATGGCAGGGAGCTCGGCCCCAGTTATGTACTGGGCCATACGAACTACCCTCTGTAGCGCCTTGCAGTTGGATGCCAAGCAGTTGGCAAACTAAGCAGTGATGTAGCCAGTCAAGATGCTTTCAATGGTGCAACTGTAGAGATTTCTGAACCATGCTCAAATTCGAAGACAAGACTTTACTCAAAGGCAAAGTTTGGTTGGACAGTAATGTTTTATTCTATAATCAGCATTCCCTATTACATCTGGTCTTTTTGCACTTGGTTATGTTTCATTTACTAATTTACTCCTATGCTTCATCACCATTATTTTGTCCCCCCCTCTCGCTCTCTTTCTCTCTATCAGCTCCTGTGGGTGTTGTTGGGGGCCACCATCATCGGCCTCCTCCTGCAGAGACTGGCTGCACGTCTGGGGGTCGTCACAGGGATGCACCTCGCAGAGGTCTGCAACCGCCAGTACCCTACTGTGAGTTACCCTCCCTCGCCCTACACCTTTTATAGAAGGATTTGGTTTTGTTTAAATTGATTGAATGTGATTGCTATGTGTTATATCCAGTCTTGTTCTTCACACCTCTATCCCGTCCAAGGTTCCTCGTATTATCCTGTGGCTGATGGTGGAACTGGCCATCATTGGCTCAGACATGCAGGAGGTCATTGGCTGTGCCATCGCCTTCAACCTCCTCTCAATGGGCAGGTAGCTACAGTACCACCTGCCGGGGGCCTAACTACACCACACTTTACTACACTACACAAAGAGTGCGTCCCAAATGACACCCTATTCCCTATATAATGCCCCCTGTTCAAAAGTAGTTCACTATATAGGGAATAGGGTGACATTTGGGATGGTGACAAAGGCATACAACGGCCGCTCTAGAGGTCAATGTATTGGGGTCAAACTAACATTGTTGTTTGCTATCTACCAGGATTCCACTTTGGGGAGGTGTCCTCATCACCATCATTGACACCTTTGTGTTCCTTTTTCTAGATAAATATGGTGAGTGTTTCTTCAACACATTAAGATGTGTCTGTGATTTAAGTCCTTTCAGTGTGTGTATGCATTTCTGTCTGGGCGTGTTTCAAAATGATTTACGACTTTTGTTTATTAGGCCTGAGGAAACTTGAAGCCTTCTTTGGGTTTCTCATCACCATCATGGCTGTAAGCTTTGGGTATGAGGTAAGAACAAGCTTTTCCCTGTGTTCATCTATTTAAAAAAAAATCCCCTTCTGTAAACCTGCCAGATGGTTTTTATAGTATACAGCGCAGCTTTGATAGAATTTGGTAGGTTTTTGTTTCTGCGTTTGTGTGTGTGTCTGACTGCCATCTCTTGTGTGTGCCTGTAGTATGTGATGGTGCGTCCGGACCAGGGGGAGCTGCTGAAGGGGATGTTTCTGCCGTACTGTGAGAACTGTGGTTCTGCCCAGATGGAGCAGGCTGTGGGCATCGTAGGAGCAGTCATCATGCCCCACAACATCTACCTGCACTCTGCCCTCGTCAAGGTAGGTCTCTTGCATTATGACATAGTGAAAGTCTTACACTCCTCTATACTATGACATAGGAGTCAAAGACCTTCACTATGACATATACAATATTGGTAAGAACATTTGAAGAACGATTGGAACATAATCATTTATCAATTTTTTGGCCAAACAACCAGAAAGTACAATGTCACAGGAATTGTGACGATATTTTAATTCATTAATTTTAATGATATTTTATTGTCTAGTCTCGGCAAATAGATCGTGGGAACAAGAAGGAGGTGAAGGAGGCCAACAAATACTACTTCATCGAGTCAACTATCGCTCTCTTCATCTCCTTCCTCATCAACGTCTTTGTTGTAGCAGTGTTTGCGGAGGCCTTCTACGACAAAACCAACATTGAGGTGGTGGGTATAACGACTAACCAGACCCAGCATGTTTCCTTGTCTCAGACTGTAACAATCCTTTACAGATGGTTTATAAAGTAATATAGCATCAGTATGGCACCTTTAAACCAGTGACCTCCCTTGTTTGTGATGTGCTGCTGTTCTTCTCTGTGTGTCACAGAATGCAAAATGCAATGAATCGGGCAGTCCTCACACAGACCTCTTCCCTCTGGACAACAGCACGCTACAGGTGGACATCTACAAAGGGGTACGTCTTTTAAGGATTAACAACAATCTATATAACCTGTGATATGAAGTCACTTTGATACTGTATGTACCTGCTATCTCAGTCAATAATTTTGTCATGAAATGAACATTAGTTCGGTGTTGATAATATGAATAACCATGGAGGTAATTTCTACAACACTCACTCACTCTATACAGGGGGTGGTGCTGGGTTGTTTCTTTGGCCCTGCGGCCCTCTACATCTGGGCCATCGGGATCCTGGCTGCCGGACAGAGCTCCACCATGACAGGCACTTACTCTGGCCAGTTTGTCATGGAGGTGAGAACGTGCACAAGTACCCAACTATCGTGTATGTGAGAGTGCACATTGTGTTGTTAACCTTTTTTAAGTCAATCCTTGTGTATGCGTGTGTTGGTGTTTTGTATGTAAACACCTCAGGGTTTTGTCAGTCGGGATGTGTGTTTGTCTGTATGTTGACTATTTTCTCCCTCTTCCCCTGCCTCAGGGTTTCCTGAACCTGCGTTGGTCTCGTTTTGCCCGGGTACTTCTCACCCGCTCCATCGCCATCTTCCCCACCCTGCTGGTGGCCATCTTTCAGGACGTGCAGCACCTAACGGGCATGAACGACTTCCTCAACGTATTGCAGAGCATGCAGGTCAGAGGGAAGACATGACCAGAGCCCTATCAAAAGTAGTGCACAAAATGGGGAATAGGTTGCCATTTGAGATGCCGAAGGGGTCTGGGGACATGCAGAGAGCGAGCGAGAGAGAAAAGACGGGGCTTGCTGTTTGGGGTTTTAGGCTGGGTTTCTGTATAGTACTTTGTGACATCAGCTGATGTAAAAAGGGCTTTATAAATATATTTGATTGATTAGAAAGGCGAGGAGAAGGGTGCAGGACGGAGAGAAGAGAGTGAAGACTTGGGCTAGGGACTGCAGGTTAGAGAGAGAGGTAGCAGCTACTCTGGGCTGGCTGGGAGTCTTTGGGGGTTTTATACTGATGCATGAATTAAAAGCTATTGAACGGGACTGAGTGTTGTCAGTTCTTACTGTTCTTTCTGTCTCTCTTTGTTCCACAGCTGCCATTTGCTCTGATCCCCATCCTGACCTTCACCAGTCTGACATCCATCATGGATGATTTTGCTAATGGACTGTGAGCCACCATAACCCTCAACCCATATAACACTGAAGATTGCTTCTGTATTTGCACTGATAGACCATCAAATTAATACATGTGATGACGGGGGATGCATCTCAAATGGATCCTTATTCCCTACATAGTGCCATACTTAGTGCACTCTGGAATATGGTGCCATTTGGGATGTAGTCAGATTTGTTTCTGTATTTTCACTGATAGACCAACTAATTAATAAATGTGATGACAGTGACACTTTATCATTGTGACGCCTAACCGTCTCGTCTGTGACTGTGCTCCTGAGGATGTGGAAGATTGGCGGAGGGGTGGTCATCCTGGTGGTCTGTGCCATAAACATGTACTTTGTGGTGGTCTACGTGACCAGCCTGAACAGTGTGGCGCTCTACGTGCTGGTGGCCTTGCTCTGCATAGCCTACCTAAGCTTTGTGTGCTACCTGGTGAGTTACTGTAGTAGTCATTATAACAGCATGGACTGTGTTAGATGAGCATACAACACTGTAGATCAATTCCCAAATAAAGAGGCCACCTTTTCATGCCGAATACTAGATACTGAATGCAGGGATATGGTTTGGACACTATTATAGGGAGTACAGTGACCCTCTTCTGACCTCCTCCCCTCTCTGTGTGTCTACAGACGTGGCAGTGTCTGATAGCCCTCGGGGTCTCCTGTCTGGACGTGTCCTGTCTGGGCAGCAGGGTAAGCAACAACAGACACGCTGTGTTCATTGAGGAACAGCCAGCGTATGACACCTAAAACGGAACAGGACAGTGTTTAAAAGACAAGACAGACCAAGACGAACTCCGGCCGTGCACAGTAGATCACCTGCTAGGTGTCGACAAATGTTGGAGATGTAGAATCGTTGGGAAATTAACAGAAAATGACGAACTCGCTGCGTATAAGATTTTCTTGTTGGTCTGTCTTGTCCTTCAGGCTTCGAGAGAGAGAGACTTAGACCTTTTTATATTGAGATTTTAAGACATACCCCGATATCTCTAATCATGAGATCAACACTTCAAAAAATATTTCCCCCCCACTATTCTAATTGTTTTATCGTGTTCAGTTCTGTTGAGCTACTGGTATGTGGGGTTTATTATGTAAAACCCACAATTACAACAAATAACCTCCTTCCTGTTCAGAGGCCCCCCTGTCCCTTTTTAGAGTCCTCAGCGTTCAGCCATAGTTTTTTATATCCGATCTCCTGTATTTTCATGCTCAAGCAAAGCGGGTGTGACATTCTTATGCTTTTCAATTAGAAAAATAAGAATGAATTATTTCTCTCAAATGACTGCAGTCCTATTCCAGGTTAAGCTGTGACAAGTTCTGATCTGGCAAAATGGCAATTCTTAACGTGCTGACATAATAAGCTGAAGTCTACAGTATTTGGCAGCTGCTATCGGTCTGTTTTGGTAATTTACTTTTTTCCTGTTATTGTACCTCTATGTGAAGACACCATTTATGATTATTTGGTCAAATGTAGAACTTGAGTATATCTCTACTTGCTGTATTATTGAATTCATTTTAGAATTTTGTTCATCGATATAATTGCAGTTCTCACCTTTCAGCAAAAGAAAACATGGGAAGAGAACACTTTTAGTTTGGGTTGAGCATAATTTCAAAAACTACCTTTTTTAATCAGTATTTTCAACACACCTCTACATTCAAACTGATCTTTTCAGAGTGCATGTGTTTTAATATTATAATCTGTTCGTATATTGGGGTTGTTCCCCACAAGAAGTGAGGATTTGGGACAGAGGAATGGACAAGTGTGTACAATTTGATGTCACTAGAAAGGACAACAACTTTTTAAGTGTAATATCCTTGTTATGGTGAGTAATTAAAGAATTCTCGCATATCTTTTAATTGAGAGTTTTGCCAATTGTCTAACATTGGTAGGCTTTTTATAATGTGATACTAATAACATGCCCCTTGCTACCTTTACTAAATGACGTATGTTATGACATACAACTTGAGATTAGTTTTATCTTGAATGTTAATTGTAATGTTTTTGATAAACATCAGATTGGAATTACAGGACTGTTAAAAGCATTCAAGAGTCATTTCCTATAATGCCTCACTGCTTTTTCATAAGATTGTTTTCATTCCAACAAAACCTTGGATAGATAACAAAAACCTATAATTCCAAGTGAGATCTAAGTCAGACACTGAAATTCTATTATAACAAGTTGATTGCCCTTAAAGGGATACTTCGGGATTTTGGCAATGAGGCCCTTTATCTACTTCCCCAGTCGGATGAACTTGTGGATATCATTTGTATGTCTTTGCATGCCGTTTGAAGGAAGTTTCTAATGCTAATCAGCATTGGCTCGCATAACTAACTCTAACTTCCTTCAAACTGGACACATAAAAATGCTATCCACAAGTTCATCTGACTGGGACAACACTTTAAAGAAAAATGACATCCCAAAAATATATTTGGGTATTTGGTTCATTAGTCCATTGTTGACATAGTCCCAAAATGTTTTGCTTGTCAGCAATATATTATTGTTTTAAGATTGAACATACAAATACAGAACTGGTTTCTTTCTGATGTTTAATGCAACAGACCAATCTGTAAACCTAATTCATGCAGTTCTTGCATGGTCAAGCTCAATCTATTTGACCAAGAATAATATTCAGCAGCTATAAAAGGTTTTAAGGATTTTACTATGTTTTTACCAAGGTTTTAAGAGATGAAACTCAAATGTAACTCAAATGTAACTATCTGTAGTGTCATACCAGTTCCTCTCTCTCTCTCTCTCTCTCTCTGTGTAATGCAGACAGACATGTTGAGCAGACTCTGTTAGCAGTGCATTGTTCTGACTAGAGGTGTGTTTGAACCCAGCGGAACCAAGTGAAGCATACTGTAGATATAAGCTATACGACAGCGTCTGTCTCTCACTACTGAATAAAGCAACACCATGTATCCAAAATAAAAATCAAAACAAACATGGATATTTCTAGATGTCTCGTGTCTTGGTGTCCGATAAAGGATTTACGGTACAGCTTTGTTTTTAAATCAGTTTCTTAAACATTTTTTCTTTAATAATAAATAGTTAGGTGTTTAGGTTTGTCCTGTTTAACACATGCACAAGTGCGTATTATACGCATGTGTGGATTGAAAATGTGTTTTTTTTGCATATCCCACTCCCCGAGACTCCCTTGGAGAGTGCGGTCAGATCCAGGGATCAGCCATTGACGGTGACCCTGGAGCAGTTAGGGTTAAGTGCCTTGCTCAAGGGCACAGACAATGTTTTTTTTTTTTTTCACTTAGTTGCAGTGTTTCGGACCAGTAACCTTTTGGGTTACTGGTCCAACGCTCTTAAACCGTGAAATGCTTACTTACAAGCCATTAACCAACAGTGCAGTTCAAGAAGAGTTAAGAAAATATTTACCAAATAAATTAAAGTAAAAAATAATAAAAAGGTACACAATAGCATACCAAGGGCAGCTCGCGTCTGGGTTTGCCTTTGTAGTCCGTAATAGTTTTCAAGCCCTGACACATCCGACGAGCATCAGAGCCGGTGTAGTAGTATTCAATCTTAATCCTGTATTGATGCTTTGCCAGTTTGATGGTTCGTCGGAGGGCATAGCGAGATTTCTTATGAGCATCCGGATTAGTGTCCCGCTCCTTGAACAGCAGCTCTAGCCTTTAGCTCGATGCAGATGTTGCCTGTAATCCATGGCTTCTGTTTGGGTTATGTACGTACGATCACTGTGGGGACGACGTCATCGATGCACTTATTGACTGAGGTGGTATACTCCTCAATGGCATTGGATGAATCCTGGAACATATTCCAGTCTGTGCTAGCAAAACAGTCTTGTAGCGTAGCATCCGCGTCATCTGACCACTTTCGTATTGTGAGTCACTGGCACTTCCTGCTTTAGTTTTTCCTTGTAAGCAGGAATCAGGAGGATAGCGTTATGGTCAGATTTGCCAAATGGAGGGTAGGGGAGAGCTTTTTATTCATCTCTGTGTGTGGAGTAAAGGTGGTCTAGAGAATTGTTTTAAAAATGTATAACAATCTCTGGTTGCACGTGACATGCTGGTAAACATTTTGTAAAACTGATTCAAGTTTGCCTGCATTAAAGTCCCCGGCCACTAGGAGCGCCGCTTCTGGATGAGCATTTTCTTGTTTGCTTATGGCCTTTATAGAGTTGGTTGAGTGCGATCTTAGTGCCAGCATCGGTCTGTGGTGGTAAATAGACGTCTACGAATAATATAGATGATAACTCTCTTGGTAGATAGTGTGGTACCTTATGATAAGCTGTAGACTCTACCTCAAGAATTCTTCAATATTAGACATCGCGCACCAGCTGTTTTTGACAAAAAGACACACCCCCACCCCTTGTCTTACCAGACGTAGCTTCTCTATTCTGCCTGTGCATGGAAAATCCAGCCAGCTCTATATTATCTGTGTCGTCGACAGCCACGACTCTGTGAAACATAAGATATTACAGTTCTTAATGTCCCGTTGGTAGGATAATCGTAGGTCATACATTTTCTTTTCCAATGATTTCATGTTAGCAAGTAGGACGAATGGCAGTGGGAGTTTACTCGCTCACCTACGGATTCTCAGAAGGACTCGTTAAAGGAAAAAGCTTCTTCCAGTTCGTGGTGAGTAATCGTTGTTCTGATGTCCAGAAGTCAATTTCGGTCATAAAAGACGGTAGCAGCAACATTATGCACAAAATAGGTTACTAACAAAATAGCACAATTGGATAGAACAATGTAAAACGTCAGCCAACCTCTTCGCTGCCATCTTAAGTACCTTACTGCTTTTTAGCAAAAAAACTATTTCTCAAGCAAGAATTTTTCTAGGACTGGTCTGGGGCGGGGCAAACTGAAAACTATATGTTATTGGCAGAGGTTTGGAACTTAAAAAAAAAAATTATGGGGTGGATGAGCTTTAATATTGCGGATAGATTGTTGGATTTCCAATCCCCATATATTTTTGGGGTAAATATACACTACCGTTCAAAAGTTAGGGGTCACTTAGAAATGTCCTTGATTTTGAAAGAAAAGCACTTTTTTTTATTTTTTTTTCCCATTTTAAAATAACATCAAATTGATCAGAAATAGTGTAAACATTTTGTTAATGTTGTAAATGACTATTGTAGCTGGAAACGGCAGATTTTTTTTATGGAATATCTACATAGGTGTACAGAAGCCCATCATCAGCAACAATCACTCCTGTGTACCAATGGCACGTTGTGTTAGCTAATCCAAGTTTCTCATTTTAAAAGGCTAATTGGTCATTAGAACACCCTTTTGCAATTGTTTGCACAGCTGAAAACTGTTGTCCTGATTAAAGAAGCAATACAACTGGCCTTCTTTAGACTAGTTGAGTATCTGGTGCATCAGCATTTGTGGGTTCGATTATAGGCTCAAAATGGCCAGAAACAAAGAACTTTCTTCTGAAACTCGTCAGTCTATTCTTGTTCTGAGAAATGAAGGCTATTCCATGCGAGAAACTGAAATCTCATACAGCGCTGTGTACTACTCCCTTCACAGAACAGTGTAAACTTGCTCTAACCAGAATAGAAATAGGAGTGGGAGGCCCCGGTGCACAACTGAGCAAGAGGACAAACAGACACCTCACAAGTCCTCAACTGGCAGCTTCATTAAATAGTACACGCAAAACATCAGTCTCAACGTCAACAGATGACTCCGGGATGCTGGCCTTCTGGGCAGAGTTCCTCTGTCCCGTGTTTGTTCTTTTGCCCATCTTAATATTTTATTTTTATTGGCCAGTCTGAGATATGGCTTTTTCTTTGCAATTCTGCCTAGAAGTTGAGCTAACACAACATGCCGTTGGAACACAGGAGTGATGGTTGCTGATAATGGGTCTCTGTACGCCTATGTAGATATTCCATAAAGAATGAGCAGTTTCCAGCTATAATAGTAATTTACAACGTTAACAATGTCTACACTGTATTTCTGATCAATTTGATGTTATTTTAATGGACAAAAAAATGCTTTTCTAAGTGACCCCAAACTTTTGAACGGTTGTGTGTGTGTGTGTGTGTGTGTGTGTGTGTGTGTGTGTGTGTGTGTGTGTATGTATGTATGTATGTACGTACGTGTGTGTGTGTGTATGTATGTATATATGTGTGTGTATATATATATATAAAATGACTGGTGGAGTTGTCACACAGACAAATGTGTGGTGTGTTTTTTATATACCTTCCTTTATTATTCCCCACAAACCCTACCACCACTCCCCCAATTGGAGTAAACTAATAACCAATAACACTTAGGCTTCTACTTCCAGCTTATACATACTATACACATTTTACAGACACAACCTATTTTACAATAATTATATTTTTTGTTTAGTCCTGGCTTTCCTCTATTTCTGATGTCCATCCAGTTTGATTTCTATTTGTCATATATTTGTAACTGCTATTTCACAAAAGTTCTGAACCTATATACATTTTACAGACCCTGTATGTTTTACATTTTATCTTATTAGTCCCACCCTTCAGCTCCATTCAACCACTCCCATCTATCTCTTAACACCATCCGTATTGGATTTCTATTTGCCATATATTTTTCAACTGTGCTACTTCACAAAAGTACTGAACCTTTCTGTTCTCATAGTTTCTACAGATTGTAAATTAAAGAAAGAAAAATTGCAAAAATTATTATTATATTATTGATTGATTGACTATGACTTTTCAAATCACCCAGTATTGCTATCTGCAGTGTTAGCTCTTGGTAAATGTTGCAATTCTTCAGCCATTCCTGGACCTGTGACCAAAAATGAGCTACATATGGACAGTACCAAAATAAATGATTTAATGACTCTGCCTCCTCGCAGCAAAATTGTATCTCCCGTGTGTGTGTGTGTGTGTGTGTGTGTGTGTGTGTGTGTGTGTGTGTGTGTGTGTGTGTGTGTGTATGTATGTATAACATTCTATTGGTTGCATGAATCTTGTATAATTTAAATCGAAAAATTATAAGTTTTGAATCCGGCATCATTTTGCGTGTCATTTCATAAACCATGTGCCATGGAATCGGTACATCGAAAATCTCTTCCCAACTATTTTGCAATTTATTTGGCACAGCTGTCAATTTTTTGGTCCTTAAGTAAAACTGGTATATATATATTTTTTTTTATCACAATTTTCTTTAACCAATTTTGTTCTTTAATGCAGGGCAAGTTTCTTACTTTTCCCCCTTCCACTTGCCTCTTCCATTTTTGTGGTAATGCTGCAATTAGTTGGTTGTAATTTTGGGTAGAGCAGACATTTCAATATGTCTGTGTTAGCTGCATGTGTGACAACTCCACCAGTCCTATTTATGATATAATTTACAAAGATTATACCTTTTTTAAACATTTTTATCTGAAAAGTTTTTAAACGTTTTTTTATCAATTAGTATATTTGAGTTTAACCACAATATTTGTTGTATAATTTGTTCTGTCTTTTCAGGTGGATTCAACTGAAATTGCAACCAACTTTCTATGGCTTGTTTAAAAAATAATATTTCTGCGATTTTGTTTTCAAATAACCAAAAGTGAGCGATTTGTTATCTGAATAAAGGGAAAAGGGCTATTCTTGAACATGGCGTGAGACATTCTTACTCATTTACTGGAGAATCATTTTGGATTTAAGTACAACTTTTGTATGACTGATGCCTTTAGTAAGAGGTCAAGTGCTTTAATATTTAATCATTTATGCCCCCGAATTCATATTCATTATATAAATAGGCCCATTTAATTTTGTCTGGCTTGCCATTCCAAATACAATTGAATAATTTTTGCTCATGTAATTTAAAAAGCAGGTGTAGGCAAAGCCATGAGCAAATAGGTAAACTGTGATATGACTAAAGAGTTAATCAGGGTTATTATTCCACAAATAGACCGGTATTTTCCTTTCTATGGTGGCAAGAAATTATCTATTTTTGCTAACTTTCTATTAAAATGTATTTGAGTGAGAATTTCTTTATTTCGGGATATGAATACCGAGTTTGTCAACATCCCTGTCAGACCATTTTATTGGTAAACTACACGGTAATGTAAATGTAGCATTTTTTTAGTGATTCAATACATAATATAGTACACTATCATAATTTGGTTTTAATGCAGAGGTTATAAAAAGTATCTACATCCTCTGAGGCTGTGGAGGGATTCCAATTGTGGATTTAAAAGAAAACATGAATCATCAGCGTACAATGACACCTTTTGCTTTTAAGCCATGGATTTCTAATCCCTTAATATTGTTGGATCTAATTTTAACAGCTAACACTTCGATGGCAATAATAAATAGATATGCCGATAGTGGACAACCTTGTTTTACTCTTGACAGTTTAAAACTTTCTGAGATGTAGCCATTATTTACTAGTTTACACCTAGGGTTACTATACATAACCTTAACCCATTTTGTAAGAGATTATCCAAAATTGAAATATTCTAGGAATTTAAATATAAACTCCAGTCGTACTTTATCAAAAGCCTTTTCAAAGTCAGCTATGAAAACCAGGCCTGGTTTCCCCAATATTTTATAGTGTTTTATTGTTTCCAGTACTTGTCTTATTTTATCTCCAATGCATTGTCCATGTAAAAAACCTGTCTGATTAGGATGAATAATATCTGACAAAACCTTTTTAATTCTATGCGCTAAGCATTTAGCTCGGATTTTTGCGTCACAACACTGAAGTGTAAGAGGCCTCCAATTTTGTAAATGGACTGGATCTTTATATATACCACCATTATTACTGATCCTGTTTCAGTAATAATGCAATCAGACCGCCTTGTTGAGTGTCTGATAATCTACCATTTACAGTTGAAGTCGGAAGTTTACATACACTTAGGTTGGAGTCATTAAAACTCGTTTTTCAACCACTCCACCAATTTCTTGTTAACAAACTATAGTTTTGGCAAGTCGGTTAGGACATGACTTAATTTTTCCAACAATTGTTTACAGACAGATTATTTCACTTATAATTCACTGTATCACAATTCCAGTGGGTCAGAAGTTTACATATAAGTTGACTGTGCCTTTAAACAGCTTGGAAAATTCCCGAAAATGATGTCATGGCTTTAGAAGCTTCTGATAGGCTAATTGACATCATTTGAGTTAATTGGAGATGTACCTGTGGATGTATTTCTGCTCCAAAACCGCCATAAAAAAGCCAGACTACGGTTTGCAACTGCACATGGGGACAAAAATCATACTTTTGGAGAAATGTTCTCTGATCTCATGAAACAAAAATAGAACTGTTTGGCCATAATGACCATCGTTATGGAAGAAAAAGGGTTGAGGCTTGCAAGCCGAAGAACACCATCCCAACCGTGAAGCACTGGGGTGGCAGCATCATGTTGTGGGGGTGCTTTGCTGCAGGAGGGACTGGTGCATTTCACAAAATAGATGGCATCATGAGGTAGGGAAAAATATGTGGATATATTGAAGCAACATCTCAAGACATCAGTCAGGAAGTTAAAGCTTGGTCGCAAATGGGTCTTCCAAATGGACAATGACCCCAAGCATACTTCCAAAGTTTTGGAAAAATGGCTTAAGGACAACAAAGTCAAGGTATTGGAGTGGCCATCACAACGCCCTGACCTCAATTCTATAGATGATTTGTGGGCAGAACTGAAAAGGCGTGTGCGAGCAAGGAGGCCTACAAACCTGACTCAGTTACACCAAAATTGCCCCAACTTATTGTGGGAAGCTTGTGGAAGGCTACCCGGAACGTTTGACCCAAGTTAAACAATTTAAAAGCAATGCTAACAAATACTAATTGAGTGTATGTAAACTTCTGACCCATTGGGAATGTGATGAAAGAAATAAAAGCTGAAATAAATCACTCTCTACTATTATTCTGACATTTCACATTCTTACAATAAAGTGGTGATCCTAACTGACCTAAGACAGGGAATTTTTACTCTGATTTAAATGTCAGGAATTGTGAAAAACTGAGTTTAAATGTAGTTAGCTAAGGTGTATGTAAACTTTTGACTTCAACTGTATATATTTTTTTATCTTAATTTCCATAATTAGCTATTAATATTTGTAGTAATGTATGCAGTTTATGCAAAGGATTGTTACCTCTTACCAGTATTGCCATTACAAAAATTACATTTAGGCAAGCAATTATTATTATTATTGTGATTCATCCTATATTGTCCCTAACATCTTTTACTCCCTCGCAACAGTTGTGGGATACACACACACACACACACACACACACTCATACACTCTCAACCCTTTTCCCCCACAAACAACCATAGAGTCAGATGCTCAACAGCTGCACCATCCCAGAGCCCAACTCAAGAAAGGTCTTGATTTACAAATGCATATACAGTTGCAGCTGAATGAGAAGGCCATTGATTAACCATTGTCACGTCCTAGGTGATGGAGATCAGATATACCCCCTTCCCCTGAAACACTGACACGTGGTCCCCCGTTGTGACCATATTACCAAGCATCTCCGTGCAGTCCGACCTTTGATTTTGTGCCACCAGGGCCACAGTAATATGCCCCCTCTCTGAATGTCAGCGTGACCCCCTCCCCATGGGTTACTGCAGCTAGTGTTGCCAGCACTGCCAGGGTGGGGGCACCCCACTGCAATCCCCACCGGAACTCTTTGTTATTGGTCTATTAATACATTTACCACATGGTGATGTCACCATGGAAAGCTGAAACTCCCACCCATGCAAACCTACTTAGAAGGTCCTGTATAGATGTAACTGAGTGTACAAAACATTAGGAACACCTGCTCTTTCCATGACATTGACTATCCAGGTGAAAGCTAGGATCCCTTATTCATGTGACCTGTTATATCCACTTCAGTCAGTGTAGATGAAGGGGAGGAGACGGGTTAAAGAAGGATTCTTAAGTCTTGAGACAATTGAGGCTTGGATTGTGTGTGTATGTGCCATTCAGAGGGTGAATGGGAAACACAAAAGATAAAACGTGCCTTTGAACAGGGTATGGTAGTAGGTGCCAGGCGCACCGGTTTGAGTGTGTCAAGAACTGCAATGCTGCTGGGTTTTTATGTGTATCAAGTTTCTCATGTGTATCAAGAATGGTCCACCACCCAAAAGACATCCAGCCAACTTGAAGCATTGGAGTCAACATGGGCCAGCATCCCTGCGGAACGCTTTCGACACCTTGTAGAGTCCATGCCCTGACGAATCGAGGCTGTTCTGAGGGCAAAAGGGTGTCAAATTTATATTAGGAAGGTGTTCCTAATGTTTTGTACTCTGTTTATATAAATTGATTCTTGAATAATTATTTATTAGAAATGCCTCATGAGCCTAGTTCAACGGGTATACCCCATCAGAACCAAAAATATAAGCTTGTTTTACTCCAATGTCTGTATTTGGGTTGTCTTTGACGCACATTTCTGTTCACTTACAGTGCATTCGGAAAGTATTTTCAACATTTTGTTACGTTAAAGCCTTATTCTAAAATGTATTAAATAAATGTTTTTCCTCATCAATCTACACACAATAGTGGTCTGTAGCAACCACTTCATAATAAAAGTCCTGATGTCCCATACTCCCGCAGCTACGCATTGCACTGGGCTGACCACATTTTATGCTCCTGAACTTTGTACTGTGATTTCACAATAATGAATAAATACCACCAGGCCCAATGAGCAAAACGTGTTGTGTTGGTAACCACATACTATGTTTTTGGTTGGTGTCAATGATACATTTATTTTCATTTCAAAATTTGAGACTATAGATGCCAATGTATTGGCATTGAACAATCACTTGATGAAAAGTGCTTTGCTGCTTATAGTTCGTAGGCTATGCGTAGTCATAACACAACTGCTTAAGCATGCCAGGAATGATTATTGAGTTGATGAACGGGACGTCCCACCAATCGAGTGCTTATGACTTTGAGTAATAAGATAATCAAACTCAGATTACATGAGATGAACCATCTCTCACCCTCCTCTCTTCTCAACAGATGAGTCTGAGGCTGACAGGGCACACGGACGTTTACCTGCTGAATGACATGGACAGCAACACGATGGTGGAGAGATGAGGACACGTTGGACACGTTGGAGGGGTGGATATTAACAGTGGTAAAGTCAGTAGCTAGACCGGGGTGACCTAACATGGTGGATGCATGGGACCACAGGCTCAGCCAGTGCTCCTCCTCTTTTGCATTAGTGCCAACGAGACCTTTGTAAGTGCCCTTCGTCATCATCTATCCCTTACAAGAAGCCTTGAACCCCTCACTTGACATTCCACTAGGCAGGTAGCCTAACTGTGATTGGCATTATCTAAGTTAGCCCCAATGAGTTGTTGGTTTTTATCATGTTGAGCATGCTTTTAAAATTCTGCAAGTGCTCTGGCCTTTTCTCAGGTCAGCAGTTCCATGTGACTTTGAAAAGCTGTTATCATTTTAGATGGGAAATACACAGTATGTATTACACCATTTGTTACCAAAAAGACAATTTCCTGCAATTAATATGCATGTACTGTACCAGTCAAAAGTTTGGACACCTACTCATTCCAGGGTTTTTCTTTATTTTTTACTATTTTCTATATTGTAGAATAATAGTGATGACATCAAAACTGAAATAACACATATGGAATCATGCAGTAACCAAAAAAGTGTTAAACAAATCTAAATATATGTTAAATGTGAGATTATTCAAAGTAGCCACCCTTTGCCTTGATGACAGCTTTGCACGCTCTTGGCATTCTCTCAACGAGCTTCATGAGGTAGTCACCTGGAATGCATTTCAATTAACAGGTGTGCCTTGTTAAAAGTTAATTTGTGGAATTTCTTTCCAATCAATTGTGTTGTGACAAGGTAGGGGTGGTGTATAGAAGATAGCCCTATTTGGTAAAAGTCCACATTATGGCAAGAACAGCTCAAATAAGCAAAGAAAAACGACAGTCCATCATTACTTTAAGACATGAAGGTCAGTCAATCTGGAAAATGTCAAGAACTTTGAAAGTTTCTTCAAGTGCAGTCGCAAAAACCATCAAGCGCTATGATGAAACTGGCTCTCATGAGGACCGCCACAGGAAAGGAAGACCCAGAGTTACCTCTACTGCAGAGGATAAGTTCATTAGCCCAAATAAATGCTTCACAGTGTTCAAGTAACAGACACATCTCAACATCAACTGTTCAGAGCAGACTGAGTGAATCAGGCCTTCATGGTTGAATTGCTGCAAAGAAACCACTACTTAAGGACACCAATAAGAAGAAGAAACTTGCTTGGGCCAAGAAACACGCGCAATTAGACCTGTGGAAATCTGTCCTTTGGTCTGATGAGTCCACATTTGAGATGTTTGGTTTCAACCGCCGTGTCTTTCTGAGACGCATATTAGGTGAACGGATTATCTCTGCATGTGTGGTTCCCACCGTAAAGCATGGAGGAGGAGGTGTGATGGTGTGGGGACGCTTTACTGGTGACACTGTCAGTGATTTATTTCGAATTCAAGGCACACTTAACCAGCGATACGCCATCGCATCTGGTTTGCGCTTAGTGGGACTTGTTTTTCAACAGGACAATGACCCAACACACCTCCAGGCTGTGTATGGGCTATTTGACCAAGAAGGAGAGTGATGGTTGCATCAGATGTCCTGGCCTCCACAATCACCCAACCTCAACTAAATTGAGATGGTTTGGGATGAGTTGGACTGCAGAGTGAAGGAAAAGCAGCTAACAAGTGCTCAGCATATGTGGGAACTCCTTCAAGACTGTTGAAAAAGAATTCCAGGTGAAGCTGGTTGAGAGAATGCCAAGAATGTACAAGAATCTTCTACTTTGAAGAATCTCAAATATGACATTTTGATTTGTTTAACACTTTTTTGGTTACTACATGATTCCATATGTTATTTCATAGTTTTGATGTCTTATAGTAAAAAATAAATAAAATAGTAAAAATAAAGAAAAACCCTTGAATGAGTAGGTGTGTCCAAACGTTTGACTGGTACTGTATGTTGTAGATTTTTTTTTATTTATGAGAACAAAGAACTTCACTTTGGCAAGAATTGAGAAGATATATAACACTTAAAGGGCCAATCTGAAGTTGCTACATAAAATGTTTTGCATATAAATTAATATACACTGAATGTACAAAACATTAGGAACACCTGCTCTTTCCATGACATAGAAGGACCAGGGGGAAGCCATGATCCCTTATTGATGTCACTTGTTAAATCCACTTCAAATCAGTCTAGATGAAGGGGAGGAAACAGGTTAAAGAAGCCTTGAGACAATTGAGACATGGATTGTGTGTGCCATTCAGAGGGTGAATGGGAAAGACCTGTTTGAGTGTGTCAAGAACTGCAACGCTGCTGGGTTTTTCACGCTCAACAGTTTCCCGTGTGTGTCAAGAATGGTCCACCACCAAAAGGACATCCAGCCAACTTGACACAACTGTGGGAAGCATTGGAGTCAACATGGGCCAGCATCCATGTAGAATGCATTCGATACCTTGTGGAGTCCATGCCCCAATGAATTGATGCTGTTCTGAAGGAAGAGGGGGGTGCAACTCAATATTAGGAAGGTGTTCCTTATGTTTCGTGCACTCAGTGTATATCTATTGATTCTTGAAGAATATTGTTTCTTAGAAAATCCTCATGAGCTTATTTCAACTGGTATACCCCATCCGAACCAAAAAATATAAGCTTGTTTTACTGCAATATCTGTAAACACTGTAAATGTAAACAAACTCTGTATAGCCTCGACACATGCTTAAAGATATCATTTTGATATCTTGGAAGGTCAGTGCTTGCTTTCATAGTTCGGTCTATGAATTTGAGTGGTTACATTTCTCCAGGCCCATACCTCAGCTTTTTACAAAACACAGGTGGGGTGACGGCTTTGTTATTGTTAAGAACATCATCATTTTTTTTATTTGGTTTAACTTCCTGACCTAATTGGTCAGGCACTTGGAATATCTTGGCCACCGTTTTATTTATTTTCAAAAGAAGATATGCACCCACTGCCCTGCTTAAACTGGGACAGGGGTGCTCAAAATAATTATACATGTTATCAAATGCAATTTCACACCCGAGGAACAAATAGATATATTGGGTGTACTCATTGAAAATCTGTTGTATAATTTGACCCTTTTACTAATTTCCTGCTATTGTGGTCAAAGCACCTCAGTAAAACTGTTGCTTTGAATTTACAGTGAAAGGCATAAAAGCCCACGTCCCATTACCTGAGGATAATTTAAGGGAAAGGACGATGTGATACTAACCTCTTTCTGTGAAAGCCATTGTCTGTACAGAGCTCTACCTATTGAAATTCCATTAAAGTGTAAGTTGTATCCAAAGCCCATAACAAATGAAAGATGTAGGCCCTTTCTGCTGCTTGGTGCTGTCTGAAGTCAGAGGTGTCACTGCTAAATACAGCTCCTGATGACAATGCCTATATGAATCAACCATGACACAATAGTGATCATTGTTGTTTCCATCTACTGACATTTGGATTGTAGATCATAAATATAAGGTCTCTGCATGTGCATGGCCACCACTTAATCAAGTTATTACTCTGGATTGTTTTAATGTCATTCTAACAGGAGTCTTCCACTGTAAGGTATATAGTTAAACTGATTTTAAAGTGGGATTTTATGTACTGTAGAAAGCCAGGTCAGTACTCATTTGTCAAATGTAAAAATTTAGTAGATATTTTCTGACTTCTGTATTTTTATAAGGTATTTTTACAAATTTTCAAAGGAAAATCAAAGTAACAACAGTTTGTGGATGTTAAGTTTTGTTGATACCATACATTTTGTATGAATAAAAGTACAAATTACACCCAAAAAATATTTCTTTATTTCTGTTGGTCACTTTTCAAAAATATATATTTTTCACAATGTACAAACTCATGAACAGTGAGTCTCGACAGAGTGACCCCTTGAGCTCAATAAGGTTTTTTGCCAATACTTCTCAGACTAGTTAGTGTGTGGATAGTTAGTTGAAAGTATAACCTTTAACCTACTTCTGTACCTGTTCATGTAGAATAAAAAACAGTTTACTCACATGTCAAAGTAAATAAGCTATATATATATATAAATAAATAAGTCTTAATGACGAGGTTAACAGTGTATGGATTAACTATAGTAGTCTATGGGTTTAGTTGCCTAAAAGGTGATATTTTACTAGTGGTTTACAGCAGCTGTCTATCTCTCTGCTAATGATAGAAACAGAACACAATGATGGATGTGCTGAACAATTTCTTGACATGTATATACACTTTTTCAAAGTGATTGCCAGATTGAAATGCTACTAAACAAAAAAAAAGAACCTCACCCAAAATATACTGAAAAATATAAACGCAACATGTAAAGTGTTGGTCCCAAGTTTCATGAGCAAAAAAAGATCCCAGAAATGTTCCATAAGCAAAAGCTTTTTTTCTTTCATTGTGTGCACACATTTCTTTACATCCCTGTTAGTGAGCATTTCTCATTTGCCAAGATAATCCAGCCACCTGACAGGTGTGGCATATCAAGAAGCTGATTAAACAGCATGATCATTACACAGGTGCACCTCGTGCTGGGGACAAAAGGCCACTAAAATGTGCAGTTTTGGCACACACCACAATGCCACAGATGTCTCAAGTTGAGGGTGCATGCAATTGGCATGCTGACTGCAGGAATGTCCACCAGAGCTGTTGCCTGAGAATTAAATGTTAATTTCTCTACCATATGCAGCCTCCAACGTCATTTTAGAGAATTTGGCAGTACTTCTAACCAGCCTCAAAACCGTACGCCACGTGTAACCACACCAGCCCAGGACCTCCACATCTGGCTTCGTCACCTGCAGTATTGTCTGAAACCAGCCACCCGGACAGCTGATGAAACTGAGGAGTATTTCTGTCTGTAATAAATCCCTTGTGCGGGAAAAACTCATTCTGATTGGATGGGCCTGGCTCCCCAGTGGGTGGGCCTATGCTCTCCCAGGCCCACCCATGGCTGCACCCCTGCCCAGTCATGTAAAATCTATAGATTTGGGCCCCATGAATTTATTTCAATTGACTGATTTACTTCTATGAACTGTAACTCAGTAAAATCTTTGAAATTGTTGCATGTTGCGTTTATATTTTTGTTCAGTATAAATCACTTGCCATCAATGGAATGTTACTTTGACAGATATGATCCATTCTAGGACTTCTATTTAAAAATGTACAATGCAGGAATGGCAGGCATGACACGTTCTCTGGTCAAGCCAGTTGCTGATTGGCTGGTAGGCTCACTTGCTGTCTTTACCCAGGTCCTTGTGGGCACTGTATTCTTTGTACATAGAGTAGATCACCCCTACAAATAGACAAACAAAGTCATGTTAGTGGTCTATTTTATGTTAGTGTGTAAGGACACAACACGGACAGTCTTGTGTGATACATGTATCCCCTGTAAATTGATAAAGATATATTAGCTGTTGGGCCTGTATATCTGTTATACAGCACATATTGGATTAGGATTTACCTAATGTCATTGCGCCTACTATAAAGCCTTGAGCTCCAACACGCATATGGATGAGGTGGACTGACATCTTTGTGTTCCCCCGTGACTTCAGCCTCGACAGACCAAAGGCTACCACTGCAGCACATCCTGCCATGCCTGTAAAACACACACACGGGAAATGTAATGATGACTGAGTGTGTGTGTGTAGACCTACCCAGTGCTCGACTTGGACTGAAATAGGTACTCATTTTGGGAGCCGGTACCGTTTACATTTAGGTGCAGGAGCTCTACAATAATTTTGAACTGTTATTCTTTGAGGTGCAGGATCTCAAGCTGTAGAAAATTTGAGGTGCCAGAAGTCAGTTCCGGTGAGCTCCTGCCCAAGTCAAGCACTGGGCTTAGTGGAGTTGACAACATGATGCATTTGGTTTTCAGGGACACAGCGAATTCAACCTAGCTTCCTTTTCCGCTTAAAACCAGATGTGGGAACTCCGCTACTGAGTTTAATTGTATGCCTGCTACGTTAGGTTACTGGGTATATGATATCTAACCATAGAACCAGGGTTGGAAAAGTGGATTGCAATGTATTCCATGACTGACTGGGATTCAATCAAACATGCACTATGGAAAACCACTACAATGAAACCACCAACATAATTCCTGCCCTTGAATTTTTTTTTTATTCTTCATTGTACAGCTTCACTTACCTATTGGGACAAACGGCGACTCCTTTGCTTTCCTCATCAATTTTGATTCATTCTCATCATCAAATGATGAAAAATTGTTGTTGGAGGACATGGTAACTGGGAGGAAAGACGGGCAGACAGAGAATACTTACTTGATGGACCAATAACAGTCCAACATATATTAATCTGTCATTCTGATTTACTAAAGTAATGTATCTAGTTTTTCCTTCAAGTCCTTTAAAAACGAAATAATTTAATCATTATTTATATTCCATATACATTGCTTATAACACAACATGTCCTTACACAACAAACTAGCTACGTGACACAAGGCAGGAAAACGCCTTGAACTTATCTGTTTCAGTTTACAGTACAGACTCACTACTAGACCGATGCCCCCCAGTTCGAGCTTCTGCCCGGTGACTCGCATGTTAAACTAACAGATGATGTTTGACAATCATTAGTCACTGCTTTGTTTTCATAACAAGTTATTTGTCGTCGTGACCTTAGATTGTCACCTAAAGTTAATAGCTACTAGTTAACATCCCTTCAAATGACAGAATCAGGAGTTATCTGGCAATAAAGTATGGTTCATCTATCACAACATCATCTCTCAGTATTGACAGTACACATTACACAGCCCTTCGAGTGAGCTTTAACGTTAGTAGGTTAATAACTTACATTCGTACTCTTTCGAACGATCCGGTTAAATGCTGAAGACGCTCTCTTCGGCTACCTGTTGCTGTCTATTTCAACCTTGGAAATCAAGTCAATTTATCGTATCCGTAATGCGCAATATTCCTATCTTCTTCTTCAATGAGGTTTAAAGGCGGTTGGCATCCAATAAATGTTGCATTACCGCCACCTACTAGACGAGTATAACTCCCTTATACTTCGCTTGAAAAACTAAATAAATAAAACAAATACCCTACCATCTAACACTACACTCACACACCATTTTTTTACAAATAATAATATATATAGACAATACTCCAGTATTTAAATCTATTTAGTTCTACTTCAGGCCAACAGATTGAAAGGATGGGACACAACCACTTAACACACCCTGTAACTCTGACGTTAGGTCTGGCACACCCAAGTACCTTTCTGCAGCTGCCACCACAACCTCTATTTTCTGCTATTTTACATTCCATCCCTGCAGTACAGTTGATAACCATTGCTATAAATGCCAAAAATCCAATCTTACTAAAACATATATCTTATACATATATCTTATATCTTACTGAAACCCCCCTATCTTAGGCCTCACTCCCCCCTATCTGAGATACCTACTGCAGCCCTCATCCTCCACATACAACACCCGTTCTGCCAGTCACATTCTGTTAAAGGTCCTCAAAGCACACACATCCCTGGGTCGCTCCTCTTTTCAGTTTGCTGCAGCTAGCGACTGGAATGAGCTGCAAAAAGCACTCAAACTGGTCAGTCTTATCTCCATCTCTTCATTCAAAGACTCAATCATGGACTCTCTTACTGACAGTTGTGGCTGCTTTGCCTGATGTATTGTTGCGTCTACCTTCTTGCCCTTTGTGCTGTTGTCTTTGCCCAGTAATGTTTGTACTGTCATTGTAAATAATATTTTTTTCTTAACTGACTTGCCTAGCTAAATAAAGGTTAAATAAAAAATTAAAATAAGTTGTTGGTTTATCCCTCTGTACTGGTACAGGTCTACTACTCACACCACTCCTCTCAGGATCCCTCCCCCTTGACCCATCTTCCTCTACTTTCTTCACTACCTCAGTTTATCTTCTTAACTACTCTAACCCTGGAAACCTCAACATGCCTCTCTCGCACAGCAATATTCCTTTCGTGTTAGAACAGCTGCGGTAAAGTTAGTGTAGTGTAATATACTATAAAAAAAGGACAAAATGATCCAATATTTTATTTTCTTCTATTTTTTATGTAGGTAATGTTAGGTACCTGTGATTTTCGGAAGATTTTATTTGTTTATTTCAAATGAATAAAAGGTGCTGATTGATCTCAGTCATCAAGGTATGGTAGTAGCCGTATGCCAGAGTCATGGGTACCTGGAGTGTCTCTGGAAGTGGGTGTGTCAACCAAAGTGGGCGGGTCAACCGAAGTGGGCGTATTTCAAGTGAACCAGCTAATTGGGCAGATTTGTTGTCACTCAAGACCGTTTTGCCTGGCTGCTTGTCAAACTTTCAGTGAGTCTTTGTCATGGTCTTGGTATAAGATGGGTCAAGGGGGAAGGATCCTGAGAGGAGTGGTGTGAGTAGTAGATCTGTACCAGTACAGAGGGATAGGCCAACAAGTGATACTGTATACAGTACCAGTCAAAAGTTTGGACACACATACTCATTCATGGGTTTTTATTGATTTTTAGTAATCTGGAATGCATTTCAATTAACAGGTGTGCCTTGTTAAAAGTTGATTTGTGGAATTTATTTTCTTCTTGAGCCAATCAGTTGTGTTGTGACAAGGTAGGGTTGGTATACAGAAGATAGCCCTATTTGGTATAAGACCAAGTCCATATTATGGCAAGAACAGCTCAAATAAGCAAAGAGAAACAACAGTCCATCATTACTTTAAGACATGAAGGTTAGTCAATCTGGAAAATTTCAAGAACTTTTAAAGTTTCTTCAAGTGCAGTCGCAAAGACAATGATGAAACTGGCTCTCATGAGGACCACCACAGGAAAGGAAGATCCAGAGTTATCTCTGCTGCAGAGGATAAGTTCATTAGAGTTACCAGCCTCAGAAATTGCAGCCCAAATAAATGCCTCACAGAGTTCAAGTAACAGACACATCTCAACATCAACTGTTCAAAGGAGATTGTGTGAATCAGGCCTTCATGGTCGAATTGCTGCAAAGAAACCACTACTAAAGGACACCAATAAGAAGAAGAGACTTAATTGGGCCAAGAAACACAAGCAATTGTACCTGTGGAAATCTGTCCTTTGGTCTGATGAGTCCAAATTGAGATTTTTGGTTACAACGGTCGTGTCTTTGTGAAACGCAGAGTAGGTGAACGGATGATCTCTGCATGTGTAGTTCCCACTGTGAAGCATGGAGGAGGAAGTGTGATGGTGTGCGGGTGCTTTGCTGGTCACACTGTCGGTTATTTATTTAGAATTCAAGGCACACTTAACCAGTATGGCTACCACAGCATTCTGCAGCGATACGCCATCCCATCTGGTTTGCGCTTAGTGGGACTTTCATTTGTTTTTCAACAGGACAATGACCCAACACACCTCCAGGATGTGTAAGGGCTATTTGACCAAGAAGGATAGTGATGGAGTGCTGCATCAGATGACCTGGCTTCCACAATCACCCGACCTCAACCCAATTGAGATGGTTTGGGATGAGTTGGACTGAAGGAAAAGCAGCCAACAAGTGCTCAGCATATGTGGAAACTCCTTCAAGACTGTTGGAAAAGCATTCCAGGTGAATCTGGTTGAGAGAATGCCAAAACTGTGCTAAGCTGTAATCAAGGCAAAGGGTGACTACTTTGAAGAATCTCAAATATAACATATTTTGATTTGATTAACACTTTTTTGGTTACTACATGATTCCATATGTGTTATTTCATAGTTTTGATGTCATCACTATTATTCTACAATGTAGAAAATAGAAAAAATAAAGAAAAATCCTTGATCGAGTGGGTGGGTGTGTCCAAACTTTTGACTGGTACTGTATGTTTCAGTAAGATTGGATTTTTAGCATTTATAGCAACTGTACTGCAGGGATGGAATGTAAGTCGAAGAAAATTGAGGTTGTGGTGGCAGCGACTTGACATCAGAAGAGATACAGGGTGTGTTAAGTGGTGGTGTCCCATCCTTTCAGGTTGATGGCCTGAGGTAGGACTAAATATACGTGTGTAGATGGTAGGGTATATATATATATATATATATTTCAAGCAAAGTATAAGGGAGTTGTACTCCAGCCTAGTAGGTGGCGGTAATGCAACAAGTATTGGAAGCCAACCATCGTTAAACCGTATGGAAGAAGCTACGTTTGGGAAGCTGTGGCTAGCGAACAATCGATGATAAACAAACAATCAAATTTTACTCGGTGTGGTGGTGGTTCGGCTGTGCTGTGACTGGGTAAGATATGGTAGGCAGTGCTGCCAACTTAGCGACTTTGTCGCTATATTTAGCGAGTATTCAGACCCCTCTAGCGACACATTTAAAGAAAATCGACTAGTGCAAAATCTAGCGACTTTTTCTGGTGTTATTGGAGACTTTTGGAGACTGACTTGAAAGCACGTATCGATCTTACTCTTCTCAACGAGCAGCGGTTGCAGTCGTGGGCCCCACCCTCGTCCCAAAGCACTCACAGGCGGCCCAGTCCTTGCGAAGCAGTCCCTCCCAGCTGCACTCAGAGCAGGTGATGTTCACCCCTCCGCGTCCAGACTGCAAATGAATCGCGCATGCGGGAAGCCCACCCTGGCTGATCAATGCCCTGGCTTACAATGTTCTTTGTCTAAAATAAATCACTGCACAAAAATAAATCACAGCATTTAACTCACACAGTCTCAGGCACTTACTCACCTTGTCCACTGTGTGTGTGCCTCTCTGTGACATAAGCTAAACATCTAGCTGGCTAGCTCATCATGTCTCAATCTAAACTGTACACTCAAAAATACAGAAAGGAGTGGGAAACAAACCCTGAATTCAAAGGCTGGTTGAAGCCGTTTATTGGAGATGATACACGGGCATACTGCCTGTATTGTAAGGCTGATTTCTACGCCAAACTTAGTGATGTAAAAAAAACACATGACAACTCAAAAACATACTCAAAAGGCAAAGCTTATAACAGTTCCACCCAAAACAAGCTGCCATTTATGGTAAAAGATTTTGACTCTGCAAAAAAGGCTGAGGCCACCATGGCATTAGCTATCGCTGAACACTGTTCCATGCTGGCATGTGATCACATTGGAGAAGCATGTAGAGCTGCTTTCTCAGACTCCACTGCTGCTACCCACTTCAAAATGCACAGAACAAAGTGCACAGAAATGATTAATGGTGTTCTAGCACCATACTTTCTGAAAAAGTTGGTCGCAGATGTGGGTGACCTACCTCCTCCTCGGTGAGTCCACGGATGTAAGTGTTTCTAAGTACCTGGGGATTGTGATAAGGTACTTTAGTGACACCAAGCAGACAATTGTATCAACATTTCTGGGGATTGTTGAGTTAGAGGGAGGAGATGCCAAATCTATAGCCCGTGCTGTTGTGGCTTTCCTCGAGAAGTGTTGGGGACAGGGACTGACAACTCCTGGGGATAGGGACTGACAATACCTCTGTTATGACGAGGATTAACAATGGGGTCCATAAAGTGCTGAAAGAGGAGTATGGCCTCAAATATCTGGTTCTTATTCGCTATGTGTGCCACTCTCTGCAGCTTGCTGTAAGTCATGCTTCCAATGACAGCATCCCCCGTGGAGTACTTGGTACGAGAGACTTATAACTGGTTTTCAGTGTCTCCAAAGCGCAGGGAGGCCTACAAGGTCATATATGAGACCATCAACAGTGGAGAGAAACCTTTACAGATAACCAAGGTGTGTGCCACACATAGGCTCTCCATTTTTTGGACCAGTGGGAGGAGCTTAGGCTGCATTTCACAGTCACCAAGTCCAGTGAACACTGCTACATGGCTGAGGATTTATACTCCATGTACAGTGATCCTCAAAACATATTGTATCTGACTTTTTTGAAGTCAGTGCTGGGTGAGGTACAGTTGGCCATCAAGGCTTTTGAGGGAGAGCAAGTAGATCCTCTTAAGCTACTTGACAGCTTGGTTAGCCTGATCAAGTCAGTGAGCAGCAGGGTGCTGAATCCACTGGCAAATGTTGATGTACTCCTCAGTCCCAAACCGTACCTTGGTTACCTTTTTGAGTCAAAGGCAGCTGAGCTCCACCTTGCGCCTGAGGATGAAAACAATGTCCGAAAGCGATGTGTAGCCTTCACCATCTCCCTCACTAATGAGTTGAGGGTGAGACTGCCAGACAACATCGAAGCATTGCAGTACATGTCAGTTTTCAATGTGGAGGAAACTCTAAAGCACAATAAGAGCCCTGGAGAAATAGAAAAAATAGCCAAGCTCCTTGGCTACTCCCCTGCAGAGATAGACAAAAAACAAAAAACAAGAATCGACAGAAGAAAGTTCATTTGTAGTTCCAAACATATATAGGGTGTTTTTTACTCACTTTTTGTCTCTCCCACAACGTTATTCCTCTCTCCTACAGCGTCCATCACAATTACATGCACATGGCAAATTATGCAAATTAGGCGATGACGTCATTTAGCGACTTCTAGCGACTTTTAGGACAGCAAATAGCTACTTTCCTTACTGAGGAGTTGGCAACACTGATGGTAGGAGATAGGGATGGAGAAGAAAGTAAAGCAAGTATGGAGCATAGTGGTACAAATAAAGGAGGATTGATGTAGCCACAGGGAAAGAGTCTGCCTTGTACTTCTCTCTGGTATCTAGTGCGATGGCAGGAATCTGTGAGTGGGAGGTATTGGAGGAGTCAACAGTAGGGAGTGATCATTACCCCATAGTATGCACAGTAGGACGGAAGGAGGAGGATGTGTCAGTGGATGGAGTAGGCAGGTGGGTGTTTGGAAGGGCAAAGTGGGATCAGTTTCAGGAGCTGAGTGAGCAGGTGATGGCTTGGGTGGATATGAGAGGGGATGTGGATAGTATGAATAACTGGGTGAGAACAGCATTAATGGGGTAGCTATTGAGGCTATACCTAAGAGTTCAGGGAGGAGTAGGATGCAGTCCCATGGTGGACGGAGGAGTGTGGGGGAATGGTGAGGAGTAGGAACAGGGCATTTAGAGTACTGAAATGGACGCCTAACTTCCAATACGTCTGATTCAGTATAAGCAGGCCCTGGTGAGGAGAACTATCCGTCAGGCAAAGAGGTCATGTTGGTGTCGCTTCTGTGACACCACTGGAACGGCGACACCTGTGGGAGAAGTGTGGGGGATGAGTGGGGTCAGAAGGGAGTGGGATTATCCAGTGTTGACGAGTGGGAAGGATGTGGCAGTAACAGATGAGGAGAAGGCAGAGATGATGGCCAAAGCATTTGTCAAAGTGCATAGCTCTGCAAATTTGTCAGAGGGGCAGAAGGGGAGAGGACGAGAGAGAAGCATCCTGGTATGCTGGACAGGAGGGAGGATGTAAATGATGGGTTGAATGCACAATTTACCATGGCAGAGGTGAAAAGGGCAATAGGTAAGGCTGGGTTAACTTCACCTTGGAAAGATTAGGTGTGCTAACGGCTTTAATATTACATGTATGGAAGATTATTGAACGTATTATTACGGAGAGGATAACTTACTTTTTGGAGAGCAGAGGGCTAGTATCGCCACATAAGGGGGGTTCAGGAAGGCTTATTGGGGCGGCAGGGTAGCCTAGTGGTTAGAGCGTTGGACTAGTAACCAAAAGGTTGCAAGTTCAAATTCCCGAGCTGACAAGGTACAAATCTGTTGTTCTGCCCCTGAACAGGCAGTTAACCCACTGTTCCTAGGCAGTCATTGAAAATAATCATTTGTTCTTAACTGACTTGCCTAGTAAAATAAAAATTTGCTTTGTCTTTGGTGTATGTAAGCTAGGTTTTTATTGCTGTCTAACATTAATGTGGATATAATCTACCAATCTAACGTTAGCTAACCTAGCCCATTAAAGTACGCTATGTATACAAAAGTATGTGGACACTCCTTCAAATTAGTGTATTCTGCTATTTCAGCCACACCTGTTGTATAAAATCGAGCACACAGCCATGCAATCGCCATAGACAAACATTGGCAGTAAAATGGCCTTACTAAAGAGCTCAGTGACTTTCAACGTGGCACCGTCATAGGATGACACCTTTCCAACAAATCAGTTCCTCAAATGTCTGCCCTGCTAGAGCTGCCCCGGTCAACTGTAAATGCTGTTATTGTGAAATGGAAACGTCTAGGAGCAACAACGGCTCAGCCGCAAAGTGGTATGCCACAAGCTCACAGAACAGGACCGCGTATCGAGTAATAATTGTTTATCCTCGGTTGCAAAAATCACTAATGAGTTCCAAACTGCCTCTGGAAGCAATGTCAGCAGAATAACTGTTCATCGGGAGTTTCATGAAATGGGTTTCCATGGCCGAGCAGCCACACACAAGCCTAAGATCACCATGCGCAATGCCAAGTGTTGGCTGGAGTGGTGTAAAGCTCGCCGCCATTGGACTCTGGAGCAGTGGAAACGCATTCTCTGGAGTGATGAATCACGCTTCACCATCTGGCAGTCAGACGGACAAATCTGGGTTTGGCAGATGCCAGGAGAATGCTACCTGCCCCAATGCATGTTGCCAACTATACAGTTTAGAGGAGGAGGAATGATGGTCTGGGGCGGTTTTTCATGGTTGGAGCTAGGCCCCTTAGTTCCAGTGAAGGGAAATCTTAAAGCTACAGCATACAATGACATTCTATGCTTCCAACTTTGTGGCAACAGTTTGGGGAAGGCCCTTTCCAGTTTCCGCATGAAAATGCCTGTGCACAAAGCGAGGTTCATAGAGAAATGGTTTGTCAAGATCGGTGTGGAAGAACTTGACTGACCTCAACCCCATCAAACACCTTTGGGATGAATTGGAACGCTGACTGCGAGCCAGGCCTAATCGCCCAACATCAGTGCCCGACCTCACTAATGCTCTTGGAAGCAAGTCCCCGCAGCAATGTTACAACATGTAGTGGAAAGCCTTCCCAGAATTTAAATGTTTTATTTCACCAGGCAAGTCAGTTAAGAACAAATTCTTATTTACAATGATGGCCTACCCCGGCCAAATCCTCCCCTAACCTGGACGACGCTGGGCCAATTGTGTGCCGGCTTATGGGACTCCTGATCACGTCCGGTTGTGATACAGCCCGGGATCGAACCATGGTCTGTAGTGACGCCTCTAGCACTGAGATGCAGTGCCTTAGACCTCTGCGCCACTCAGGAGGTCTCCCAGAAGAGTGGATGCTTTTTATAGAAGCAAAGGGGGGACCAACTCCAGATTAATGCCCATGATTTTGGAATGAGATGTTTGATGAGCAGGTGTCCACATACTTTTGGTCATGTAGTGTATAAACATGACAACATTATGTACAAAAATACATTTACATCCATAGATCAGGACAGATACATTTCATCAGGTGTAAAGCTTAATGTTTGTCAAGATGAATAGGCTATGCATCAGAATAATATGTAGACCTATCATTCAGGACAGATCATTGTTTTTCCAAAGGTAATTCAAGATATACTTTATTGTCCCCAAGGGGAAATTGTTCTTGGACACGCATAGCTGCTGAATACAGTAACAATACAAACATGAAAGTACATTCAATCACAAACATTGTACGTGGCCCTATCATGCTTAGCCCACCAAATGACAGATGATGATTTAGGAGAGGAAAGGGGGATACCTACTCAGTTGTACAACTGAATGCATTCAACTGAAATGTGTCTTCTGCATTTAACCCAACCCTTCTGAATCAGAGAGGTACGGGGGCTGCCAAAATTGACATCCACATCTTCAGTGCCTGTGGAACAGTGGGTTAACTTAACTGCCTTGCTCAGGGGCAGAACAACAGATTTGTACCTTGTCAGCTCTGGGATTTGATCCAGCAACCTTTTGGTTACTGGCTCTAACCACTAGGCTACTTGGTCTCCATGACCACAACCTCATTTAATCAGACCTACATACAGTATATATCACATTGCACATGGTTTCCACCTACATACTGCTGTTTAGGAGTTTGACTGACAGGGGCTGATGAAGGAGTGCTTATATCTGTTCAGCTTATACTGAAGAACCATGTTGTGTCTGCCTGAAGGGAGAAGCTGAAGCTCTGGGTGGAGTACATGGGAGAGATCTAACATTATTTTCTTGTGACATCTCTTGATTGTTTGTTCAGTCTACAGTGACGGGTGCTACTTCACTCCCATCACTGTCTGGACCAGGCCATTGATTTGTGAATTTAAGGTAACTGACAAATTGCCAATCCAGGCTAAAATGCAACAGAATAGAATGAAAAAATAAAGGCGTTGTTGGACCCTAGAGCATTAGTAAGAGTGGACCTGAGTAATGTCCACATTATGCACCACCACTGGTGTGTGGTCACCAACAGATTTGGGGTCAAAAAGCATTTCCTCAGTTTGCTAGAGATTTTGGATGAGATGGTGGTCATCACACCACTGCACAACCCTCTCTCTGACCTATACACAGTAGTGTCTATACATTAGACCAATTATGGCAGTATCATCAGAAAACTGGATAATATAGTTATCAGGGTGTCTATTAGTGTTTGGGGGGCACCTTAATGGCCTTATGCTCAGACAGGGTCTCGTTCACTTGGACCTGCTGGGTCCTGTTGGTCAGAAACGAGTGATACCAACTGATGGTTTGACTGACATCTGTCTGAGCTTACTGAGGAGGATGTGTGGCTGCAAGATGTTAAATGCTGAACTAAAATCCACAAATAGTAGTAGAGCACAGGCCTTGGGGTTATCCAGATGTTGCAGGATGAGATGCACTATGCTGGGGATTGCTTCATCAGTGCCATGTTTGTATTTGGACTGATACGGGTCCAACAGTGTGTTTAGTCTGACTGAAGCTTACACACCATGGTCTTTTCAAGACACTTCAATACACTAAAATGGAGGTCAGTGGAACAGGTCTATAGTCTTTCTTTTCTTTGGGAGAAGGCTTTTGGGGAAGAGGGGTGATGATTGCCTTCTTCCATCCAGGTGGAACCTAGTGGGAATGTACAGACCTCTGAAAGACAGGGACCCAGGCTGGTGTAAGTTACTCTGCACAAAGCAGAGACCCATCGGGCCTGTTGCCTGTTTGCTTAAAAGACTTTTGTGGCCTCTCTAGGGTTACATTCTAACTTGGGGTCACAGCCATCAAAACAATGGTGATGAGCATGTTAACACACTTGGCAGAGAAGTAATGTCAGTCAAACTTTATATAGAAGTCATTAAGTTAATTTGCCATTTTCTTTTTATCTGTTTGTGTTCAGTGGTTTTCTGATGGGAGTCATATTTGTGATGGATTTTTTTCTTGAATACAATTCATTCTAAGCTGGTTTGCTGCCCAATTCTACAAGAATAACTACATTGAGCCAAACACAATTTAATTTATCATCTGATGATAGTCAAATAGATCCCATGAGTTATAATAATCAAACAGATTTATTGGTGAATGAAAAAAAATCGTGAGGCTGTTTGTTGCCCAACAGTAAGTCTTATTCACAAAACACTATTTTGTCATCATCAGATAGCCAAACAGACGTCAATGAGTTATAGGCCTAATCATGAAGGAAGATTTACTGGTAATACATGAAACACAGGTAGACTAATAACTGACGGAAAGATTTCTTATTTTCATATTTAGGCTACAAGTCAGGTGTTTGTTTTGTTAACATATTTTTTTTGTTAGCTTTATTTAATCAGGGGAAACAAGCTGAGACAGTCTGTTTTACAGTTGTGCCCTGTGATACAACAATAAAAACAACTAAGCAGTTAATAAGAATTCAAATCAAAATCAAATAACATTTTATTTGTCACATACATATGGTTAGCAGATGTTAATGCGAGTGTAGCGAAATGCTTGTGCTTCTAGTTCTGACCATGCAGTAGTATCTAACAAGTAATCTAACAATTTAAAACCAAACAAAGTTAAAACATATAAAATTTACAAGATGGAGATTAAAAATATTAAAATAAATACACTTTATAAGAAAAACACACATTACAAAAAGCAATCACAGTTTATAATAAAAAGTTAATGTAATGTGCATTTAAACTGTCTTACAGGCACCAAAACATCTATGGCACAGTATGATTCTATGTAAAAAATAGACTGGCTTCTTGTTTCACATGGTTGGGAACTGACCAATAAAAACGTGCTAAGAAACAAAAAACGTGCTATAGTATCGTTTATTTCATTGATGAATACAATTGTAAATGGGGATGGGTAGGCTACTTCATTCAGTGAATACTGAATATATTGCTATCTCTGGGAGTATGTTAATGACGCCTTTTCAGCTGTTGAACTATGGCAATGTCGAACTAATTTCTACATATCTTTCTTTTAGTCAAGATGTAATGAGCCAAAGCAACCAATCAGCTTCACTGCAGGTGCTCAACCCACCACCCTCACTGTTTTCCCTCCACAAGTAACCACATCCTCTTCTCCTGTTCAACTACTAAAAATCATTGTACGTATACCCCTGTTCCCATCTCAGTGTAACATGATCCACCCAAGGCCTCAGCTGGATGCCTAGAATGTGAGAAATGTAAGCAAGATGCTATAGTATGTGTGTGTATGGATGGAGTTCCAAGTAAAGACTTGAGAAGATGGCAAAGGAGATAGTGATGAGAGTGAGAGCATACAGTATGAAAATGAAGACCCCCTTGGGATCTAAAATTAGTGTAGGGTGTCTCCTTTTTGAGGTTCTTGGAACACTGTGATTTAAGTCTGAGCAGAGGTTGACAAAAACCTTCAAAGGTGGTGGTGCTATGTTGCATGTTATCTTGAATACCAGGCAGATGTTTGAGTACAGAATCAAATTGTGTAAACTTAACAGGCTAAACTCTTTGAGAAAGGGGTTCCAACAGGGTTCTTTGGCTGTCACCAAAGGAGAGAACTTTTTGGTTCCAGGTACAAGTCTTTTTGGTTCCATGTAGAATCCTCTGTAGAATGGAGCCCAAAAGGGTTCTACCTAGACACAGAAGGGGTTCTACCTGGAACCAAAAAGGGTTCTGTTGTCATCTATGCATAGTTACTTTAATTAACGTGTACATACTGCCTCAACTAACCGGTGCCCCCGCAAATTGACTCTTTACCGGCACCCCCCTGTATATATTGTTATTTTTTACTGCTGCCCTTTAATTACTTGTTACTTTTGTCTCTTATTCTTATCCATATTTGTTTTAACTGCACTGTCGGTTAGGGGCTCGTAAGTAAGCATTTCACTGTAAGGTCTACACCTGTTGTATTCGGCAGATGTGACAAATAACATTTTATTTTATTTGACAGCAGAAAAATCCAGTTAGTTTGTAGATAGCAGTTTAGGCCTATAGTAGGGTCATGGTTCCGTGGATATCTGTGAAAAATAAAGTTAATTGGTGGTGGTGAGTTAATCAGAAATACAATGAAACATCCCCACATTTAACACACATTTGCAAGCAGGCAAATTACCCTATGTGTGCTGAGGCATGTGTGATCACTCAACATTGACAGGACTAACAAAAAATACATTCTTGGGACTCCTGAGTGGCGCAGCGCTCTAAGGCACTGCATCTCAGTGCTAGAGCCATCACTACAGACCATGGTTGTTTCCATTCCGTATCACAACTGGCCGTGATTGGGAGTCCCATAGGGCAGCGCACAATTGGCCCAGCGTCATCTGGGTTAGGGTTTGGCCGGGGTAGGTCGTCATTGTAAATAAGAATTTGTTCTTAACTGACTTGCCTGGTTCAATAAAAAAACATGCAAACAAAAGATGACTTGTCTAACTTGCACTGTTTTGCAATTATTAGGAGACTAGATACACTGCTGCTACATTGACCCCACCCATTTGTTTTGTACAATGCTGTTACTCGCTGTTTATTATCTATGCATAGTCACTTAATCCCTACCTACATGTACAAAACAGTACCATTTAAAAAATATATAAATAATTAGGCAAGTCAGTTAAGAACAAATTATTATTTACAATGACAGCCTACCAGGGAACAGTGGGTTAACTGCCTTGTTCAGGGGCAGAATGACTGATTTTTACCTTGTCAGCTCAGGGATTTGATCCAGCAACCTTTCAGTCACTAGCCCAATGCTCTAACCACTAGGCTACCATTAAGCCCTTGTGTTTGTATTGACGTGAGAAATAGGCATATCTACACGCGACGTGAACACTACGTCTACATGACGTGTACGTGTCACGTGGCGTGAACGCGTCAGCAGTTTGACGCCTTAGAAACAAACTTGTCTCCATTGACAGTCCATGTTAATTCATGGCATTATTTTATGGTGCTCAGAAGACGTTACGTGACTTGGTGAGAGGTATCAGTAGCCTCATGAGGCTTAATTCTGGCTTGAATCATCCTCCATACACTATAGCTATTGGCTGAGTCAGGAGAGAGAGCAGCAAGCCCGCACGTCATGACAACTTTTTACCAGTTGTAGGTAGGCTATTTAGATTGTCATTATGGGAGACACCTATTTCCAACCCTTTTTCCACAAAACATTAATATGCTAGAATTGATGCACATCAAGAAATAATGGAGACAAAACACGAAGACTACTTTGGACGCACTACTAAATTCTTTTAGAGGTGGTTTAAACTGCATTATAAACAGGTTGGTTCAAGCCCTGAATGCTTATTGGCTGAAAGCTGTGGTATATCAGACCATATACCACGGGTATAACAAAAAATAACTTTTTACGGTTCTAATTATGTTGGTAACTGTTGGTGTTTCAATTACCAGAGAAAAGTGATCAAGTCAAGACGCAGGACAGGGCGGATTCAAATATTGCGAAGGCAGTTTATTGGTGTAAAGATATCTTGTCTAACGTGCACGGACTCGCTCATTTAGTTCAGAGGGAACTATCAGAGAAGAGCCCCGAAACATGATGTGCACTACATTATGTACATATTAATGACGTAGGTAGATTCTGGCAGTCGTTCTCCTCACTGGTTGTTGTGGGATGAGGGCGGTCCTGTTCAGATCTGGTGTCGAGGTCCCATTTGCTCCTAGGGTCGTCCTTTGTCTTTGAGTCTCAACCTAGGGTGGAATGTGTGTGTGTGTGTGTGTGTGTGTGGCTTCAAGTCTCTTCTTACAGACATCTGTTGTGTGTGTGTGTGTGGGAGTCTCGGGATGGCCTTGTCGAAACTAACAGTGTGTCCCTGTTCGGGCGCTTCCTGTTTTGACAGTGCTGTGGGGTGCGTTAGTCAGTTAT